>CAVLJG010000010.1:67789299-68384530 GCA_963669975.1 Acanthoscelides obtectus | reverse complement strand
GGGCCGGTTGTTCAACGTTCGGTTAAACTGTAGATCACCTGAACTCCAGTTAAAATATGAACTTAGTTCAAATGCATGTGCGTTGTTCATCTGTCAGTCAAGCTCGGTTCCACTGAACCTCAAATATGCAGCAGTTGGTAATACCATAAGCACTATGTTATTAGGCACGGAATGATAAGACTTGTCAATAATGTCATTTTGACGTGATTTTGACCGAAGTCATAACCCTACTTCACTCACTGCTTTTACTTATAGGCCGAAGCGATAGGTTCAATCTGGAATCATTTTTTGGCGATTTTTTGAAGTTAGCTTGTTATTCTCGACTATAAATATATCGCAACATCTGCAGGAGAGCGGGTAGGTATATAATTGCTTCATTATCTTTCCTATGTTATATTTATTAAAAATATAATTGCTGCTGATTCTTTCTCTTCGTAGTAGTGGATTTATTTGAAAAATGAGTGCACCTAAGAGAACAAGTAACTTTAGCAGGGAAGAAGAATCCCTTTTAATTAGACTGGTGAATAAATATAAAGATGTTATTGAATGTCGTAAAACGGATGCAGTAACAAACTCTTCAAAAGCAAAGACATGGAATAGATTGCAAAAGAGTTTAACAGTGGAGCGGTGACCTACAGGGATAGTAAAACATTGAAGAATAAATAGACAATATCAAAAAAAGGTCAAAGAAGAAGTTCTCACAGGAGAAGTGTTCCCTGTTTGCTACAGGAGGAGGTGCCTCAAAAACAGTTCATTTCACCGATATTGATGAACAAGTCAAAGACATTTTAGGTGTCCGAATAGAAGGACACCCTTCACGTATGATGATGACATGAGTAAGGAAGCGGATTGTGTTGAGTGAATATATTTTAAGTTAATTTTTTTTTAGTTGTCTGTGACATACCTGAGAATGCTACATGCAGGGACTTAATTATTGAGGAATGTAAGTTTCGAATGTATGTTAAATAATGTACTTTTATTAATTTAAGGTGTTTCAGATGAAATCACTTCAGAGGAGACACAGGAAGTTCAAAACAGTGGTAATAAAATAAATAGTTTTGATGTTATCATTTATTTATGATTTTCCAGATAAAGAAATCAAGAAGTGTCTCATTTAGAAGGTCCAGAGGCCAGTAGTCATCAGGCGGAGGAGGGGAGCAAGTTAAATACATCCCCTTTGTGCACACTAAAATCAAGTGCTCTGAGAACTCCAGAAGGTAATCTACATTAAAATCTACAGAACTATTATCGTCATTACTGCATGCTTTTTATAAGGCATTTATCTTGAATTATGAAAATAAAAAAACCTATTTTAGAACTTAAATGGAAAGTTTTTCATACTGTTGATTGAATGAGTAATAAAAACTACCTTTGCTAGTAAATACACACAATATATGTGCCTTATTGTGGCGCATCCTCATTTATTCATGATTTACAGATAAAGAAAATCAAATAGCGCATCGTTTAGAAGGTCCAGAATCCAGTAGACATCAAACGAGGGACTGGAGCAAATTAGTACATCCCTTTTGCGCACACCAAAATCAAGTGCTCTGAGAACTGCAGAAGGTAATCTACATTATAATCTCCAGAAATATTTCATATTCATTACAAATTCCAAAAGGAATTGTTACTTCTAGTACAAAATGGAAAGTTTTTGCATGTTGTGCTGTAAATTTTTGTTCTTGTTGACGAAATTAGTAATGAAATACTATATGTTGCTAGTAAATGGGATCACAATAAGATGTTCCTTAAACATTTTAATTTTAGTGAAGACCGACTGCTCAAAAAAAAGGGGTGCTATTTGCACAAAAATGGAAAAATGGTTGATCCAAAAATCATTGGAAGATTCTAAAGAAAAAATGCCTTTTGGATGAATTTGAAATGAAAAAACAGCTATTGATGAAAGAAAACAAAAAGAAACTGGAAATAATGCAACTAGAGTATGAAGAGAGAAAAAGAGGGAAGATGAGGTACATAACATTAAAATGGAAATGTTAAATATGGAAAAACAGTATCTGTTAAATAAATATAAAATTTGATTTTCTTAATCTTGCCATCTTATTTACCTATTTTGAATAAATACATAAAATCTCCAATATTCTTTATTGCATCATTTATATCCACTTTCACTTAGTATGAACGAAGATAAACATTAGAAAAATACTAAAAACTGAATTTTTGAATCATTCACAATAAATCCTGGAAATAATTAATTAACAATAATCGTGTCCTATTATTAGATGCATCTTGACCTCCAACTGGGACTGGTACAATATCAAAGTTGTTATGAATTCAACTGCTGCTTCAAATTTCATTATTTATTGCAGGTTGTGGTCTTTCATGATAATTGCTAGGTTATGCAAGGCTGCTGTTGCAACAACTACTGGCTCAATTTTTCTTTCGCTACACGAATTCCTAATGCTAAGATGGGGAACGTCTTTTCCATACCCCGAAGCATCTCTCGAAGGATTCCTTGTGCGAATTGAGATTCATTAAATAAGTGTTGACTCTGAGTTTCAGGTCGGCTTAGTGGTGTGATTAAATATGGCTTAATACCATAACCACTATCTGCAACCAACAAACTATCGCCAAAATGTCCGGTTTCAAATAAGGCTCGAACTCTACTATTTGCAAATATATTTGCATCATGTGATGCACCTGGCCAACGGCAAACTATATTTTGTATTTCAAAGTGGCATCACAAATCACCTGTACATTATAGGAAAGAAACCTTTCCTGTTCCTATAATTCTCTGGGTCTGCACCACCTGGAGATTTTATTTAATGTGGGTGCAGTCTAAAGCTCCTATGCACCTAGGAAATCTAGCAATATTGAAAAATTCTTGGACGTATCGCAGTTCTCTCTTCGCCATTTTCAGGCATTTTATTATTCTTTAAAATGGACTGCTAATGATTTTATAACTTTCGACACAACCCTGCTTGCAGTTCCTTTGTCCATACCTTGTACATCCCCTATTACTTGCAAAAAGGACCCAGTTGCAAGGTAACGTAGCGTAACAAAGACCATATCATCTGGCGTGAGGGCATGATTTCTATAAAAAATAGCTTTTATACACATTTGTCCAAATCCCACCCGCATTATATCATCCCAGGGCCATTCATGTAGAGTGAGTAGCCTTGAGCAGCTCAGATGGTTTTGCAAATTCACCGACAATGAAAGACGATTTTTCAATTTAGATGCAACACAGCATTCCCATAAGTTGGTGTTTGTATAATTTATAAAAAAATTATGTTTAAAGATATATATATATATATATATATATATATAAAATATATAAAATTTTAAATAGGTAATGATATTTATTCTTCAATTTGGAGCACAATATGCACCCGTCAGGAATGGCTCTGATACCTAGTAATTATAAATGAACTTACTGTATTGTTATATTTCTGATGTCATCTGCAACTTTATCTATTATGGATCTAACAGTACTTTTTGATAACCGAAAACGTTGCAAGAATTGAGTGTCGTTCCAAATCCGAAAATTATCAGGTCTCTGTTTGTAAGTTTTGGGTAACCTGGTATATGTACGATGGTAATTAATTCTAAGAAGTCCTCGTCATCAGTTATCTCTTCGGGAATGTCCATTTTTACTTGACACACAACTCCTTCGCTAAACTTTGCTACGATATTATGTTACTCACATTGAACTGAGTTTAACCGAGGGACATCGACCGTCAGGTTCTATGCCTACTTGAACTGGGTTCAAGCCTTGAGCTTTATTTGTACAACTGATTTTCACTTTGAACTTAGTTCAATCTGAACAGCGGTTTAAACTGGAGTTGAACAACCGGCCCCTAGAAAAACGGTTAAACAGCACTTGTTATAGTATTAGGATATTAAGTAGGTACCTAGACCTTAAGACCCTAAAAATTGTTTACCTTGCCAACTTTGATTCCATTGCATGTTTTGGTATAATTTTCTACGACACAGTAGCTAGGTAAACAGGCTCTTTCGGGTACAGAAACGAGCATTGTTAAAAGTTCCGCGTAGAGAAACATATAGAGGAAAATTTAAAGGGAATAAATACTCACCATAGTGGCAATATATATTCAAGAAATATTGATTTTTACATTTAAAAATATTGGGTACTTATAGGAATCCCAGGCAATTACAATACAAGGAACATAGATATAACTCTTTTGTATCCAATTCATCATCCAGCTGTTACGTACATTACAGTTGTGCAGAGCTTTACAATAAGTTACCCCAGGAAGTTAAAAAGTTGTCGAATATAAAAGAGTTCAAGAAATGTACTCACAAGTTACTAATGAATCTAGAGGCATATGGTCGCGATGAATATCTAGAAATGTGAAACAAACATTGTGTAATATCGTAATATTTACACTATTTTTGTTTGCTATTATGGCATTATGTGACGTATATTTCACCTGACAGCGGACATTACGTTGTAATAGGCTATTTGACAGTATTGAAAATAAGTTGCGAATTGTGGTGATCCTATTAGATAATAGAATAAGAAAACACATAGTACTTTAATGTACACCTAAATATGTATATTTTTTGAGAAACAATCAAATAAAAATCAGCTATTTTTAAAAATTCGATGGGTCACAGAAACGCCCTGCGATTGGCTGCGATGGTGACGTCACATGCAGTAAACAACATCGCGTTGTATGTTTTTGCTGGCTTTCTGTGAGATATTCTATCATAATTCTATTTCGTAAACAGATTTTTATTACTTTCTTGATCAATCTTTCAACTATTGACATCATTATTCGTTGTGGACTTCAAAATGGACCTAAATTTTGTGCAAGCTGATAACAGCAATCTACCTAAGGTTGACGCATTAATGGTAGCATTTTTCTTCAAAAATAATGCGGACTACTATGCTGCGGAACTCAAACATGTGAAAACAACAATGTACGTAGCAGCGGCGGTTCCACTGTAGGAGCACATGAGCACGTGCACCCCCAAAATAAATAATAATAAATATGTATAAAGTAGCCCACACATTGTGAGATCTTCCTCGCGACATGCCGCGAGACCAAGATCTCTGATAACAAATCTCATGGTGTGTGTTGCGGTATCGATAATTTTTGTATCGTGTGATACCGTCTCAACGAGACCGACGCGGGCGGGAGACTGAGACTTGCCGCGAGGAAAAATCTGACCAGTCTCAACGTGTGTGCCAAAGTCGCATGAATCTCGTGAGATTTCGTTGTTCCGAAATTGTTATAATTATTATATGTAATAAAGAAGATGAATAAGGAAAGAGAATTTTGGGAAGAATTTATTGAAATGTACAGGAGCAACCCATGTTTATGGGATGTGAAGCTAAAACGTATATGGATAGAAATTTGAAAAACTCAGCGTTAGATAGACTGGTGGAAAAATGCAAAGAAATATATCCAATGGCAATAGAGATTATGTCTCAAAAAAAATACATAACATGCGCTGTGCTTTTAGAAGAGAGCTGAAAAAAGTACAGAAGTCGAAGCCTACGGGTACACAAGCTGATGATGTATATGTACCCAGCCTTTGGTATTTTGACCTGTTAAGTTTTATTTCGGACACTGAAATCCCTAGAAAAGGAATTGAAACTATTACTAGCGAAGACGAAAGTCAAGAGAGTGAAATAACAGTAAGTAGTTTATTATTTTATTTAAGACATTTCAGTATAAAAACTTAATACTCTTTAAACGACCATCCTGTCCTGAAAATCGGTTGCTCCGCTGTTATTGAAATAATTTTTAAAATTATCTCGAATTTCTCTCGCAGACACATTTGAAGCACGCGCTATTCGTTGCAGAGGTATAAGTTCTCCTATTTCTCTCCACTGGCCAGGTATTATTTCTCCGGAATGTACGTCTTCAGAGTCTGCATACAATGGCGGTATATATCGATTTGAGCCATTTCGTGTTAAAAAGTTGTGTAATGCACAACTGGCTAATACTACAGCATCCACATGTCTTACATTTATGCTAATTATTGTGTGAAAAATTCTAAATCGTGAGGCCATAATACCAAATGCATTTTCTGATACTCTGCGTGCTCTACTGAGTCGGTAGTTAAACATTTTTTGTTCTCTTGTTAAATTTTTGTCTGGATATGGTTTCATTAAATTTTCAGTTAATGGAAAAGCCTGATCTCCAACAAATGTATATGGTAACATCACATTGGTTGCATGGGGTTCTGTCGGATCGGGCATACATAATTTTTTATTTATAAGCTTTTCATAAAACTTGGTTTCACTCAAAACTCCACCATCTGATACCCTACCATTGGTCCCACAATGAACCATTATAAATTCGTATTTTGCATTTGCAATTGCCATTAGCACAACACTAAAGTTTCCTTTATAATTATAATAATATGAACCACTGTTTCTAGGTTTTTTTATTTGTATGTGTTTTCCATCGATCGCACCCACGCAATTGGGAAATTGCCACAAACATTCGAACTCCTTTGCAACCCCGCGCCATTCTTCCTCGGAAGATGGAAACTGTAATAAAAAAGTAGTATTAAATTGTTTGAATTAATAATAATTATTTGTTTTAGAATCAAAACAATGTTCGAGATGAGGACAGTTATGATAACGCTTTTTCTCCTCCTGCTCACTCGGAATCTTTACCAAGTACTACTAGGCCAAGTTCATCGGCTTCAACATCAACTCCAACACTAGGAACTAAAATATTAAAAAGAAAAAAAGGAATGGAGGAGAAAAAAAATGAACTTGTGGAACTAGCTCATAGGGCTTTGTCTAAACCCCCTACATGTGCGGAACCTGAAAATCCCTGCGACATAGCAGGAAAAAAATTTGCTTCTGATTTAAATGACATCTAATCAGAGAGTAATTGCAGAAAAGCTTATAAATGATGTAATGTACTACGGCAAACTGAATAAGTTAAATGAAAACTTTGAAGTACGACAGGCCCGCACCCATGTGGAACCGAGTAATACTTTTTCAATATAGCTTATACAGTACAGCAATCTGAGCAGCAACCTCAACAACCAACTGCACAGGGAGATATTTATTCATATTATGAAAACTTCCAAGACTAGTTCTGCCACTGGAATATTACGTTAACTGTATTACTACTCGTTTACTGAATTATAAGTATTTTTTGACAGCATTAGCTAAGTTAATGTTTAATATGTTTTGCATTTAAAATAATAAAAGTATATTATAAAAACGTACCTTCAAATACTTTTCCTTTAAAGCGTTGTATATTGCCCAGCAAGTTTCTGGAATAATTTCACCCAGTAACTGTGGAGAAATAGCACAGGAAAATTTCAGATCTTCATAATTTCGACCAGTAGCTAAATATCTAAGAGTAACGACCAATCGCTCTTCAGCTGATACCGCTTCTCTTAATACAGTATTTTTCTTTTCAATGTCTGGCCGGATTAAATTTAAAAGAAAATTAAATTGTTTTTCGTTCATACGCAAATAGTTCAAAAAATCTTTGGGTTCTTTTTGCTGCAATTCTTTTAAAAGTGGCATGTGAGAGAACTTCTTCCTTTCAAGAAACCAATTCTTTGACCATTTTCTTTTTTCCTGTTTTTCCTCGAATAGTACCAAACCAATGGCAACACCAAGTGCAACTTTTTGTTTTTTTGAATATTCATGAAAGGCCATTTTATATTCACTCTCAAAAAAATAGCGAACTGTGTGATACCGTCTGCGATACTGTCTCAAGGTGTGGGGTGACGAGTGACTGGGGACTGACGTCTGCCGATATCATGAGACCTCGCCTCGCGACGTACCTCGAGGCAAGTCTCACAGTGTGTGGCTTACTTAACATCCATTTAATAATTTCTCAAATAAAGTCTGAGCCTCCCTGATATTTAATCCTATAAAATCAAAGATCTAGTAGCTCTCCACTGGTGAGTCACCACTCTTCCCGCTGCGCTGCCTGATTCGGGCGATTCCGACTTGTGATTTGGTCTGGCCCGATCCGACTGCCGCCGACGGGTGACGGCGGATGACGACGAATAGTCGCATATGCGATCATGTACGCGGGATTAGTGTGTTTCTCACCAAGCTGTTCTGGTTGCGGGGTATAGCGGGGTTATGGCAATTTTAGTTGGAGAAGGAGCACACTTCTGGAGTGCGCCATTGTCCGTTGCGCGTGCATTTTATGCAGTAATCGGAGGTGTGTTCGAATTTTTATGTTCGTAGCAGTGTTTTACTAAAATATTGAGTTAAAATGAATGGTTTCACTGTGGAATATTTGAAACATAACTTCAGTTCATTGAGTTTGGAGCAAAAAATTGAAATAAAAAATGCGGGAAGACCTACACCAGAAATTAACTTAACTCAGACCACAAAGGGTAAATCTAGAGACTTTATTAGAAAGTTTAAAATGGAAATATATGAAAAGAATAACTGGATTTGTGGATGCAGCACAACAAACCGTTTGTTTTGTTTTTCCTGTTTGTTGTTTGGTCACGGGGTTGCAGAGCCTGCCTGGACAAAAAATGGAATAGCCGACTTAGGACATTTAGCACAAAAAATTAAGAAACATGAAAACACTCAAGTCCATATCAATGCGCAACTGGAAATGCAGCTTTTGGGAAAAGTAGATATACGGCAGCAGTTGGACAGTGCATATAGGCGCAGTATTCAACAGCAAAATGAACAAGTTAGAAAGAATAGGTATGTGCTTTCAAAAATTATTGATTGCATAAAATTTTGCGGAGCTTTTGAATTAGCCCTCCGCGGTCACGACGAAAAAGATGGTTCATCAAATCCTGGTATTTTTAGAGGTTTAATAAATTTCACTGCCGAATTAGATATAGCACTTAAAGATCATTTTGAAAAATCGACAGTATTCAAAGGGGTATCAAAAATCATTCAAAACGAATTGTTAGATTGCATGTTACAAGTGGCTCAGGAAAATATAAGGAAAGAAATTTTGGAAGCTGAATTTGTTGCTGTTATGGCTGACGAAACAACGGATGTAGCTAATTGTTATCAAATGACTACAGTATTTAGGTACATTCTACCAGATGGAAGGCCAGTTGAACGTTTTTGGAATTTTGTTACCCCCCCTGACCACGATGCAGTTAGTCTCTCAGAATGTGTGAGAACTAATTTAATACAAGTGCTAGACAAACCAGAGAAACTGATAGCTCAAAGTTATGACGGCGCTAGTGTAATGAGTGGACGTCGTGGAGGTGTTCAAGCTCTTATCCAACGCGATTATATTTATGCTTATTTCATTCATTGTTATGCCCACCAGCTAAATTTGATTTTATTGCAAGCTACAAGCCAAAATCAAGAAGTACGGGTATTTTTTTCAAATTTAAGCGATATTTCAACTTTTTTTTCTCATTCTCCACAACGAGTTGCAGTTTTGGATGACATTGTTGGTGCAAGAGTTCCTAGGTCTTCTGTTACAAGATGGAATTTTAAAAGCAGATCTATAAATACAGTATATGAATATCGCGAATTGTTAATAGAATGCATGGAAAAAATAGAAGCTACTTCAAAACAAACTGTTACCATCAATCAAGCCACTGGTATTGGCCGTATGCTACAAGATTCTAAGTTTGTGTTCTGGCTAACTGTATTTCATCGAATATTGCCACATGCTGATATTTTATATAATCAGTTACAAAAAACAGTGACTGACCCAGTGCAAATTCAGACTGCCATAAAGTGTTTTGAAAACTGCATCCAAAAAGAGAGAGACTGCTTGGAAACAATTGAAACTGAAATTTCTGAAGATACCACTACTACTCAAACTAAAAAGCGTCGTGCAAATGAAGACCAGCATATTTGCAGAGCTGTTGCAGCCAAGGAAGTTTGTGATACCATAATTACACATGTAACAGATAGATTTTCTTTTACAAAACATTTAAATGCAGCTATTCTTCTTTCTTCTGACAAATTTCCACAATTTGAAAAGCATTTTCCATTGCAATATTTGGAAACTGTAGTAGAAGCATATTCGTTTTTAGATAAAGTTCGTCTCCAGACTGAATTGGAATTAATTTACCGGCGACCTGACTTCAGGAATATGACTGGTGCCATTAGTTTGTTACAGTTTTTTATAGAAAATAATCTTCAGAGCATATTTTCTGCCACCTTTACACTTTTACAAATAATTGTTACCATACCAATGACTACGGCCGAAAGTGAAAGATGCTTTTCGACATTGAAGAGAATAAAAACATTTTTGCGAAGTTCTATGAATGAAGAAAGACTGTCAGCGCTAGCAATGCTATCTATCGAGAAAAAATGTATAGCGGGTATTCCAAACTTTAACGAGTTAGTTATTGATAAATTTTCTGCAAATAAAATCAGGAGAATGGACTTTACGTTTAAACACTGTACTCATTAAAAAAATTGTATTTTTTATAAATGTATTTTCTTGTGTATAATAAAAAAAAATAACAAAAATGTGTCCTTGATGATTGTTTTAGTACTCTTATTGCCTTCTACGTCACGCATTACATAAAAATTTTGGTGGTGGTAAAAAAAATTATTTTATACCACTTGTGAACCCCCTGTATCATAGACCACGAGCCGCCGCTGGTACGTAGTAATAGAAAGTATTTATTTATACCTACTAACCTTTATGTATGATCATTAAAAGATTTGTAAAATCAATCTTATTTTAGGTTATGTTGATGTAGGTAATGAAAAAAGCTTTCAGTTCAATATGATAATATGGTTCATATATGGTTTCATGAATAAAACATACTTTCATGTTTTGCTTTTGTTTTACAGGTTTGGAAGGGAGTCCTACGGAGACGATGCAATTGGCTATGTGCAGCTGCACCGGGAGCATGGACTTTGCACACTTAAGTGCAAAATGTGCCCAGAGCACAAAGTGAGATCAAAAGCGTAATGTGACAATGGTTATCAACGAAAATGAAAGCGAGATAATAAGTTGTCAGTGCCATGACTGTGCTGCTTCAGCAGGAGGATGCAAGCATGCAGTCGCTTTTTTGATTTGGGTACATCGGCGCAGTGAGGAACCTCCATCTACTTCGGTGGAATGTTATTGGAAAAAGCCAACATTGTCAAGAGTAGGGACTACTCTGAAGTACATCACTGTGCAGCAGATGTCGAAAAAGGAAGTACCACACAGACCAAGTACATCAGCACTTTACACAGACTTTATTTTGGAAGCCAAAAAAAGAAAACTTCAACACTGCGAATTGATAAAATATCAGGACGATTTTAAACACTCAAATGTTATGCGGTATTCGCTGCACTGTTTCATAATGGACCAACCACCAAAAATTCAATCAGACGTAGACAATCTTGTAGACATAATGAAGACAACATTCAACAGAGCTGCTATCAGTGCAATTGAAGAAGCAACAAGAATGCAGTACAAGAGCAGCTTGTGGTATGAGATGAGGTATGGCCGTATCACAGCTTCAAAGGCACATGAAGTGAGCGTATGTCATACACCTGATGGTTCATTGGTTGCTACTATAATGGGCGCAAAAATACCAGATACTATTGCAATGAAAAGAGGTAGAAGTTTGGAGCTATCGGTCCGGAAGACAGTTAGTACAACATTGAACAAAAAAATCAGAACATGTGGACTTTATGTATGCCAAGACAATCCCATGCTTGCAGCATCTCCTGATGGTTTATTGAAAGATGCCACTGTTGAAATAAAATGCCCTACCAAAGCAAAAGCTAAGAACAATTATTTAAAAAATGGAATTATTTCAGAGAAATGTAAGGCACAGGTTCAATTACAGATGCATGCAACTGGTATGAAAAGATGTTATTTTTGTGTTGCTGATAGCAACTTTGAAGAAACAAAAAATGTAGATATTATTCTAGTGAAGTACGAAGATGATTATGTCAACAACTTAATAAAAAACTTGTATATTTTTTGGAAAAAAAATATATCCTATTTTGTATCGTAGCACTAGTCTGTGATTATCAAATAAAAAACTATGCAGTGCATATTTCTTGTTTTATTATTATTTTATTCATGGTTTTACATCATTTATTTCTTTATTTATAGTAGTAGTAGTAGAAGTATTTATTCAGCCAAGTACAAAACACAAAGTTCAAATGGTATGTCACAAAAGAGGAGATTACATTATAATAATTAAGTATAAAGTATCATAACAGGCAAAAACCCATTATTTAATAAGAGAATCTTGCAAATTTATTAGAGCACATGCAATTATAATGACATGATCAAGTACACGACGTATGTTAGTATTTATCACTGAATGTTGCTTTAAAATATGAAATTCTCTCAAACGCCTTATTACCCTTTCAATATGAATCCACAAACTAGCTATTATTTTAGTTTGTCGAACTTCAGTTTTTGACAACTTTGCACCAGCATTTACACTGGGTGGCCTTAATAGTTTTAGTCCCTTTTCATGAAGTATTTGTTCAAGGTGTTTGAAGCCTCTGTCAGCTAAGCAACAGGATCCTTGGGGTAATCCATCTAGAAAGTTACAATTTTCTACTGTTGTGGCATCGCTGGTTCTGCCCCCAAACCCATGCGAAACATAATTAACTAAACCATTAGGTGTGCAGGATACTAAATACTTCACAGTATTCCCCTTTTTGTACTCTGACCACGTCAATGACTGATGAAGAGCCTTTGATGGTTTTTGTATATCAATCTCTAAACAATCTATGATGCAACTGACATTATGATAGTTATGTCTAAATGAAATAGGAAGATTTTTTTTTACCAATTTTTTATCTATATTTACAATGAATGGTCTTAAAACACTAGCTATTATTGGTATATTTTGTAGAAACAATTTACTAGCATAAGATAATGATATTCCAAAATTATCCTCCAGTTCAGAAAATGTACTGTTCATTCTAATCTTTTTCAAGCATAGCAAAATGTGTTCTACTTTTATGCTTGTGTGTTTATGTAACAATTTGATTAAGAAATAACATTCTTTTGGAATACCAACATACATCATTGGTTTTTTAGAGATTGAACGCATAGTAATTTTGAGGCACTCTAATTTTTCAATATTCTCATTGGCATCTGTAACATTACTATCAGAGTCGGTAAGCCCTGATGATGATGATGCTGATTTAGTTACAAAAGGTGATAAATATCGACCACTTTCAATACAGGAAATATCACTATCTGACTTTTCATCTTCAAGAAAAACATTTCTCTTGACTGCTTTGACAATTTCAGACTGTGATGGTCGAAGACTGCATGGTTTAATCTTAAAGGGCGAAGTGGAACGAGATGTTGTAGAAACTTTCATTGGTGAGGTAGAAATACTTGTAGTCTGGCATCTTGTTTGCACAGATTTGCTCCTATGATGCACATTCTCTTTTATTGTTACTTGCACAGATTTTTCTGCAGTTATGATAGAGTTGGTAATAGTTTCTCTGTCTTGAGTTCTTGATAAATCTGAAAGAACAAAGACTCAAAATTAATGTCTTAATTTCAACGTAAATGATTATGTTAAGGCACTATGAAAAGTTGTCTACTACTTCCTACTACCATTATCACTGAAGAAAAAGTGCAGTGCTGGATAAGGGGTAGTGAATCACAACATCAACAGCTTGAGAGAAAATTACCCATTACCTGAAGTACAAGTTGAGCATTCTTGATCACCTAGCAAGTAAAATGTCCCACTAAAATGACCTATCACTTTGAATATATCAATTTTAAACCATAAATATTATTCTGTGAAAATCTCAATGTGCTACAAATATGTTATTCAGTTCTGCCCTTTTTATTCAGAAATAATGGAAGTAGTAGAAAAGTTTTTATAAGGCCTCAAATAGGTTACAAAAATGTCTATCAGCTCTCAGACTATAATTTATGATAGGACACATGTAATAGATTACATACCTTGAGGTTCAATAATGTCTTGTATCAAACTCTCATCTTTTTGTAAGCTTTCAGCTTGGGCTTCAGTAGCATTTTGACTTTGCAAACATGTGTTGACCAAATCCATTCTTTTCCTCTTGACATATGCTCCTCGAGAAAGTCCAGCATCAGACAGTGGTCTTTTACGATCTTCTTGACAATGAAATTTTGTTGGCACAACATCTTCTGTCAAAAGTATCTTCTTGCTGAAATCCATTTTGTACTGCATGTAGTTAATGGTGTCTTTTTCCATCTGCAATTCAACATAACTATCACTATCTAATAAGCAAAGTAGGTAAAATGACACAGCATAGAAAATTATTGAGATATGTAGGTAGCTAATATAATCAAAACAACAGAAAACATTTTGAAACCCTACAGAGTAATAAGTTTAGGGTTAATAAACAGGATCTTTGATCCTCAACACTGACTTATCCTCAACATAACCAAAGATACATTTGAGGTTATAGATAGTTATATATTATTTCAATCTTAAAAAAAGCGGTAATTTAAGCTACCTAGTAGATAACATATTATATTTATACTTACATCGAAGTGATCTTCACACATAAATACATTTGAAGTCGATGAAATGCCCTTTGGGTCTCTCCGAGCTAATAGTAACCACTTTTTTCGTCTTTTACAATCGGTTGGAACAGAAACAAACAATGTTTGTGGACTATTTATAGACGTATTCGTACATTTTGGCACTACACACCATTTATAGACCATTTTATCTATGATTTTATAGCAAAATCAAGCACAATAATGAAATTAACTTCGGCTGACAGCTCGTGATCGTGTTTACTGGCGTGTGACGTCACAGACGTCATCTGCCGGCGCCATCACAGGAATAGCGTTTTTGGCGCGGTTCTAAAAATTCAAACTTTAAATTTGATTTCTATTAAAAATAGTATAGATTTTCAGGAAATATTCATGTAGTGTGCTCATTATATATAAAATAATAATTTAAAATGATTTTGCAAAATTAGTCAAATAGCCTATTGCGCACTGTTATTTTGAAATAAAGATTATTTATTATTATAATTATTATTGTTATATACCATACCATATTATGTTTCTTTATTATCACTCCGTTTTGGAATTTTACTCTACTGGACTGAGTGTATCAACATATGTCTAGCAAAAGTACTATTGGAGGTTGTTTTATAAGCGCAATGTGTACATTCAAGTATTTTGCTGGAAACGGATGCAATAAAGTCAGGATGTATCTTGATTATATGATCATTCAGTGTCGTTTTATTCCTGAATTTTGCCTTACAGTGAGTACAAATACTGAATTTATAATTACTTGCTGTCTCTGGATGCTTTGGCATATGACTAAAAAAACTGCCCTTGTAAGTTGTTTTATAAGTGCAATGTGTACATTCATATATTTTACTAGAAATGGATGCAATAAAGTCAGCATGTTTCTTGATTATATGATCATTCAGTTGCGTTTTATCTCTGAATTTGGCCTTACAGTGAATACATATGCTGAATTTATAGTTATTTCCTGTCTCTGAATGTTTCAGCATATGTCTAACAAAAATGCCCTTGAAGGTTGTTTTATAAGTGCAATGTGTACATTCATATATTTTACTAGAAATGGATGCAATGAAGCCAGGATGTTTCTTGATTATATGATCATTCAGGTGCGTATTATCTCTGAATTTTGCCTTACAGTGAATACATATTCTGAATTTATAGTTATTTCCTGTCTCTGAATGTTTTAGTATATGTCTAACAAAAATGCACTTGACAGTTGTTTTATAAGTGCAATGTGTACATTCATATATTTTACTAGAAACAGATGCAATGAAGCCAGGATGTTTCTTGATTATATGATCATTCAGTCGCGTTTTATCTCTGAATTTTGCCTTACAGTGAATACATATGCGGAATTTATAGTTTCTTGCTGTCTCTGGATGTTTTAACATATGTCTACCAAAACGAGTCTTTAAGGTTGTTTTATATGTGCAAAGTGTACATTCATATATTTTACTAGAAACAGATGCAATAAAGTCAGAATGTTTCTTGATTATATGATCATTCAATTCAGTTTTACCTCTGAATTTTGCCTTACAGTGAATACATATGGTGAATTTATAGTTATTTCCTGTCTTTAAATGTTTTAGCGTATGTCTAACAAAATTGCCCTTGAAGATTGTGTTATAAGTGCAATGTGTACATTCATATATTTTACTAGAAACGGATGCTATAAGGTCAGGATGTTTCTTGATTATATGATCATTCAGTTGTGTTTTACCTGTGAATTTTGCCTTACAGTGAATACATATGCTGAATTTAGAGTTACTTCCTGTCTCTGAATGTTTTAGCATATGTCCCACAAAACAACCCTTGAAGGTTGTTTTATAAGCACAATGTGTACATTCATATATTTTACTAGAAACAGATGCATTAAAGTCAGGATGTTTTTTGATTATATGATTATTCAGTGCTGTTTCACTACTGAATTTTGCCTTACAGTGAATACATATGTATTCACTGTATTTTATGCTGTATTGATAGTTACCTGCCGACTCAGGATGTTTCAACATATATTTACCAGGTCTACTGTTATGTATTGTTTTGTATTTGCAATATGAGCATTTATGAATTTTACTAGAAATCGACATGCACATGTTATGCTCTTTCATATGACTAATCAGAAGATACTTAGATCTAGCAGAATAATTACAATTATGACAAAAAAATGACTCGGAGATTGTTTTTTTGTCAACTACAGGATGCTGTTTCATCGCATCTTGATTCGAAGCCCTGAAAAAAAATATATATAAATATAACTTGAGACGTGGTCATTGTCGTCTAGACCAGTTAGGTGAAAAATTAAAGCTTCCGCCTTTTGTTGGGTACTTCGACAAAATTTAAGCAAAGAGGACTCTTTATACTTTTTTAATTCTCTCTAGCTTTCAATGGACTTTGCCATCATCATCAGGAGCTGCAATTACAATGATAACAGTAGCAACAAAAGTGTAAAATGAATTTAACCCTTAACAGGAAACGTGAATTTTTGGAACACAAAAGGAAACATGCCGTCTCTCAGACTGCGAACTTCAAGATGTTCAAAAAATTAGAGTAAGGCGAAAAGCAAGCAATAACTTCGCTGAAACTGATACTGGATGTTTATTTTATGTGTTTAATACGTAAAATGCTCATTTCAAAATGATACAAGAACATAAAAGAAACATTTTTATTAACTATGCTAAAACCATACAAAAATAACGCTGTTGTTGCAACATTCAGAAACTAAATTAAAACTATGGAAAAGTCTCAATATTTTTCTATTTTCTAGTTAAGTAATGAACAAGGAAAGTATATTATAGTCAATAAATACAAAAAGAACACAATCAAAATTCACTGCAAGTCTCAAACATTGCCTATATTTATGCAGCTAATACATTTGGGTTTGGAGCATTGAAGACATACAGGCTTCCTACATTGTACACACAAAAATTTGGTCATCCGATGGGTCGTTCGGTGACATAAAAAGCAGGCTTTCCTTTTTTCCAAAACCAAATTTTCAGCTTCTGTTGCTGGATGTTCACATTTGCCAAGGATGCGATTTATCGTAAGTCGCAAATCCCGAGGTAAACGGGGACTCTCTAGTCGCTTTTCCATATGCTCACGGACCAGGTTAGCGGCCAACATCTTAGCAAATACCGATTTTTCCTTCTGCAATTCATTTTTCTTATAGCACTGGTGTAAAATATACGAGTTCACTACCGATATATCCAATAGTCGGTAGAAAATAACCAGTGGCCACCTACGCGAACGGCGACTTGAGGTACTCTTCGAACATTTTTCATCAAGAGAATCAACTCCACCTTTATTAGCATTGTAATAGGCTATTATTTCCGGTTTCTGTGTTTCCGGATCACAATATTTTCTGTGGTGCATAGAAGATATGAGTATTGTGGCTTTATTTTTTTTGCTTACATGAGACACAATAGTGGAATCTTCTCGAAATCCGTACATTGTTGATCCGACTTCTCTTGATTTGTTGGGTAAAAATGCCGGAGGAATTTCTCTTTTATTTTTCTTCATTGTACCCACATGTTTGTTCTTCAATAGGACATCCATTAATTCTATTGACGTAAACCAGTTCTCCGCTGTAATGTTGCGATTAGTTCCAAACAGAGGCTTCGCGAGACGTAGAACTGATTGTGTGGGTTTGGAATACCGCTTGTGTTCCTCAGGAAGTTCGAAACTATCGGAATCTTTACCGCAGTATATATATGCGTTATAGAGGTAGCTATTCCTTGCATCCGTCAATGCCATAATTTTTATGCCATATTTGCAAGGTTTCGCAGGCATATACATTTTAAATCGACATCTTCCTCTGAAACTCACGAGCATTTCATCGACAGTGACAGACTGGCCAACTCCGTACACATCTTGACAGTTCTTTATAAAACTATTAAAAATGAAAGATATTGGTGCTACTGGATCTAGCTTCTTTCTTTCATTCCTGTCATCTGGGTTATCAAACCTTAAGGCTGACAGGAGAATACCAAATCGTTTTATGTTCATGACAGCTCTGAATATATCTCTTCCAGAGCCATCGGTGGCAAAAAGTGTTTCAATGTTCTCGTGGTTGCTGTTGAACAGCGATGTATATACTAAGAGACCCAATAGTGCCTTTATTTCGAATAAATCAGTGTCGTTTAGGTTGCTGGTTTGATTTTTGTATCTCTTTCGCATTTCTTTGAGCTTGTGATTGGTCCACTTAACGATATGTACCAACATGTCGTCAGTGAACAAAAGCTGCCAAACCGTCAACGGAGCTGCTTCTTCTCCATATTCATGAGCTTTTCCTCTTAGAGTTGGTACTTTAATGACTATATTGTGCTTCCTTGTACGTGATGATGGTACAACTTCCGAAATATTCCACCTATGACGATTTTTTCCATAGAAATAATTCTGAGCTGGTAAATCCTCTTCATTTCCTTCGGCTCCGTCTTCTGATAACTCACTATCACTTGTATGATCTGATTCCATGTATTCGTCTTCTGAGGCACTGTCTATATCACTAAAGTCACTTCCTTCATCCTCAAACCATTTTAGAACGGTTTCTTCGAACTCCGGATCATCGTATCGTACACGTTTAGAAGGTCCCGCCATACTCGCAAACGCACCTATGCAACACAAATAGCAAACGGGAACGGAAACGTGCCGTCTGACAGACTGCAACAAACTAAAATTGGTCCATATTTTAAGGCGCGTTTTGGCTAGACTCGTGTGAATGGGGGTGGGCGATGGTCACTAATAGCTTATGGATTAGATGGGTTTTTACGTCTGTTAGAGGTGCAATAAAAAAAGATACGCTCAGGTATAGAAACGCCGCAGTCTCACAGACGGCACCTTTCCGGTTAAGGGTTAAATTGACTCAACTTACAGTAGTATGTGAGGATGTTGCTAATTGTTGTTTACGTATAGGATGAGGGAAACGTCCAGTAACATGGTGAGAGCTGGATAGATGGTACAATGGTCAAAATTATATAAAATATGACAAGAACAAATTAAAAACAGATTAACATAAAAATTATTTAAAAAACATTAGAGCATTACATCGTGAAGCCACTTGATGATTGCACAAAATGGTGGTCATGGAATAATGAGTGAGATGAAACCCTTTGACAGAAGCCCGAAGGTTGTCAATGTCTGTGTTGAAAGATGGAACGAATTGTGGGCGTGTGCCAAACGTTGCCAAATCACTTCAGATGATGTGATTGTCAGAATGTTATGTAAGAAATTGTTAAACCGACCAGAGGCAGTTGAATAAACTATATTTTAATTAATGGGAATTTAAATTAACAATTATTAATAAATCGTGAGAAGAGAATTATTATATTTTGAGTGGAGTGAAATTTACTGGTGGAATCGTCCAAAACACAGATTCTATTTATGGTTGTGAAGAGTCGAAATTTGGGGAGATATGTAAGTTCTCCAATTTTTCGCAGTTTAGCAAATATGAGTAAATGACACTCAGTTGTTTAACATGTCTTTTTGTTGGTACAGTTGTTATTCATGAAAATGTGGGACATTTCCAGGAATAAACGTTTGGAAAGGTGTTTTTCTTTATCAAGAACTTTGATACTTGTGTAATTCATAGAATGCCCTGTTGTGTTAACATGAGATGCTAGAGCGCATCTTTCAGGATGAAGCCTAGCATCACTTTTGTGTGATGTAATCCTTCCTTTAAGAGATCTGGAGGTCTGACCTATGTATATTTGGTTGCAGTTGTTGCAATTGATGGAGTAGACTGTGTTGGTTAAGCCAAGCAGCGGGACTTTGTCTTTCATTTTTGAAAAAATGCAGTTTATAGTGAGGACGGATTTGCAAGCAATTCGAAAGTTCAAGGGGCTGCACAATCTGATCAGCTTAGGGGTCAGTTCCTTGATATAGGGCAGGACAGCAAAACCAGGTCTGGAGTCCGGGTTGGTGCTTGTACTGTTTGGATTGATGTTATTATTGGGAATTACATTACAACCTGTCTGTCCCCTTTCTAGACACAAGACTCATCCGCACCAACAACAACAGTTTATTGGTAGACTGGTATCAGAAACCTATGGCCTCAGGTCGGTTTCTCAATTTTAGGTCATACCATAAGCTAGGGATTAAAATCAATTTGGTAACACAGATGAAAACAAGGGTAATCAGCATCTCAGATAATACCTTCCACACCTCAAATTTACGTAAACTATCAAAACTGTTCATCAATAATGGTTATCCGAAGTGTCTGATTAACAGGATCTTATCTAGTTCACCTTCCAATGTTTTGCCGAACTCTGGTGATGCAGGTAATAGTCGCACAACCCCTAATAACGGAACTGATGTAATTCCCAATAATAACATCAATCCAAACAGTACAAGCACCAACCCTGACTCCAGACCTGGTTTTGCTGTCCTGCCCTATATCAAGGAACTGACCCCTAAGCTGATCAGATTGTGCAGTCCTTTGAACTTTCGAATTGCTTGCAAATCCGTCCTCACTATAAACTGCATTTTTTCAAAAATGAAAGACAAAGTCCCGCTGCTTGGCTTAACCAACACAGTCTACTCCATCAATTGCACCAACTGCAACCAAATATTCATAGGTCAGACCTCCAGATATCTTAAAGGAAGGATTACATCACACAAAAGTGATGCTAGGCTTCATCCTGAAAGATGCGCTCTAGCATCTCATGTTAACAGGGCATTCTATGAATTAAACAAGTATCAAAGTTCTTGATAAAGAAAAACACCTTTCCAAACGTTTATTCCTGGAAATGTCCCACATTTTCATGAATAACAACTGTATCAACAAAAAGACAGATGTTAAACAACTGAGTGTCATTTACTCATATTTGCTAAACTGCGAAAAATTGGAGAACTTACATATCTCCCCAAATTTCGACTCTTCACAACCATAAATAGAATCTGTGTTTTGGCCGATTCCACCAGTAAATTTCATTCCACTCAAAATATAATAATTCTCTTCTCACGATTTATTAATAATTGTTAATTTAAATTCCCATTAATTAAAATATAGTTTATTCAACTGCCTCTGGTCGGTTTAACAATTTCTTACATAACATTCTGACAATCACATCATCTGAAGTGATTTGGCAATGTTTGGCACACGACCACAATTCGTTCCATCTTTCAACACAGACATTGACAACCTTCGGCCTTCTGTCAAAGGGTTTCATCTCACTCATTATTCCATGACCACCATTTTGTGCAATCATCAAGTGGCTTCACGATGTAATGCTCTAATGTTTTTTAAATAATTTTTAATCTGTTTTTAACTTGTTCTTGTCATATTTTATATAATTTTGACCATTGTACCATCTATCCAGCTCTCACCATGTTAATGGACGTTTCCCTCATCCTATACGTAAACAACAATTAGCAACATCCTCACATACTACTGTAAGTTGAGTCAATTTAAATTCATTTTACACTTTTGTTGCTACTGTTATCATTGTAATTGCAGCTCCTGATGATGATGGCAAAGTCCATTGAAAGCTAGAGAGAATTAAAAAAGTATAAAGAGTCCTCTTTGCTTAAATTTTGTCGAAGCACCCAACAAAAGGCGGAAGCTTTAATTTTTCACCTATATAAATATATATAGTCAATTCGGAAAAGAGTTCAGATATCTCGAAGTCTAGGCTTGAAATTGGGAAAATGTGATAGATAAATAATGTGGACACAATTTAAAAGAAATAAGCAATTAATGTCACCAAAATATCATCTAACTAAAATTTGGTGCAAAAGATTTGAATACTGTATATCTGAAATCAGGGGTTTTATATTTTCAATTAGGATTTTATTTAGAACGATTTTGATTTCAACGCCAAGATGTTTCTCAATAAAACCCATCGTATTTCTGAAATGTTAGGCTGCCCACATCCTATATTTTTGTTGCACGCCTCAGCTACAATTTCTTCTCAAAATAATTCTCGCACAGCTAATAACATTGTGAGTTTATATATTTATTTATACATAATTGCTCAACAGATTAAGCGCATTACAGGGAAATATAATGCCAAATTTAAACGCACAATGTGTGGAATACGAGAATAACTCATATAAGGTCTTTGTTCTGGTTTCATTGGCGTAGGTAAAAATAATTATTCTTACATATGCATATTTTAAGATCCAATGGATACAATATATAAAAAACACATAAAAACAACAAATTCTTCTAAATGTTGGAGACATAATTATATCTAATAGGTATTCCTGCCCAATTGATTGAACCCGCATGTTGACCGAACATCTTCGAACTTCCCTCTCAACGTCATTTTTCCATATTTTCGTCTAGGGTAAGGAAATGGTTGAATGTCACTTCAGAAAATATAATGTTACTTCTATTTATCAGCACCCATTTTCACGATCTTGGTTACGTTCGGAAGAGCTTCTGCTTGCGCTGTCAAATTAGTTCACTTTGTGGCCACTAGATAGCGTTTTTTTTGACGTGTCGCTCTGTTTTGAACCTTATAAAAAATTTCAAATTCAACAGTATGTTTTTTAATACCTCTCGGAAACAGTAATGTAATCATTGAGGTTTCTCAGAAGAAATAAGCAGTTTAAAATCCAACTGCAACAGTACCGATATCATTACTAAACACAACCTCTAAAACAGTTTTGGAATTGGATTGATTGTTCATTGAGAAGAAGTTCTTTGCCCAAAATTTTGAGATGCTCTACAATAACGCCAGTTCCCAAGATAAATTAATTCAATTCCAAAAAATGCTGCAACCTGAGACTAATAAATGTGTTACCAGATATTGAAAAATTATTGGAATCCATTCCAAATTATTGGAAACCAATTTATGCAGTTTACAGAAGAAAACAAAATTTTGGTAGAAACACAAGCAGACGTTCTCTTAAAAAGATTTTCCCCAGAAATACACTTTGAATCTATTGACTGATGTAGCATTAACCACACCATCTGGTAAAATGTTCCAAGTGTTGAATACGCAATTGGGGATTGTGATGTAAAATCAAATATTTTGCAGTAGAACTACTACACTTCACAAACTAGGTACATAACATATTTTTTCATTTTTACAAATTCTTCCATATTTACACATTTTGCCAATTACAAACCTAAACGCATATCTTATATAAACTATCCACAAATTGAATAAAATATCATTTAATATAGTTTTTTTTGGTGAAAGTATAGCATCAACCAGTTTTATTTTATACTTTAGTTTATGCAGTGGGTGGCATGTAAGTGCAAGGAAGGTAAATAAAATTTTTTCTCAAAAGCAAAAATGAGCATAAATATTATATCAACTCAACATAAATAACAAACTTTAATTACCTTTTAAATGGAAGAACTGCTTTTGCTTTTTCATCAAAGTGATGAGTATCTGTATTTTGAGAAGAATATTCCATATTTTTGAGAATTTCTGTATCTATCCTCTCAGTTTTGACTGTTAGCTCCCTTATTTTGCCATCAACTTCAGTAGGGGTAAAATTTTGGCGATTATCATCACTATATTCACTACTGCTTCTAAAATAAATACAATATAATCATCCTCAGAAACCCCAGATTCTCAACAAAAACAGATTTATAGTGAAAAACCTTGTTTCAAAATTTCACCAGAATCCAACAGGCACTTTTTAAGTTATTAGAGGAGGGCCCAGGATAAGTAAACAGACAGATCAATGAAAATAACTGACATTTTTGATACTTTATGCAAAACAGTAATCAAATCCAAGCGGATAACCAAAATTTCCGTATTATGTACCGCGGTTATAATATGGTTCAAGATGACACACGGGATGGTGACGTCAGTTACTCGAATCGCTTGAACGCGTTGGTTTTAACCGCGGTTTGTTGCAAGATGTTTATTTTAGAAAAGCGCGTATATAATTTCTGATTATTTTTATTATCACTTAATAATCGGTGCTTTTTCGTCTACAACGGGGTATGGAAAGTTGAAAAAACAAAACTTTCATAATATTAATGGGAGGAATGTTTTTTTTTCCGAAAAAAATTTTTACTGATGGAACCATGGCTTTGTAGCTATGATAACTTTCAATTCTCTAAACTTTTCCGCATGTCAAAGAAAATATTTAGTGATTTAGCAAAAATGATGAAAAAGCGATGAAAAAAGATATTAACAAAACCGTATACAGGTGGACATCATCCAGTGAGTTTATACGGCCATATTTTAATATTCTTTTGGTATATGGCTAGACAGGATACTTTTTTAAGTGTAGGAACTAGATTTAAAGTGTCCCCAACAACAGTGATGATTATAAATAATGCTAAAACTGAAGTCAGCCTGTATCAAGTTTCCCAAAAATGAAGCTGAAGTACAATAAAAATATCCAATACCCGGCAAAATTCTAACTTGTCACATGTCAAATAATAACCAGAAATATAAAACTACTCCGGAGTTGGGTAAATACCACAATTTTGCGGTGATAACTATGACATATAACAGCTGATTCATGACGTCACGGATCTTATAACCAAACTGATAACCACACTCGCTTGAACGGATCGGTAAATACCAATCCAAAATGGTAAATACCATTTCCATTTGGTTATCCGCTTGAATTTGATTATTACTTCCTCACCAGTTGCTTGGAGGTAAAAAACAAACTGACAAAAAATAGTTACCTATTAGGAACTGTTCCTGCATTTGTACTTAAGAATGTATCATCATTATTGCACTCACTTTTGATGATAAATTCCTCTGAAATTTCCACAACTGGATATTTCTCGCTATCATCAACCCAGCTTTCAACTTTCAGTTCATCATCTGCCTCGCTTTTAATCCAAGCCTTAGCATAATTGTGCTCCTTAGTTATCCACAAACATATTGCAGTCCTGAAATATTTCCAACTGATTAAAGAGCAAGTAAAATAGAGAGTTATAGCATTAACAGCTTTTTTCCCCAAGATGATATCCAACCCTATGCTGTATCTGAATGTTCACACACAATTTCCATCACAATAGCCATGGTTCCAAGTAGAATCATAGTAATTCTCTTAGAAGATTGTAATAGATTGCTTCCCAACTTTTTTTAACTGACCTAAAGGGCACTGTACGATTGCCATGGAGCAGTATCTGGAAAGTAAACAAGACAACAGGTTTCGACAGATGCACAATTAGCTGTAGTGGTTGACCACTGTGATAGCATTTTTGCACCAAACCTTACTTTATTCTGTGCAATTTTGTAATACTTCTCGGTAAACAGCACCTAATTTTTTTTTCTTTTTTGGACTATTTATTTGATAAAATAAATGGATTTAGAGAATCATTTTTCATGACATCCTTTCTCTTTTTGCTGTGCCTTTGTGTTTTTGTATTTAATGACACAAAAAGAAAATAGAAGGCAGGCCAAATTTGGAAAAACGATATGCTAGTTCATCTACATCATCATCAGTCTAAAGTTTGATGTTTATGTGAAATATAATTTCTGGATCTGGAAGTTACATCCAGAAGTACTGCTTGAAAGTAAGCGCCCTTTAAATATAGGATATATGATAAAAAATCTCCAGAAAATGAATTAGAATCCCTTACCTTTCCACAACTGAATGTTTTATGTTTTCATTGTCATTACATTTAAAATGGAATTTCCAAGAGACGTTATCAACTTCAAATAGCTTGGTGTCGGCTTCTACTGCCTGGAATCCAACTTCTATCTTCATGATGTCTCCAGCGTCCATGATCAACACAAGAGGTGGGTTTGTTAACAACCCTGATTCAAGCGTTAAAATTCTGCTTTACTCTTGTATAGATGTACAGGATTAATACAATACCTAATTAAAGAGAAAAAAACGATGAACCGATTAAAAAAAATTGATACCTTTAACTTCTACTAAACTTCACAAAACATATACACCGAAGAAGGTTTAATTCCAAAATTACATGCTATCCAATGGCAACACGGTGACTTGAATGGTTGTCAGCGGCCATTTTTTGAGGGTGCAACATGAATGCCAGATTGTGCATTAATATCCCGCAACGTTGCCAGCTCTACATATAAATCTGGGATTGCTATACTTTTATATATACAGGGTGTCCGCAAAGTTGGGGTTTTCCTTTTCAGAAACAACTACCCTTGAAAGGTAATGTGTAGTGAAACGAGGGCGACCAAGTAAAAAAAATAAAGGAAAAAGTACTCACTCTCCAGTTGACGAGAAGGGCTAAGTACGTCTCTGCCCGAAATCATACCGCTCCAACAGAAAATGAAATCAGCTGATGCGCTACCGAGCAGACGCAGGCAAACAAGGAAGGCAAACTGTTGCGTAAAAAGTCTAGGTATTGCATCCCGCCCAATCAATTTGGGAGAATAAATAGTCCAATGAGCATACCGTTCACCATGCTAGCCCAAACATTCACCGAAAATGTTTGTTGAAAATGTGCCCGACGGACAGCGTGCGGATTTTCTACTGACCAAACATGAGTGTTGCGAAAGTTATTCACCCCATTACGCGTGAACGTAGATTCGTCTGTCACCAATATGCACTTCAAAAAGTCCGGATTATTATCATGTTGATGCAACAACCACTCACAAAACCGCACTCTTGCTGGAAAATCGTCAGGTTGAAGGGCTTGTATACGTTGGACGTGAAACGGATACAGCCCCTCTTCACGCAGCGTTTGCCACACTTTAGTTTTTGATACTTGCACTTCTCTAGCCACGTCTCTAGTGCTTGTTGAGGGATTCTCGTCTACGCGATTACCTCTACAGGCGTGACCGTAAGCGTCGGGTGAAGGTTGCATACTGACCTGACACACTGACCCTGACCCAGTTCTGTCGTCGGGTTGAGCCAGTGACCTTATACCAGTCGGTGATGTCGCGGCTACAGGACGATATTCAGATATTTTTGATGTTGCAGAGCCCTTTATCTCGGTTCGCTTAAGACATTGGTGTGTATGGTACTAAGAAAAATTGCTTATGTTTTCAAGATCTACACGTCGTGTAAAGGAAAACCCCAACTTTGCGGATACCCTGTAGAAATTTGGTGGGATATGGGAGATCTTATAACAGCACGTGTTATTAACATTTTGCGCTATCTTGACGAATAAATGATTTTTTTGTATGTTAAAATAGCAACATCAATAACACAAGCTGTTATAAGATCACTCCTATCTACTTACTAATCTGGAAAGGTACAGAAGAAAAACCTATACTGCAAATACCTAAGGCCCGTATCGTCAGTCGTCCCTACAATTGTAGGGCGCCTTTATGGCCTTCTTGATTGTCATAGTTTTCTACTTCTCCGTGTCAGCGCTCTATTTTGAGGTTATGTCACAAACAGCTATTTGCATCAAATTGTGCTTGCTTTTGAGTTATATCATGTTTTATCAGCCTGAAATTTCCTACAATTTAAAAAGAAAATATATCTTCACAATAGGAGAGCGCTGACGCTGACGCGGGACGGGTGCAATCTAGAAATTTTGGAAGGAGAGAAAGGAGTATGACAATCAAGGAGGCCATAAACGCGCCCTACAATTGTAGGGACGACTGACGATACGTGCCTAAACCTACAAAAAAATCAGTATTAACATCATTATGGTCCAGATGTTTGCATTCTCCAGCCTTTGTCGTGTCCATTTCTGGCTTGTTTTTGTTGCCGGACGTTTTGTCACCACGAAAAACGTTGCCAGATTTCCTGTATTGCGCCTTGTCATGCCTCAGTTGACCCCACGTGTACCTTGGTAGGGCTTTGAAACCACAAAACAATACACATAAATCAAATCCAAGCGAATAACCAAAATTTCTGTGTTATGTGCCGCGGTTATAATATGGTTCAAGATGACACACGGGTTGATGACGTCAGTTACACGAATCGCTTGAACGCGTTGGTTTTAACCGCGGTTTTGTTGCAAGTTGTTTATTTTAGAAAAGCGCGTATATAATCTCTGATTATTTTTATTATCACTTAATAATCGGTGCTTTTTCGTCTACAACTGTATATGGAAAGTTTAAATAACAAACCTTTCATAATATTCATGGGAGAAATGTTTTTTCAGATTTTTTTTTTAATGATGGAACCATGGCTTTGTAGCTATGATAACTTTCAATTCTCTAAATTTTTCCACATGTCAAAGAAAACATTTATTGATTCAGCAGAAATGATGAAAAAAGAAATTAGCAAAACCGTATACAGATGGATATCATCTAGTGAGTTTATATGGCCATATTTTAATATTCTTGTGGTATATGGCTACACAGGATACTTTGTTAAGCATAGGAACTACATTTAAAGTGTCCCCAACAACCGTAATGAGTATAACTAATAAGGTGCTCCACTTTATGGTAAAAGTGAAGTCAGCCTGTATCATTTTTCTCAAAAATGAAGCTGAAGTACAATAACAATATCCAATACCCGGCAAAATTCTAACTTGTCACATTTCAAATAATAACCAGAAATATAAAACTACTCTTGAGTTGGGTAAATACCACAATTTTGCGGTGATAACTATGACATATAACAGCTGATTCGTGACGTCACGGATCTTATAACCAAACTGATAACTACACTCGCTTGAACGGATTGGTAAATACCAACCCAAAATGGTAAATACCATTTCCATTTGGTTATCCGCTTGAATTTGATTTTTCAAACAACAATTTGAAACCACGGAATAGAACACAGACACTCACAAAACATATACGCTGAAGAAGGTTTAATTCCATGCTAATCAATGGCATCACGGTGACTTGAATGGTTGTCAACGGCCATTTTTTGAGGGTGTGACATGGTTGCCAGATTGTGCATTAATATCCCGCAACGTCGCCAGTTCTACACATAAATCTGAGATTGCTATACTTTTATATACTTATAGAAATTTGGTGGGATATGGGAGATCTTATAACAGCATGTCTTGTTAACATTCTGCGCTATCTTGACGAATAAATGCTTTTTTTTGTATGTTAAAATAGCAACGTCAATAACACAAGCTGTTATAAGATCACTCATATCTACTTACTAATCTGGAAAGGTACAGAAGAAAAACATATACTGTAAATACCTAAATACATATTTGTTATATAAATCTCATACATTTTTCCACAAACAAATCAGTATTGACATCATTATGGTCCAGATGTTTTCATTCCCTAGCTTTCGTTGGCACCTGCATAAATAAAAAATTAGAAAAAAATTGAATTGTGTTGATATGGTACTACAATTCACAGATTTCTTTTTTTTATTAGAACAATAATATGATTGTCCACGGCTACCCACAGGGATTTTTCTCAGATGTGCTGATCATCATCAAGAGATAACTGTTACCTCAGCCCCCCTGGGGGCACCCATGCTATTGTTCAATAACAATACTTGGCTTTGATTTCATTAAAATTATAGTGAGCTTTACATATCAACCCTACTGCTCTGACAATTTAAAACGAAGTATGAAAACGAACTTGGTCAAAAAGCAGTACAAATCATCACTAGTTATTGAGTCATATAAAAACTTACAAATGTTATGTTCTGCAAATATCCTTCAGAGCTGTGCCTCTTGGTTAGATCAGAAGTAATCCCTGAGCTTCTGATAATTCTCAGGACCTCAGGGGTTGACAACAGCAGCTGTTGACCTTTTGTGGCTCTCCACTGTTCAAAGAGTGATGTGGAGATACAAACAGGTACGATCTTCAAATATTACATTCCTAAAATGAGTAACCGCTGCATCTCTGATCTTCCTCAGGATTTGCCAGAAGCTTGGCTAATGACTTGGATCACATTAAAAAAAAACATTTTTGATGTGGAGTTTGTCTTATAGTATTTACAAACATAGGTAATAGGTATTACACCTTTGTGTACTTACATTGTTATACTTCACAACTCCGAACAAAATGCATATGGCTCAAATAACATAATAGGGACTTTATTTGAAATTAAAATTAAATGTCAAGAAAATGAATTGCTGAAAAAGGTAAGTTTTGCAAAGCACAGACCACAGATCACAGGACGAAACCCGCCGGAAATTTAAATCTGACCAATCAGACAATGTCAGTTGTGAATAAGCCGCCATTTTTTGAGGGGGCGACATGGTTGTCATATTGTGCACCCGCAACACAGCTTTGTTTCCCATTCGCTCATATGAGTTTCACCACCCTGCTGACACTGATTTGATATGTGTTCTGTGTTTCTAAGACCCTTTTAACTTGTGTCCTCAACATATCTCTGAAATATAACAATGTCGAGTACTTGCTGGAAGTTCCGCTCAGTCGTTGAATAAAGCTATCTCTCATTTACTAAAACACGACTACATTCCAACCCAACACTAAGTTTGGATACAGAAAAAGAACTTCTTTTTCTGCCACTACTACATATCAATTTTGAATTTGCTGTTACAATTTTGCCTCAATTGGAAAAACGAATGCAATCCATCTTCTGGAATGGACAAACACGAGATGACGTACGATAACCCGCAAGCACATACGCAACTTATTAAAAATTAAGATGAACACAATTAAACTCCTTTTTGAAGATACTAGAGAAATAAATCGATCATTAATATGTTTGACCATCCAATTTCCGAAGACTGGCAGTGCTTTTTTATCCCTCAAAAATAGAAAAACAATAACTTTCCGGACAAACTTAGAGCTTCGGGCAGCAGCGGTGGCCGCAGTAGTAGACTCTTAGGTCTCCTGATCGGTCACCGTGCGCTTTGCGGGTTCGAGTCCCGTCCCAGGAGAAATTTTTCTCTTGGCTATGGATGTTGTGATTGTCCGTAGGTGGTAGACGGTCTCTGACTGTCGAACGTGGAGGTACCACCCGGCGGATCTCGTAGGCGGAGCCAGAATGTGTGCATGTTACATGCACACGTGTTCCCTCGCCAGAGTCCGTGTGGCGTTCCCCTTTTCCCCTGTATCCCCCTATAGCCCCACGGTACCCAATGGGTGTTTAGGCATTAGGCCTTCGTGGTAGTTGGAATATATAAAAAAAAAGAAATGATTTTGACTGAAGTATTGCAGAACTAGAGATCCACACACTGAAAACCAAATACCTCTGACGTCGTATACGAGAGAGAGGCGTACAATACGTATGTTAAAAAGAGTACGCCGATGGGAACGCGGCAAGCCGCAGCCGCGTCCGTGACCTCGTGTTGCTAGGCAACGTGGTACTTCTATCTCTTTCTAACGATTATCTCATACAGCTTACGTCAGTATAGTATATGGATTTCACCGTATGCAAATAAAAAACAAAAAAAATCAAATCCCTTAGACATCTGCACAAGGTCAGTCTACAAATACAAGCATTTGACGGTATTCCAGGAATACAAATCATTTGAACCTTCAATAAAATTGCAACAATCCTAAAGATGCCTTCTCACTTTTCATTGTCCGAGATAAAGAAGCGGATTAAATTTGCTTCAGGTTTGATTTTGTAGAGGCTAATATCTCGGTTGGCTTAAGACTTTGGTGTTATTTTTCCAAGATACGCCGTGTAAAATCCCAACTTTGCGCACTCCCTGTATAAAACGCACAAATTTTCCGTTCGCGTTCCCTCGCTGCGCTGATACGATTGGTCCCTACTGTTTTTGGTTGTTTCATAAGCACACAAATCCATGTATTTATTATATTCACATAATACTATGTTTTATATATGTATTCATGTACATTTGTAGATACGGATAAACTCAGGATATTTCCTGACTATATGATTATACAGTGTCCCTGACCTTTTGAATTTCGCATAACACCTAATCTGTGTTTTCACATATATGGCAAAAACTGACTCTTGTTGGCTGTTTTTTACGCACAATGTCCGCATTCGTGCATTTTATTAGAAATGGATGCAATAATGTCAAGATGTTTCCTGATTATATGATTATTCAATGCAGTTTGATTTTTGAATTTTGCTTTACTGTGGATACACATGCTGAATTTATAGTTATTTCCTGTCTCTGAATTTTTAGTATAATTATGACTAACAAAGTGATTCCTGAGGTTTGTTTTATAAGCTAAAAACGGAAGCAACAAAGTCAGGATATTTCTTGATTATATGATTATTCAGTTGTGTTTTATATTTGAATTTTGTCTTACAGTGAATACATACGCTGAATTTATAGTTACTTCCTGACTGGATGTTGTAGCATATGACTAACAAAATTACTCTTGAGGGTTGTTTTATAATAGTCCAATCATATTAGCAAATTTCCCCGAAATCACTGTAAAGCCTGGTTTTATTGGTACAAGTTGTTCAAGGGGGTATTTAAAACATGGACGCATGGGTACGCCAACTTTAATGGGAAAACTTTTTATTTGACAACAAAGAATGAGAAAACGCGTTTTTTGGAATTCAATGGAAAGCGTTGACAGGAACGAAAAAAGTCTTTATATAAGATCTTTAGGCATTTATGAGAGCTACAAAATGAGACCCGACTAATTGCAAAAATGTTATGGGCGACGAGGCAAAATGCAGGTTTTGGCACTTGTTGGTAATGCGATGATAATTTCACGCAACTACTTGAAATTCTTCACATCCGTAGGATTCATCCTTCTTTATACACTGAGGTATCCAGAAATAAGTTTTTGTTCTGGGAGGGGGGGGGGGTCGGCTTTAGGGCGAAGCTACTCATCATTGATTATTGAATTATTATGACATTTGCAGAGGAGGATAGTATCAATAATTAAAAAGTCTAGAAGCGAATGTCCCCGTTACAATTGAAGAGCGAAGGGATGGGGGCATCTGGTGCTTCTAAGAGCGGATACCCTTGTGGCAACTAATGAGCGGGGGTGGCTTTCAGTTCACAAAAGGTTAGTATAATTATATACGGAAAAACTTAATAAGCCATAGGGTTCTCGTGGGCCTCATGCCCCAAGGCCCCCATCCTCCGACTGCGTCAGTGAGTCCATAAATACATACATATTAAACTACACAAATGCACTAACAAAGTAACAGACCTGCCTTTATATATGAAAGGCCAATTATTTGAAAGCATTGCGTCGAAAGTTAGTGCGGTATGTATTTTGCGAATCTTTCGCATGATACACAATCGATTTATAAAAACTGATGTCCACATGTGGTTGCGCGGAATGGAACTTTTCTATAATTTTCTTACTCATAATTCTTCATGTAAATTTATTTGAATTGAGGTCTTTGAGATCTTCAAGGACGCCTCAATCTCGCGATATGTCACATGTCTACCTTCAATGATGAGTTTGCGCACAGCATCGACGTTTTCCTGGGTGACTGCCGTTTTTGGTGCACCCACCCTGGGATCGTCGCTAAGACTCACCCATCCACGTTCGAATTCTCCATACCAACGGAAAATTGTCGACTGATCAGGCGCATCGTTGCCGAAAACAGACAGTAACTCAGCAAGGCATTCTTGATGCGAAAATTGTCTCTGAAAGTTGTAATAAATTATGGCGCGAAAATGTTCTCGGTTGAGTTCCATTTTTCTAATGACTTGGTGACACTTAAAAATTCACTGCAGTGAGAAGACTGCACGTATTGTTGTGCAACTTTGAATTTAAGTTTACTAAAGAGTGAGGTTAAGATTCAGTACTGACGTTCGATCCGCGCGACCTACTATGTTTCTATATGCAAAACTTAATAGACATCCCGCGTATATTAGCTACAAAATGTGGCTGAACTATACTTTAGCTCATATCGCAAATATACCTTTTCTTATTTTAAAATGGAAGGTTAGGATGTAACTAGTACGAAAATATCATTTTCTTTTTGAGGAAGCCTCTGCTTGTTATTTTATAGAACTTTAAAGTTGCATTTTGGGTGGTAATACTGTGGTATAGAATACTGCTTTATAAGCTGGTTTTCTTCTTGTGACAATATTCATCACAATAATGCAATTTTGCATCATTTTAATGATCATTGTTAAGTAGTCATTTCCTTTATTTCTGATAAATATTCCCATCACTACACCACCATCACTATCATAATTTCTCCATCTAGTTGCAATGTTGCCAAATCAGGGATAGTTGTAGTCGGCTAATATAATAAAACAAATGTCGCGCGCGAAAAGGCCACTGGGTACTAGGGATGATTGAAAAATCGGGGAGGGTGTCAGGACGGTTGAGGTGCCAGAGAGGAATGCCGAGCCGCTTATCCCCATAATCCAACGATAAGCTTGTTCTGGATCGGATATTTTTGGTGTAGGCATTGTCGCGTTCACGGATTTGATTTTTCGCGTTTTATGCTTTTAGAAAAAGGCAAAAATCGCCTTACTTAAGGCGAATTCCCAATGATGTGAATTATTATTATTATATTATTGATGATTGACTAGAGCGATTGGCGAGTTATTATCGATCGCCTGCACGTGGTGCTTCCTGGAAACACCATATAATGGCTAAACGATCTATTAATAATCATAATTTGAGTATTTTTATATGCAATGACCCCTGGTACCTTTTGTATTCTTGTCATGCGAGTCTCTGATGATGGTTTCACATCTATTTTGCTTAAAAAATGATCATATCTACTGATTTTAATTTTTTTTCGAAAAAAAAACACGAATTTTGGGATTTATGCGCTAAAGTACAGCCTTACCGTGTAAGTAAAATTTTACTACAGCAAATGTCATCAAATTACCCAGGTTGGCTCATTCCGATTATTCATCTTACCTTAAAGTCACTGCATACCTATTTGCCTTGTTCTCTTCAACCAAATGATGTTTCTTGTAAACCATTGACAATCATTCAGTTGCTCAGCAAATCGAAAACATTGAGAAAACCACGGGAACAATCGGAAACTATGGACATAACCATAACTGATGATAGGAAGACACTGATAATACGGTCACAATGGTCGCCAGCGCGAATATCAACATCAAAATGAGCAAAATTTATTAGCTACCAACAGTGATTAACGAATACCCCAGTTAAAGTCCCAACATTGAAATTTGATGTCATCGTTTATTCAAACCTACCTTGACAATCGGTATCAAAAAGTTCGTCTAAATCAACAGTACTCTACGGAACAAAAAATTTGTTCTGGTGTACCACAGGGATCAGTCTTAGGACCGCTATTATTTTCATTATATATACTTAATATTATATACTTAACGCATATTATAAACTGCTGTTTAGAGAGGGGATATTTCCCCAATCAGTGGAAGCGCGCTATAGTTATCCCGCTACCTAAGTGTTCTGATCCTACTAACTATGGTCAACTGAGACCGATTAGTCTACTGCCAATTTTCTCTAAAGTATTGGAACGCGTTGTTTACGAGCAGCTCTGCGCCTACTTATATTCTAACAAAATTATTCCATCTAAACAATCTGGATTTCGACAAGGTCATAATACAGCTTCGGCACTCTGTGATTTAACAGACAATATAACAATGGCACTTGATAACCAAAAAGCAGTAGCTCTCATACTTCTTGACTTTACTAAAGCATTTGACACCATTAATCACTCACTTCTTGTATCTAAATGCAGTTACTATAGATTTTCTGAAAAACCTCTTTCGTTTATTCAAACCTACCTTGAAAATCGGTATCAAAAAGTTCGTCTAAATCAACAGCACTCTACGGAACAAAAAATTTGTTCTGGGATCACAGGGATCAGTCTTAGGACCGCTATTATTTTCATTATATATCTCAGATTTAGAAACAGAGGTAAAATCATGCAGCATGCAATTTTTTGCAGATGATACTCAAATTTTCTATTCATTTAGGAGTAATAACTTGGAAACCGCAAATAATAAAATTAATCAAGATCTTGCCCAAATTGTTCAGTAGAAGTCATAATCTTCGTTTGAATCCTTTGAAGACAAATATGTTGGTATACGCAAATAGAACAAAAAAGAATACCTTAAAAAAGGACATAGACATACATTTAAAAGGTAATAAATTAATTCCTGTGGATCATTCGAAAAACCTAGGTATTATAATGAATGATGACTTAAAATTTGTTGCACACGTGAACGATCTAATTACTCAGTGCTACGCTATTCTCAGAGTTTTATTTGCAAATAAGGCTATATTACATAAATCTGCGAGATAGCAATTGTGTGAATATATCGTGTTTTCAAAGATATCGTATTGCTTAGTGGTTTACTATCCCTATTTAGATATTATAACAAGAAATCGTATTCAAAGTATTATGAATACATGTTGCGGACTTGTAAATGATCTCAGAAAATATGATCATATATCGAATGCCATTAATGAACTCAAATGGATGAAAATTGATAAATTGTATAAGTACCAGCTCCTAAATCTGACTCATAAGGTTCTTTATTCAAAAACACCGTCATATTTAGTAAACAATTTCATACGTAGAGGGATTATGCATCGTATTAATATTAGATATAGAGAGACTTTTTCAATTCCACGCCACAGCACGTCTCTATTTCAGAATACATACATTTTCAATGCGATCAAATCATATAATTCTTTAGACCGCAGTTTAAAAGAAACCAATCCATTATCCAAATTCAAGAAAAAAGTGAAAGAAGTTCTTCTTGATCAGCAGCGAAATCGGTTGTAACCCATAAGTGTCCTCATATTTTCCTTATGTATTTACTTGGATTACACTTTATTCTGTTGATATTGTATACAGATGCCTATTAATTTTCAACAAATTCTTTTTTTTTTCACATCTCGTATTGTTAAGGGGGTTAGATGGTAGAATAGATATATAATCTAAATCTCGCCTCCTGTAAGAATATTACAAATAAAAGACGTTAATTATTATTATTATTATTATTATTATTATCATTGTTCTGGCTACTCTCAGCGGTCGCTAGGTAAAGGAATCAAGCCCTTAAAGTGTCCATTACGGTAATATCTAGTAATGTTTCAAAATTCCCCATATCGGCAAAGGACACATAATTCTGATGGATCCGTAGACAGAGTCATATTATGTTTTGGACTTTTTTTAAGCTATAGATTCATTATGCACTTGCTAAAAGCTCTTTTATTAAGAAAAGTTCATTTGCATACAAAAAACAAAACCTTACGAACAAGTTTTACTAAATGTACACCCGATTCGTTATTACCAACGTTGCAGGGTAACACAAAAATGATCAGCTCTGTTCACATCAGTAGACGTCAAAACGTGATGGATACTCGTGAAATAGGGTATACTTAAACTTGCAGTCACAATGCGTGGATTCCATTTTAACCAACAATGTTCTCATACCACTTTCGGATAGACACGATAAATAATACCTGACAAGTTGTTGCTGGTTACAAAATATATTAAAGTTCAAACCAGTTGAAATTGTATTTTTAGTTTTACAAATATATAACCGAACTTGAACTCTACATATTTATGAAAAATCTTTATATATCTCATACAGTATTTGACTATTTTTGTGAATATTGGATATTCTTTATAATAAAAGAAATTCTTTAAATACTGCGTAGCATCGTGGTTCCCTGTACCGCTCTTGCAGTCAATACCTTAATATATTGATGAAAACAAACAAGAAGGAGAGAAGCAACACTCCTACCAGCAAACTGTATATCTGAAACAAAAACATTACGCCACAGAAAATAAGAAAAATAATTTATTTAATCCAGTTAACAAACAATTTAAATTTGTAAGCTCTAGGCAGAAGGAGGGCCCCAGGCAAGAAAAGCTTTGAATTTCTAGGTCTAGTTGTAATCATGTTATCATACGCTAAGTAGGAGTATATGATTATTTATTTGGAAGAGGAAAGTGACTATAAGAAAAATAAATCAAAAAATGGAATAAATGGCTGATGTAAAAATTACGTCAATTCTTGAATACAAATATACTCAGTGAAATTAGGAGTGTTACACCGAAAAAAAATAATTTCTTTAACTTGATTTTTTGGCAATGAGCTAGTCTTACATCAGTAATGAAACGATATATAAAGCATTCTCACGAAATTTTATTGACAAGTAATAAGAAAAAAAAATAATGTGTTGAGCGACCTCGCAGCTGAATACACGTCTAGGCAGCGACAAAATGGGATGATCGAAGTCTGGTTGTGGCACCTCAACCCAAGCAACTCGGAACTCCGTGGATTAGCTGTGGCAGAGTCTGTGGCATATGGTGCAAAGTAGATAGTCTCCTCTCCATCATGTCCTACACATGTTCGATGGGATTTAAATCCGGTGAACAGGGTGGCCACGGCAAAACATTAACGCCTGCTTCTTGAAGAAAATCCGTAGTACGACGAGCATATGGGGACGTGCGTTGTCTTGCTGAAAAAGGACGTGTGGACGGCCCTCTAGATACGGTAGTAAAGCGGCTTGTAGGACATTATCAACATAACGCGCAGCAGTCATATTGCCTTGAACAAAGAGAAGGGGTAATTGGCTACCATAGGCAATACTCGAACAGTCCTGTGTACCTGCATCTCAACAGCAAATCCAATATCACGTCGTTCTCCAGGGCGACGTCTTACCCTTCTACGACCAATGCGTACTTAGACAGAATCGCGATTCGACGCTGAAGATGACATTATGCCATTCTGTCACCCAATGTTGCCGTTTCCTGCTCCAGTTCAACATTGACGTCATATATCTGTAATGAGAAGAAGCACTAACCGTGGACGGTATGAAAAAAGTAGAAAGGCTCGAATGCGGCGATAGAGTGTACTACCCATAGTAACAGGTCTACCTTCTTCTCCAAACTATTGGTCAGCGATCTGACGCGTAGTAGCAAAACGGTCTCGTAGGGCTAGTTGTCTGAAGCCCCTATCTTGACAATTTGTGGTTCGCCTCGGACCATATGGCCTTCTTCGTGTTCGTCTATCTTCTACCTTCTTCTATCCACACACGATCCACGCATAGTCGTCTTTGCAGTACAATTAACAGGGCGATCAATCTCGCTATAGGACAAACCAACATCTAGATAGGCAATAGTTCTACCTCTGTCAAAGTCGCTAACATGGTGATAATTTGGACGTCTTTGAACTCTAGGCATTTTGTTATGCTTAACACTAGAAAATGAAAGGGCAATAATAAAAATATCTGCACTAATCAGCTCTCAGCTTCTTCACAAAACCTAAGATACAGGATTTTAACAAAGGGGCCGTTCAAGTATTACGTAAGCAGATTTATTACAATTATTTAACCCCCATCCCCCTTGTCAGCAAAAGTAAGCAAATCTCTTACCCTCTCCCCCCATGCTTACGTAAACATTTGTCAATTAATGTATTGTTTTTTTTAATATTATAACGTTTTAATTATAATTTGAAAAATAAGAAAATAGATTTAAGATAGAGATTTCTTTTATATTCCAACTACCACGAAGGCCTAAGGCCTAAACACCCATTGGGCACCGTGGGGAAAGGGGGAACGCCACACGGACTCTGGCGAGGGAACACGTGTGCATGCAACATGCACACATTCTGGCTCCGCCTACGAGATCTGCCGGGTGGTACCTCCACGTTCAGAGATCGTCTACCACCTACGGACAATCACAACATCCATAGCCAAGAGAAAAATTTCTCCTGGGACGGGACTCGAACTCGCACAGCGCACGGCGACTGATCAGGAGACCGAACAGTCTACTACTGCGGCCACCGCTGCTGCCTGATTATATTTTACTGATACGGTATTCAACATAGAGTAAAGGACAAAAATATTATATCTTACTAACATAACAAACTTATTTTAAATTTTTGGTACATATATTAAATTCAAATTAACAGTCTTCAGTCCATGCAACCCGCATCCATGATGACATTGGATTGCTTCGATTGCTGCTCAGTGTTGTGAGTTTGCTCGCTTTCATCCGATTTTGGAATGTCTACGTCGTTCTCATCGAGCCATTCAACATCATGGTGCTCTAAATTTTGAATAATGCTCATCAGTTCATTAGCACGACGAGCAGCGACTCTTACAGGTCTAACTTTCCTATCAGTGTGCGTGTTTACTTTTTTATGGATATTTTCGATGTGACGATTTAGTGACTTGACAAAAGCATGATAAAGACACGTTTTGCATGTTCGACTTGATAGCCTCAATTTTAAGTGTAGAACTAAATTGACTGGAAGATTAAGAAACTGCCCTCCTTCATCCAAATCCAAATCATCAACGACAGCATTCTGTATTTCTAAATTTTACAATTTGAAGCAAGTATTGGCTCTCACGCACATGTTCTGAATACCATTTAATGTCTGGAAAATCAGGAAGATCTTGTTCACCTGCCCCAAAATATTTTCCATTAACATTATAGCCATCAATTTCCATTGAACTCCATACTTCAGCTAATACATTTCCTGCAAATTCGAAATTAGATCTTTCTAAATGTTCATCAATTGTAACGTAACGTTCATCCAAATGAGACCCAAAATGGGCATGAGGCAATATTAAACCAGCCAGTTCCTGACTAAGAGGAGCCATTCTGCGCTCTACTCTGTTATACGCACTTATTCAAGGAGCATTGGTAGCTAAAAACAATGCATCGAGATCATGTCGCTTAAAGTGTTGTATAGCAAAACCCTATGACTTTTTGATAACGTGGATTTTCATCTGGCCCTCCATCAACCGTCATGATTACCAGTGGTTTTACTAGTCCATGGTCAGTTTTAGCTAATGGTCGAAACTATTCAAGTTCGAGAAGCGTCTCGAAATCCTGAGCATGAGTATTAGCAGTAGATGAACTATGCTTTCCACTTCGAATAGCGATGTACGTATGTTAGTACAGAATATCCAACGGCTTGCGGTTGTCCTAGCATATTGGAAGTGATTTCGATACCAGCATAAACAGATGGTATTAATTTATGACGCTCAGCGATTACCCAATCGTGATCAGGCAATTTGATTCTATATTCCATGTGCATTAGAAGAGGTGCTTGCTTATTTGCCGCAGTTACGCCAATAGGGACTCGAGCTTTATCATCTTGAAATATGAAAAATACTTGATCTGGTCCAAGTATGGATGCTATGTTCTCTAAATAATGGATTGATGTTCCAGCGAACTTGCTATCTAAGTGGCTCTTGTGGCGATCAGTTTGAGCCCGAATGAGCTTAACAAATGGGAATCAAACGAAGATATGTCCCACTGCGACTAATGTCAAATCCTATGTGACGTAATTCTTGTGTGAGTTCATCAAGAGTTTTTACGCTGCGAATTGATTCCGTTCGTCTTTTATCATCTGCTGCACTCCCAAATAAAGCTATATCCGCGATTGTTTTCAATAGTGAATGTTGATTGCTTTCAGATTAGGACGTCCACTGAGTTCCTCAGAGATAGTATTTTTTATTTCTGGATTTTCATGACAAATATCTTCTGACTTTCTTTTCATACCATCCCTGTGTTTCTTCTGGGCAACTGCGTTTTGAACCTTCCTGTTTAAAGACTGTTTTGCTGCTTTTATTTCCTCGCGCAACTTAATGATCTGTTTATCAACTTCAGCACGGCTTGGCATAGTATCTCTGGCAGAATACAAAGCATTCAGATATTTTTCGAATAGAGCAGTCTTATTTTTCATAGCTTCCCGAGAAGGTTTTGCTCTTTGTTTATCTGTATTTTCATTAATTTCGCATTGCTGTTATGATTCATTACCGGGTTTTATTTTATCTTCTACCTCTTTTTTAATATACTAAGTGACATATAAATCGGAACACCCAGTTTAAATGGTTTTATTTTAATAAAATTTTATATAAGTACTTAATGAAGCATAATAAGTAAATGATAAAAATTTCAAAATGATTGCACTGCTTTAAAGTCCTTTGACCTTTAATAATGAGTGGATGCACCCTGATGTGCTACGCATTCTCCAACGCGCCTAGGCATGCTTCTGATCAGGTGGTCAATGTTCTCCTGTGGTATCTCATTTCAGGCAACTACCAACTCCTCTCGAAGTGCTTCTAGAGTCTGAGGAGGACGTTGCAAATTGAGCAATCTCCTACCCATCATACCCCACACGTGGTCAATTGGGGATAAGTCGGGAGATCTTGGTGGCCATGGTAACAATGTGACATCATTATGTTGAAAGAAGTCTATTGTGACTCTTGCAACATGTGGTCGGGCATTATCTTGTTGGAAAGTTGGATCTGCCAGGGTGTCAAGATAGGGTAAAAGATGGGGTTCTAGAACTTCGTGGATATAACGCTGCGCGTTCATGTTACCTCTGATGAAGATTAAAGGTGACCTGGAACCATAAGCTATAGCACGCCAAACCATAACTCCAACAGTGTGATGAACATGTCTTTCAACAAAAAACTGTGGATTCCTCCTTTCACCACGTCGCCTTCTAACCCTGGCACGACCATCGTGCATGCCTAAACAAAATCGAGACTCGTCACTAAAGACAATACTGTTCCATTCCTGTTCCCAGAGTGACCGTTGTCTGCACCACTCAAGGCGATTACGTCGGTGTTCTCGAGTTAAAGGGTGGCCGGTATGAAAACAAGCCAAAACCAACTTTTATTAAAATAAAACCATTTAAACTGGGTGTTCGGATTTATATGTCACTTAGTATATTTGAAGCTGACTGTATAATTTGTGTTTTTTGTGCAGGTTTGCAGGTTGCATAAAAATAAAAATTTTCTATGGCTTCTGCTAAAGATTCTCTTATTAAGCTACATAAATACAAAGTATGGCAATATTTATATATATATATATATGTATATATGGTAAATACAAACGAGCAATTCGTTCCGGTCACAAAATACAGGGAGTTCTTTGTGACCAATTGACGGAATCAATCATAAGAAATAAATCTATAATATAATGAATATTACCTCTATACTTTGAGATAGGCTATAATATTTTCTAATCAGTAAAGAGAAACTTTTTTGCGATTTCTAATATTTCTAGCACTCAAAAATTTAGGTAGATTGGATTTATTCTTAGTCGCCGCTTGCAATTCTTCTTCGATTCTCTTAGATACAATAATATCTAGTTACTTCTCGGATTTTGCTTGTAATTTGTAATTTCGCCACACTTCGTTAACTAACTTTTGTACATTTTGTACTTTCGTACTTGTATGAGATTTTTTAAAACTTTCAAACAATTTTTCGTATAACTTGGATTTGTCTAATGTGAAAGGACATCTTACTTAAACATTAAACTTTGGCTAATGGAATCAACGGTAACACAAATGTTAACTTGCTTTACTATGCTTACAATACGTCTACTCGCTATATTATCCAAACGAAACAATACACAGATAGAGGAAATTTAGACAAGTGAACACCGCGCGGTAAATCCCCTAATCGGTTCGAAAGCGTTCACCAAACGTATGCATTATTTGCGGGAATCCCCGAAAATGCGTTTCGTTTTCAAGCAAAGACAATGTGAGGGTTGCCATTCGTGTAAAAAAGTAAATAACTACCGTTGACGTAATCATCATCTAGACTCGCCCCCTACGATCCATGTCATCCAAAATAAGCAAAGCAAAGATCCCCCGTCCCCCTATAGTGCTCACGTAATACTTGAACGGCCCCAAAGGTAAACAAAAAGAAAGATAAAACGTTGACGTTGTTTTCACAGCATGCTTTAAATATAGTAATAATGTTGTCAAAAAAAGTTGAAGAAATTATTTTTTTTGAGTATAACACTTCTAATGTCTTCTGAATAAATATATACTAAGTGACATATAAATCCGAACACCCAGTTTAAATGGTTTTATTTTAATAAAAGTTGGTGAATGTATTTATCTTACTGTAAATAACAAGTGAACAAATTTTCAGCCTTATCAGTTGGACATTCCGGTTTTTATACTGCTTTTTTTTAATTCACTAACGCTCTAAAAATGAATATTTCAGCCGCAGTAAAGAATCAACGTTGGCGGATTTTGATTCTTGACATCCTTTACGATCGGTTACAATGCCTAGAGTACGGAGACCTGTACGATTTCGTCAACTTAGTGAGTTTGATAGGGGCCGTATAGTGGGACTTCGGGAAGCTGGACTTTCTTTTCGGACAATTGCAGTTAGAGTGCAAAGAAGTGTAGACACTGTGGTTAGGTGTTGTCAGGCATGGCTTCGAGAAGGCCGTACGCAAAGAGCAAGGGGCACTGGACGCCGCCGTAGAACAACAGACCGTGAAGATCGCCGCCGAAGATTATTGGCCTTAAGTGACCGTTTCTCCACTACCAGGTCCATTGCAAATGAATGGTTTGCAGAACACGGAAGACCTATTGGCATGCGAAGTGTTTACCGACGAATGAGAAGTTTTGGCTTGTTTTCATACCGACCACACTGGGTCCTCCCTTTAACTCGAGAACACCGACGTAATCGCCTTGAGTGGTGCAGTCAACGGTCACTCTGGGATCAGGAATGGAACAGTATTGTCTTTAGTGACGAGTCTCGATTTTGTTTAGGCATGCACGATGGTCGTGCCAGGGTTAGAAGGCGACGTGGCGAAAGGAGGAATCCACAGTTTTTTGTTGAAAGACATGTTCATCACACTGTTGGAGTTCTGGTTTGGGGTGCTATAGCTTATGGTTCCAGGTCACCTTCAATCTTCATCAGAGGTATCATGAACGCGCAGCGTTATATCCACGAAGTTCTAGAACCCCATCTTTTACCCTATCTTGACACCCTGGCAGGTCCAACTTTCCAAACAAGATAATGCCCGACCACATGTTGCAAGAGTCACAATAGACTTCTTTCAACATAATGATGTCACATTGTTACCATGGCCACCAAGATCTCCCGACTTATCCCCAATTGAGCACGTGTGGGATATGATGGGTAGGAGATTGCTCAATTTGCAACGTCCTCATCAGACTCTAGAAGCACTTCGAGAGGAGTTGGTGGTTGCCTGAAATGAGATACTACAGGAGGACATTGGCCACCTGATTAGAAGCATGCCTAGGCGCGTTGGAGAATGCGTAGCACATCAGGGTGCATCCACACATTATTAAAGGTCAAAGGGCTTCAAAGCAGTGCAATCATTTTGAAATTTTTATCATTTACTTATTATGCTTCATTAAGTACTGATACAAAATTTTATTAAAATAAAACCATTTAAACTGGGTGTTCGGATTTATATGTCACTTAGTATATATATAATTTTTTTTTCGTTTTTCATCCCCAGCTCTGCCGACACTGGTCCGACTTTGAGTAGCTATTAAGCTTTTCCGGCATTTGTATAGTAGTAATCTTGTGTGAAAATTCTATCCAAATCCAAGCAGCAGTTTTCAAGTTATAGACGGCCCAAGGCTTAATGGATAGATGGAACCACAGACAGACCAACGGATGATAAACATGTCACACAGCGTGACACACAAGTCCCGGAACGGCTCTCTATTTTCTCGGGTAAGGTATTTTTAGAAAAAATCAAGGTCAGGCCTTCAATAACTTTCAACCAGGAATTCACGGTGAACTTAACCTCCACCTTCAAGGTTAATTTACCGTCAACTTCATTTTTGCGAATAGAAACCCCTAGTTTTGATGACGGCAATCAAAAGAACAGAACATTTTACGTTCAAATACAATCAAAGTCCAAGATCAGGATGACTACTGAAGTACAAAAGAAGATCAAATGTGTGTTGTTTGGAAAACCTCTATAAATATCACAGGATTAGTGATGAAAATAAACATCAAGGTCAGGTCTGTAGTAAATTTTGCTGAGTAATCTTGGGTTTGACCTTGAACCTCACCACCTTCAAGGTCATCACAAGGTCATAGTTTTTCAAATAGACACCCGCTAGAACAGAATTAACCTTGAATTCTAATACACATTTTAGCATGAAATTTGCGGCTCTATCGATTGTCGGCATCAAATAGGCGTTTCTATTTGGAAAAATAAAGTTGTTCTTGGAATGACTTCGAAGGTGAGGTTTAAGTTCAAATCCAAGATCATGTAAACATTTACTAAAGACCTGACCTAACCAGCTATTTTCGTCACGATCTTTGCGACATTTTTAGAGGTTTTCTAAGCAGCACGTATTTGACCTCCAATGGTTATCTTGATCTTGGATTTTAATACATATTTGAATTTGAAATTTCCCGCTCTTTGCTACCACCAGATATAGAGGTTTCCATCAAAAAAGTTAAGTTGATCTTGAAATTACCGTGAAGGTGAGGTTCAAGGTCAAGTCCACGACCATTCGTCAAAATTTACTAAAGAACTGACCTTGATATTTATTTTCATCACTAATTCTGTAAGATTCATAGTGGTTTTCCTAGCAGCACAAATTTGACCTCCATTTGACCTTTAGTGCTCACAATAACCTTGGTCTTCAACCCGTATTCGAACATAATATTTTCCGCTCTTTCGATTACCGGCATCAAAAATAGGGATTTACATAAAAAAATAATGTTGACTTTGAAATAACCTTGACTGTGAAGATCAAGGTCAAATCAAAGGTCAGCGTTCACTACCTCGTTAAATTTTACAAAAAACTTGACTTTGATAGCTATTTCCATCGCTAATCCTGTAAGATTGATAGAGGTTTTCCTAGCAGCACACATTTGATCTTCATTTGACCTTCAGTGGTCAAGCTGACATTAGACTTTAATTGTGCTCAAACGCAAAATTTTCTGATCTTGCGATTGCAGGATTTTTAATAGGAGTTAACCTTAAAAGTGAAGGTCAAGGTCAAATTCAATTCACTGTTGAATACTTGCTGAAAGTAACGGAAGACCTGACCTTGATCTTTTCCAAAAATACCGTATTAAAGGGGTTCGCCGGGTGGTTGCGTTCAGTTGCGTTGAGGTGTCCACATGATCACTCATTCGCCGTCGAAAATAAATGGTTTCAGCACCAACACACTCCACGTCCATACTTGTCGGTTGACAAACTACTGCGGACGCGCGTATGGATGCTTGCACGATGATCGTGCCTATTATGAACGATCAACGATCATCGCTGATAGTGAAGTGCAGGCGTTAATTATTGTCTGTTGTCGATAATCGATTGTCGGCTGTCCGCTAGCATTGTTGATACTTGTTACTTTCGAGAATTAGTTACTAATCGTTACTCTTGTAGAAAGAAATCATTAGATGTCTTCGTTACTTTGATTACTATGAGTAGTATCTGTATAACTATTTGGCAGTGCGCGTCGTTGGATTAATGTCGAATCTGAACAACTTCAATGGAACAGACTATATTATCTTGTAAGAAAATAGACAACCTTAACCTTAAGGTGGTTGATCACGTTTTTTATGTTTTATTTTTGGAGCCGCTGATTGGATTTTTGTGATGGTCTGTAGTGGTACTTACTTTAATAATGATATTATCAGGTTTTACACACTTTGTTCAAAAATTTATGAATTTTTTTGGTCCAATTTTCTGAATCCTATTTCCATACTTTCTCGAAAAATATCAATGCGACCGAGTTCAAATTTCATGTCCACATTAAATTAAAGTATCTTAATGTCATGAGTCCATTGTTAAAAAAAATGATATCTTTTCAGCCAAATCTTTTTGTCACGTGTTGGGTGGCTCATGACATGTAAACCATGATATCCTGTCGGTACGTGAAGACATTTTTAAGACTGCTCAAAAAATGGACGAGATAATATGGAAATGCGATGAAAAAATCTATTCGACCATGCATAGTTTATTCAAATGCAAACATCGTATTTTCAAACTTCATGCAAAACGAGATAGGTTATTATAGGACAGGGTGTCATGGGACTTATATGAGCCTAAAAACTGAAAATACTTCATATTTACTAGAAATGCTTAAAAAGCATGTCTGTCAGTTATAAAGATGATCTGTATATGGGCTTAAGGAACATCGGAATGGCAAGTAACTTTGAAGTATTTCAATTAAGCATGTACCAGCATAAAAAATTCTACGTGGAGCTTAGTCTACACATACTATTGGTGGTCATTCTGAATTATAAATGCTTAGCAAAATGTGGGATAAGTGAACACGAATCAAATTGACATAAATGTTATTATTGTGGTTTTCGTCAACCGTGCGTTACCCTATTGTCGCTTTTCTGACTCATAATACTGCCGAACTTTGCTCCATTCCAATCGACCCCTTATCCCTTTTCAGGTTGCGAATATCACCACAATAAGAGCGAATTTGAGTCACGCTGTAAATAGCTACACTTAATTTTTCAGATTGGCGAACAGAATTTGATAATTGTTTTTAAATCTGGAGATTACAGGTTTCCACCCTAATGTGGGATGTCTGGCAACCCTGATGCATGAGCGGCAGTGCTACAGTGATGCCTAAGATGGCAGAATCCAGCGTTGCCACTCAACGATCAACAATTTTACGGAAACCGGGTATGGAAAACAGAGTAATCAAAGTAAACATTTCGTGCGCGGATTGATACTCGTTAATTAGGGTACCTATGAGTAACGAGTGCTCGGGTAACGAATAGTTACTTTTTCGACACCTCGATGGTCCGCTACTATTGGTTGTTCGTGTTTTACAAGTCAAGCAAGTGCACTGTATAATGCTTATAGTTGTTGCGGTCTAGTAGTATTTGCATATTTACCTTGTCTTGAAGTTTTTTGTTTTCTAAGCAGCGTCTATACTCTAAGCTGGAGAAGCTTACGGAGTTGTAAAGGGGAAACCAAATCTTCGGACACAGTTTGTAGAGAACCTCGTCTACAGCTTTTCGTGCTCTGAAGGATTTTCTCATTACCAAGTCGCGCATTTCAACGTAATTGTACATCGCCAAGTCGCAAACAGCCTGGACATTTTGAACGCGCATTTCGCTATAGAGTTTGATGATTTCTTTAACTTCCAGATGGTTCTTGTCCAGCAACTCACTTAGGACACTTACATCTTCAAATCCTGAATTCATCCCTGCAAAAAATTATACGCCTTTCTTCAGTGGGCAATATTCATGCTGTAATGCCATGTAATCAACATATAGGGTAAGTTTTTAGAGTGTAATCCGCAGATACGATGGTTGTTTCAAAAACAAGGTTCCCAACGCTGTAGCTTTGCCGCGCGTGATGCTAGGCAAAATCTGGCAACACCGACGTGTTTGTCGGCTCCCCCAACACCGATCCCAACAAGAAGCGCCTGTTGGCGGTGCTCAGTACCGGCCTGACAGCCATGAACAATGGGACCGTTCATCGCCAGGTGCGAAGTTAGTGCAGTCATAAACAAGATAATAACAAGCTAATTAAACTAAATATTTAAAATGTCAATAAAGTAAAAAAATCCCAATACAAATGTTTAAAGTCAATTTTCTCCATTACGGGTGGATTTTACCATGATTGACAAATCAACAAGCCGTTATTTTCCACCAAAGGGTAACAGTCCGTCAAATATAGCGAATGAGCTTTAAGATCCATTCAACAAATTTTAGCAACCAATAGCTGTGAAATATTGAAAACAAAATATTGTCAAAGTATGAGATGGCAGCTTGTCATTGAAACATCACCAGCTTAATGAATATTAAGAAATTACATATAATTCAGTCAAAATTTAAAAAAGTATTTGATTTTTGAATAAAATTACATGCTTTTTTACTATTGTTGATTGTTTATTCATGTTTATATTATTTTCTTCAATTGATATGCCATTTTACTGATTTAACATCACTTACCGTGTATTTTTCCCATAAACCTCTTGCAGATAACCACACCTACTCGATGACAAATACACTACCAAAAACTTCATAGAGATTGCTCGTTTCCAAACATTTATTCATTTACTTGCCATTCAGCAGTACCATTATGGCACTTAGATTGATATTCGCACAAAATCATTAGGATTTTTGATATCCATACACACAAAAAGTTGAATATTATTCGTTGTTCAGGAAGTGAACAAATATCCACACTATATTTGCAGCGATTGAGAAATACCCAAATTTATGTAGTAAAGCTACCAGCAAACCTAACATCCGCAATAAACTGGGGTATTTTCACCAGTATGCATTACGGTAGAATTACAGCTGATTATCTCCTGATATTTCAAAACTCCCCATATCGACAAGTGACACATAATTCTGTGGGATTCGTCTTTCGCTTGGTCCCAGTGGAGCAAACCCGGCCAACTGTTGAAATATACTCTAACTATGCGTAGACTAGACTAGACTACGGACTATACGTAGTGGAATTTTTCCCAAAATCGTTGTACAACACTTTGCTAAAATCTTATGAAAAATAGAAGCCTCAAATGGAATATTGATGAATATGGATGGGATGTGCATAGAATTTAGAATATAAATTTATATTGCAAGTTTCAGATTGTCATGCATGGACTTGAACCGGATTTTTCGGTATTTATACCAAAATGAGAATATTTACCGAAAACGTTAATTTCCACGATTTTTCAAAATAATTCAAATATTTCCATACTAGCATAGAGCTGGCACCAAAAATAAAGCTAAAAGTTAATTTTATATAGTCTTCATGGTTTTATGCTCCATATCAATCAAACATATGTCTACACACTCAGGCAGTCAGGCACACGAGAGGCGTAGATTTGGGTTGCCTATGATTACGAACGCACATCCTCATCCTTTAGTCCGCTTGTCCTGAATTAATTATTGTGCGTACAAAAGATACTGACTGGTAAATTACCGACATTACCGCATCACCTGACAAGCAATAATGAAACCGAAACCGGTCTGTTTTCAAAATAAATATTTAATTAAAATGTGAGGTGAGTTCATGAGTTCAGGGGTAAAGCAGAAAAATATTCACAATCCTAGGAGCAAGAATAATAATAGGTTGATGCGGATAAATTAACAAACATCGATGTTTTAGGACCCAGGAATGATGATTGTGCTGTTTGTTTACATTTGGTGTGTATTTCTAGAACATAAATTGATAATAAATTGTTTTTAATGTAATAAAAGATGATGAAGCTAGTTGGAATACGTTTTATATCCTTTTTTTGCAGATTAAAAAAAATAGGTAAATTTCTACAGGTACGTATTTTGTACAACACTCTGTATGTGATATAGAGACAAAACTAGATTGCCATGCATGGGCAGTCATCAAAAACAGTGACAACATTCTATTAATTATAATAGCTAGAAAATCGACCTATTATTTCTTGCATTTTCAATTGGTCCATTTAAATATATTAAGTTCCCGTCTTTTATGAAATGATTAGTCACAAGTTATCCTAATTCTAAAGCTCAAAGACATGGTATTACATCTAGAATTTAGGTAACCTTATTTATGAAACAACCGCTTTTCATCGATTTTATTCAATATTTCATTAAAAATTACTGATATTAGGAGGGCTTTGACAGCTTCCGTCAAATTGCATTTCAATAAGCTGTTCCCTAATTGATTGAAGACCCCGTTAGATTTTAATGTTAGTGAAATCGACCCTAAATGATTTTGTTACATGTTACCTTTATCCACTTGTGTCTTCAATTACTATATATCATACCTTGTCCATAAAATGGTACCATAGCGTGCGCTGCATCCCCAATGATTAGAAACTTCGACCCAAAATGATGTGGACTACATTTAATAGATATTAGCTGAGAGGGTTTCGTGCTTAAGAATGTATGTACAAGGCTGTTTTTTCCAATCAGTGGTACTGCATCGGGGAATATATTTTCAAAAAAGTACATTATGCTGTCTTCATCACGTAAAGAGGTAAAGTTGTCGAGTGGCATAAACAGGGTAACAGTCCAAGACGTATCTTTATTTGGTAGTGCTATCATCATGAATTGACCTGAAAATTAAGTAAAACTGTTGATTGTGTAGACTACAGGAGCTCTTAGTCGGCAGTCGGCTTGTTAAGTCAGAATATCTATATCTATAATTTCAAGAAAAATGTAAAAACTAAGTTTATGTTGGCGAATAAAAAGGCCTGAAAAAACCCCGCAGAAGCCTTAGAAGGAATGGCTTTCGGCTATCTTTTTTTAATTCAGTATGTCGTAGATCTCAACGCGTAGAACAAAAGTGGCCATCAGCTTAAATGTTTACTTCCCTGCCAAGGACGTAGTGTGATCGCGAAAATTTTCGAAAATAAGATTGTATTTACTTATACCCCCACTTGGTAAGATACTTAAGATGCTTTTGAAGGCAACAACCTATTAACTGACAGTCAATTCGGTTTCAGATCAGGTAAGTCTACTTCTCTAGTTATTGCCAGCTTCATTGAGAAAATAAATGCAGCTTTTGAAAGTATGGCTCATTGCTTAGCTTATCTTTTTGATCTTACTAGGGCCATAGATTGTGTCCAGCATGAACAATCTTTCACAAAAATTGTCGCATCATTTAAGTACAGAATTAAAGCTTACCTTATGAAGAAAGCTTTTTATACAATCGAAGAATGTGTTGTAGTGTGCTTGTACAGTTTTATTCTGTTTGCTAACTTGTTCGGATGAGCTTGTTCTATACTTTTGTATTTATTTTAAATTCATAATATCATTTTACAGTTTTCTGTTAATGTTGGTCTTTCCAACAAATTTTATTGTTTTGTGAATTTACACTTTTGAATGAATTTTACCTTCTCCTTTGACATATGTAAGCACGCAAGTGTGTTAAGCACCAATAAAGAAGTGAATGAATGAATGCACATCACGAAAAGCCACGTCAATCATCTCCGTCGGGCTGTCGGTCAAAATGTTTATTGACACAATTTCAGCAACAATCTCGCCCACTTAGTAAGTAATTATTTTCCTCCTAATTCTTAATTGTTGCTATGTTTTCAAAAACTGTTTTTTAGCTCCAGACGATGATGGCATAGACCATCGAAAGCTCGAATTCAAGTTGTAAGAGTGTACTTATGCAAAAATTTGCCATCTACCTAAACAAATTTTAAGGATATTTTCTCCTAACAGTTAAGGCAACTAACTATGAATAGGTACTATATATATAGATAGAGAGAGAGAGAAAATTATCATGCGGAGAGAGGTATATATATATATATAGAGAGAGAGAGAGAGATAGAAAATTATCATGCGGAGAAAGGTATATAACAGAAAATAGGAAAATAATGGGCAAAATCCGCAAAAAGGGAAAGTGGATTCGAGCAGAAAATAGGATAGGTACCCAGAGTAATACGTATTTCTGCTTGTAGGCTTCATCAGTCCTGAAATGAATGCACCTAAGCAACTACAAAAGTAGATACACATGCCCATACATCCGGATACGGATGTAACCTGAGGAAACGAAGATGGAGAAGGGAAAAAATGACACACGAAGTCGACAACAAGAGCCAATCTACACATTGTAGATAAAATGGCGAGAAGACCTCGAATTTTCAAGGCGACAACTAACCACAACCACGCGGCCGGTTATAGCCACTTACTGTGGTACTTCAAGCCCAAAGGATCTACGAAGATAAAATTATTATGCGTGGAAAGGTATATAACAAAAAATAGGAAAATAGTAGGCAAGATCCGTGAAAAGAAGGAAAGTAGATTTGAGCAGAAAATAGGATAGGTAACCCGAGCGATCCGTATTTCTGCTGGTTGGCTTCATCAGGCCCAAAATGAATGCACATAAGCAAGTACAAAAGTAGATACACATGCCCATACATACGGATACGGGTGTGACCTGAGGAAACGAAAATGGAGAGGGAAAAAATTACACACGAAGTTCACAACAAGAGCCAAGCTACACATTGTAGTATAAAATGGCTAGGAGACCTCGAATTTTCAAGGCGACAACTAACCACAACCACGCCGCCGATTATAGCCGATTGCTGTGGTATTTCAAGCCCAAAGGATCTACAAAGAGAAAATTATCGTGCGGAGAAAGGTATATAACAAAAAAATAGGAAAATAATGAGCAAAATCTGCAAAAAGAAGGAAAGTGGATTCGAGCAGAAAATATCTGAGCCGTCGCAAAATCAGTGGAGGATCAAGTGCCTTTGCGTCACGCAGGACCGTCTATGAAAAAAGTTAGTAGTAGTAGTAGTATTATTGTATTGAGCGCGCACACAACATTATGTTTTTTGAGGGAATACAACTTATATAGTGACATATAAATCCGAACACCCAGTTTAAATGGTTTTATTTTAATAAAATTTTGTATAAGTACTTGATGAAGCATAATAAGTAAATGATAAAAATTTCAAAATGATTGCACTGCTTTAAAGCCCTTTGACCTTTAATAATGTGTGGATGCACCCTGATGTGCAACGCATTCTCCAACGCGCCTAGGCATGCTTCTGATCAGGTGGTCAATGTCCTCCTGTGGTATCTCATTCCAGGCAACCACCAACTCCTCTCGAAGTGCTTCTAGAGTCTGAGGAGGACGTTGCAAATTGAGCAATCTCCTACCCATCATATCCCACACGTGCTCAATTGGGGATAAGTCGGGAGATCTTGGTGGCCATGGTAACAATGTGACATCATTATGTTGAAAGAAGTCTATTGTGACTCTTGCAACATGTGGTCGGGCATTATCTTGTTGGAAAGTTGGATCTGCCAGGGTGTCAAGATAGGGTAAAAGATGGGGTTCTAGAACTTCGTGGATATAACGCTGCGCGTTCATGTTACCTCTGATGAAGATTAAAGGTGACCTGGAACCATAAGCTATAGCACCCCAAACCATAACTCCAACAGTGTGATGAGCATGTCTTTCAACAAAAAACTGTGGATTCCTCCTTTCACGTCGCCTTCTAACCCTTACACCGACGTAATCGCCTTGAGTGGTGCAGACAACGGTCACTCTGGGATCAGGAATGGAACAGTATTGTCTTTAGTGACGAGTCTCGATTTTGTTTAGGCATGCACGATGGTCGTGCCAGGGTTAGAAGGCGACGTGGTGAAAGGAGGAATCCACAGTTTTTTGTTGAAAGACATGTTCATCACACTGTTGGAGTTATGGTTTGGGGTGCTATAGCTTATGGTTCCAGGTCACCTTTAATCTTCATCAGAGGTAACGTGAACGCGCAGCGTTATATCCACGAAGTTCTAGAACCCCATCTTTTACCCTATCTTGACACCCTGGCAGATCCAACTTTCCAACAAGATAATGCCCGACCACATGTTGCAAGAGTCACAATAGACTTCTTTCAACATAATGATGTCACATTGTTACCATGGCCACCAAGATCTCCAGACTTATCCCCAATTGAGCACGTGTGGGATATGATGGGTAGGAGATTGCTCAATTTGTAACGTCCTCCTCAGACTCTAGAAGCAGAATGCGTAGCACATCAGGGTGCATCCACACATTATTAAAGGTCAAAGGGCTTTAAAGCAGTGCAATCGTTTTGAGATTTCTATCATTTACTTATTATGCTTCATTAAGTACTTACGCAAAATTTTATTAAAATAAAACCATTTAAACTGGGTGTTCGGATTTATATGTCACTTAGTATACAATAGGCATACTGGTCGCACTTTCAAACTCCTTTGCAACTATCCTGGAAACATCTTATTCTATTCTAGCTTATAAATAGTATTTTGTATACTTTTCTCTTTTATCCCTGCACATATGAACTTTCATCACCTCACATTTTAATGAAATATTTATTTTAAAAGCAGATAGGTTTCGGTTTCCTTATTGCTTGCCCGGTGAAGCGGTAATGATGGTGATCTGCCAGTCTGTACCTTTTGAACGCACAAAAATCAATTCAGGGCAAGTGGAGTTAGTGCGTACGTAATAATAGGCAACACAAATCTACGCCCTTCGTGTGCCCGACTGCTTGAGTGTGTATGCATAATATGTATGATTGATATGGGGCATAAAACTACAGAGACTACATAAAATTCACTTTCAGATTCCTTTTTGTGCCAGCCCTTTTTCGGCAAAAAATCTGGAAATATTTGAATTATTTTGAAATGTTGTGGAAAATGACGTTTTCGGTAAATATTTTCATTTCGGTAAAAATACCGAAAAATCCGGTTCAAGTCCAAGTTTTAGCATGCATAGAAAATCTGAAACTTGCAATATGAATTTCTGTTCAGTTTTGCGTTTATGACAAATTCTGGACATGAGATATATGGGATATAAAAAGTGATAACGATTCATAGAAATACAAATTTGCTTAAAATGAGAACACCACCACCCCAGTCGTTTTGTTTATACTTACACTCACAATGTGAGTAATTATTCATATCAACCTTAAGTATTTCGCAAGCATCATTACGCCTCAAATTCTATGTATATCCATTCGTATTCATCAATGTTCCATTTGAAGCTTAATTATTCATAAGATTTTAGCACAATGTAAACATTAAAGGTAGCGAAAATATCCAGTGGGTTGTCAACCCGCAGCCCAGGTAGGTAATAAGAACGATAGCTGTCAAAATTTATTGATAGCCTGGGGCACCGATGAAGCCATTTGGGACGTCATGGCGTTAATTTTGAAAATTTCATTTGCATTTGCAAGTTATGTGCAACAATTTCGGGAAAAAATCCACTACGGAAAGTCTTATAAAGCTTAGGAGAGTATATTTCAACAGTTGGCCGGGTTTGCTCCACTGGGACTAAGCCGGTTAATCGAATTTAAAAAACAGATTATTCAATTAATCGGTAATTTCTGCCCATCCCTATCGAGTAAGTTGTCTGACAATTTAAATCTGTCCTGTTTTCTTTGCTTGCATCACAATTGTGTTTTCAGAATCCTGATGAAGGCTCCATAGAGAATGCCTAAAGCTTGATTTTATCGTCAAAAGAGTCAACTTAAGCCTAAAAAAATTTGCCAAAATTAAAATCTGATGTGATGCAACTTCATATGTGCAGGGATAAAAGAGAAAAGTATACACAATACTATTTATAAGCAAGAATAGAATAAGATGTTTCCATTATGGTTGCAAAGGAGTCTGAAAGAGCGACCAGTATGCCCATTGTACAAGTTGTATTCCCTCAAAAGACATAATGTTGTGTGCGCGCTCAATACAATAATAAACTTTTTTCATAGACGGCCCTGCGTGACGCAAAGGCACTTGATCCTCCACTGATTTTGCGACGGCTCAGATTTCCCCCCTACCGAATTCAATACCACTACCAATTCCGTTTTTTTTGTCGATTCGGCAACACTGCAAATAAGATTCTAACCGTATTCCAGATCAAATAAAAATGATATATAACAACAAGTTCTGCAAATATTTTCGTAAATAGCTATTTTTGATTCTGGCATAATATCTAGACGATGAATAATAGGTGAATGCGGATACATTTACAAATATCGATGTTTTAGGACCCAGGAATGCAGGATACGCTGGTTGTTTGCATTTGGAGTGCATTTTTAGATCATAAATTGGTAATAAATTGTTTTTGATGTAACAAAAACGATGAACCAGTTAGAATACGTTTTATATTCATTTGTTTTGCAAAATAACAAAAATCGGTACATTTCTACAGGTACGTATTATGTACAACACCCTGTATGCGACATAGAGACAAAACTAGATTGCCATGCATTGTGACAGTCATCAAAAACATTAAAAAAACATCCTATCAAATATAATATCTAGAAAATCGACCTATTATGTCTTGAAATTTCATTGGTGGATTGATTAGATCCTCCGTGATTTGTAAACTGATAAGAGATAGCAAAATACATGAATGTTGGAATCAAAAAGTGCTTTTGTTTACAATACAATCGCTTTTTTACGATTTTATTCAATATTTTAATGGAAATCACTGTCATTTAGAGATTTTTGACAGCTTCCGTCAAATTGCAGCTAGATAAGGTGGTTCATTGGTTCAAGTGACCGTCATCCGTCAAATATTAATGTTGGTGAAATTCACTCTTATTGCATTCAATTTTCTGGGGCATCCTGCACCTACATGTGATAGGATTGTTGGTGAACTGGCTAATTGGTATGATGAAAAGAACGTGAATAAATATCAAACAATTATTACATATCGTTTACCGAACCCAAATACGCTATAATGGGGTACGGCCTGCCTATCTTGGTATTTCGGAAACTCGTGGAAAAACTTTGGGCCTACGGAAACATTTATTCTACGTGATATCACCTAAACCATACTAAATTGAAAATATATCCTGAATCCATTCCCAGTCAGATTTGTGCGAGGTCTTTTGCTAGGTACCTTCTCACGCCGATGGCAAAGAAGTATTGAAAATTAGATATCTTATTTCGATAGACCGTGCCTCCGGTATAGAGGATAGTTGCGATGCTTTCGTTCGTTCGACCTTGGTTCGAAAAGAGGCAAAAGACCAAGAATAGACCATGTTGATGAGTAGCTAATAAACATAAAACAGCTGTCCATGGTTGGTTGTCTTTTTTGCCGAACTGATGAAAGCTTCATATGCTGGGTTTAACTTTTTTTATACCAAATCGAGGATCCCAAGGACATTTTGTTAATCCGAATTTTGAACTCCTAAGGTCAGAAGAAGTGGGAAAAGCTTCCTCTTGTAGATTGTTCCACAATCTCCATACCCTCGGGACAACGAAGCGGTCGCATCGGCCAGTTCTGGATGTACGAAGTTCGACACGGCTATAGTCAAATACCAGAATTGATGACAGTAGCAGAAGTCCTCGTGCGCCACTGCTTTGACGCGGTTCCTTTTGATCGCAGCGACGGTTGCCGACATTTCACAAAGAAGCGCCGCATTTTCGAAGGCCTCGGCGAAATAGCAGTGGCGTACGATTAGTTTTTTTTTTTATATCGAAACAGCCGCGCAGGCAGAAGCCTAAATGCCGGAACACCGCGGCTGCTATGATGATCCCAAAGAAATTTTGTTAATACGATTTTTGAACTGCCTAAGGTTAGTAGAACTGGGAAAAGCTTCCTCCCGTAGTTTGTTCCACAATCTAGACACCCTCGGGACAAAGGAGCGGTCGCATCGGCCAGTTCTGGATGTACGAAGTTTGACACGGTTAGGATGGGATGCCGAAGTCAGGCGGGTCTGTCTGGCAGGCACATCGCGCGGCGGCATCATGGAAGAGAGCTCTGAGGAGCAAAGCCCGTTGGTGTAGCGATAGAAAAGAGCTAGATCGCCGACGGCCCGCCGGTGCGAAAGAGTCCAGAGACTGTCTGTTAGAGAAGAGTCATCGATCAGTCGGACCGCCCTCCTTTGGACAGCATCGAGCATGGACAATGTAGTCGGGGCGGCAGCACCCCAAATGTGTGAGCAATACTCGAGGCTAGGCCTTATCTGGGCCTTATATAGAGTGAGAAGGTCATGCGGAGAAAAGTACTTCTTAGCCCTAAACAAATAGCCTAGCTTTTTCCCAGCAGCTGCAGCTATTGAAGAGATGTGTTCGTGCCAGATCAGGTCCTCGGTGATCTGGACTCCGACCAGCCGAAATGAATGGCTCTTTGGTAGAACTCGCCCGTCCATCGAAACTGTATGAGCGCTAGGACGCTTTTTGTTCGTCAAAGTACAGTACTGTGTTTTGGAAGCATTGAACTGTACAAGATTGTTGCGTCCCCAAGAAGTGATAGCCTCCAGGTCTCTTGTCAGAGAAGAAGTCGTCGCTAGTCTTCTTTTTTCCAGCTCAGCGGCAGAGATCGGCTTGTCACTCTGAATTCTTGCATGTAGAGTGCTGTCATCAGCGAAGCTGTGGATTGGGTTGATCGTGCAGGAAAGGAGGTCGCTGATATGTAAGAGAAACAGTGTTGGAGCCAAGACCGATCCCTGGGGAACACCCGCGTTGACGTTGTGGGATGAAGAGGAGAATCCGTCAATTACGATGGATATCTTGCGGCCAGAGATAAAGTCAGCCACCCATCTGCAAAGCTTTTCTGGGAGGCTGTAGGATGGAAGTTTGCTCAAGAGGGCAGCGTGCCACAGCTGATCGAACGCTTTCGTGATGTCAAGAGCAACGACATGAGCCTCACCATGAGACTGGATGAGTTTACTCCACAGTTGCGTGACGTAAGCTAGGAGGTCCCCTGTGGATCGTTGGTGCCGGAAACCGTACTGCCTGTCGCTAATCAAGCTGTGACGTTCGAGGTAGTCCAGAAGCTCGCGATTTATGCACCTCTCCATCACTTTACTTATAACAGAAAGCAGAGCTATAGGCCTGTAGTTGTAAGGGTCGGTTTTAGATCCTTTTTTTGGGATGGGCTGTACATGAGCAAATTTCCAGTTTTCTGGGAAGGTGCCGGATTCATAAGATATCTGGAAGAGACGCGAAAGAACTGGAGCAAGCTCAGCTGCACATCTCTTCAGTACAATGGCAGGAATCAAGTCCGGACCAGAAGCTTTGTTGATGTCGAGCGACAAGAGCACTCGTCTTACGGTCTTATGCCTGAATGTTACCTCCCGCATAGTGTGGGGAACCCTTTGAATTGACGGCACTTGGGCATTGGTGGGGACGTCCATGGTGGAGTTGGCAGCAAAGATCTTGGCTAGCACTTCCGCCTTGGCCTTTGAGTCGAATACAATAGTTCCATCCTGACACGTAAGTGGTGGAAGGCTACTGTGTGAGAAGTTCTTTTCAATCTGCTTGGCCAGCGTCCAGAAAGACCGACTGCCATTGCGCTGCGACATTACCCTGTGCCTAACTTTTATATCATGCTGGGTTTTGGCATTGCGAACCGCTTCGTTATATTTGTTTCTGGACGCGACGTCGGCTTGTCTGTTCTCTACAGTGGGGTTTTGTAAGTAGGTTCTGTGGGCCTTGATCTTCTGCTGGCGAGCAGTGTCACACGATTTGTTGAACCAGCCGTTGGACCCTGGTTTAGGAACTTTCACTGTGTGAGGGATGTATTCCTCCATTCCGACGTGGATAATTTCGGTTATTGAAGAACAGACAGTCGACGCATCCGCGTCAGTGAAACAGACATCTCTCCAAGGAAAGCTAGAGAAGAAGTCTCTGAGCCCCTCCCAGTCGGCATGTCCGTAATGCCAAGTTTTGCGGCCTGTGCGAGTTTCTGCGGCCACAGCGGCTTCTGACCGAAACCTAACCTCCACAACACCGTGATCTGAGTTACCCAGGGGGGACAGGACGGCAGTGCTGTAAGGGGCAGGATGCGTGGTCAGAAAGAGATCCAGCAGGCTACTGGCGTGTGACGAGACGCGGAGGAAAAAAGTAGGGCTCGTCACCAGCTGGGTCAGCCCTTGAGTAAGAGCGAACGCTTCGACTGCACGACCTGCTGCATCGGTCTTATTTGAGCCCAACTAAAGCTCATTATGGGCATTGAAATCACCGAGAAGAACTACCTCTGAAGCGGGGTGATTGATGTTCAGGAAGTCGATCTGGACGGCGAGGTATTCGAGTAAGTCATCCCAGTTATGGTTCGAGGGAGAGCGATAAAGGCAGCAAATAAATTTGGGTGATGTTTTGGAGTTGAGGCGAAGCCATAGAATGTCCTTCCGGTCTGATTCCAAAGAAAGATCCCTGGAGCAGGAAAGACTGCTGCGGACAAAAGCCACAACTCCCCCGTTCTTTCTCAGATTGGAGTGCACCTCGTAGTTTGGGAAGTTGAGATGGTTAATCGGTGCAGCCTCTGAGATTTTTGTCTCCGCCAAGAAAAGCACGGCGGGACGATTGGATTGCAGGTAGTGATGAACAGCATCAATGTTGCTGTTGATCCCGCAGATGTTCGAAAAACAAATTTTATCTTCGATGTTGTTCCCTCGAGCCCACCCTCCACCCGGACATTCCGAGAGTGGAGTGAGTTTACGTTCGGAGTTTTTAGTGCTCGAGGGATCCATCATCATTAATTTCTTTGTTTTGGTAGATAACCGACTGCATAGCTTAGGTGTGGAAACATGCGGACATTTATAAGACACCCTGGGAAAAGCTAGCGGGTGGTACTGCCTCGGTCGACTGGTCCTTGTCTACCACCTTCTTTTTACGTATTAGTGATGTTAAATAGACCTAAAGTGGCCCGTTGGCGGACTTGTACCGCCACCCGGCAATCGGTACTGAGGTATTCCTTAACGCGTGCGCAATCACTTGGACGGGAAGAAGTTGTATACTGGATACAACGACTTCCGGAACAAGCATTTGCCACGGCCCTCGCTCAGTAGGGGTCCAGTTTCGCTACTGTCATCAATTTCGGTATTTTACTATAGGATGGGAAATCAAAATCAGGCGGGTCTGTTTGGCAGGCACATTGCACGGCGGCATCATGGAAGAGAGCTCTGAGCAGCAGAGCCCGTTGGTGTAGCGGTAGAAGACGGTCCCAAGGCTGTCTGCTAGAAAAGAGTCATCGATCAGTCGGACAGCCCTCCTCTGGACAGCATCGAATATAAATAATGTAGTGGAATGGCAGCAGGTGATGTCGATAAAAGTACTTAGCTTTAAACAAATAGCCTAGCTTTTTCCCAACAGCTGTCGCTATTGACGAGACGTGTTCGTGACAGATCAAGTCCTCGGTGATTTGGACTCCGACCAGTCGAAATGAACGGCTCTTTGGCAGAACTCGGCCATCCATCGAAACCGGATGAACGCTAGGATGCATTTTACTCACCAAGGTACAGTACTGGGTTTTGGAAGCATTAAGCTGTACAAAATTGTTGCGTCCCCAAGCAGTCATAACCTCGAGGTCTCTTGTCATAGAGGAAGTTATCGCTAGTGTTCTTTTTTCCAGCTCAGTGGCAGAGATCGGCTTGTCACTTTGAATTCCTGCATGTAGAGTGCTGTCATCCGCGAAGCTGTGGATTGGGTTGCCCTTGCAGGAAAGGAGGTCGTTGATACATAAGAGGAACAGTGTCGAAACCAGAACCGATCCCTGGGCAACATCCGCATTGACTTTTCTGGATGAATAGGAGAACCTGTCAATTACGACGGATATCTTGCGGCCAGAAAGAAAGTCGGCCATCACTCTGCAAATATTTTTCTGGGAGGCCTTAGGATGGAAGAGCATAAGAGGGCAGCGTTCGTGATATCAAGAGAAACAACATGAGCCTCACCATAATACTGCCTGTCGCTAGTCAAGCCGTGACGTTCGAGGCAGTCCAGAAGCTCGCGATTTATGTATCTCTAATGGGTTGGACATGAGCAAATTTTCAGTTTTCTAGGATGGTGCCGGATTAGTAAGATATCTGGAAGATACGCGAAAGAACTGGAGTAAGCTCCGCTGCATACCTCTTCAATACAACGGCAGGAATCAAGTCCGGACTAGCTTTGTTGATGTCGAGCTTTGTTGGCAGCAAAAAACCTGGCAAGCACTTCCGCCTTAGCTTTACTCCACAATTGCGTGACGTAAGCTAGGAAGTCCCCTGTGGATCGTTGGTGCCGGAAACCATACTGCCTAATCAAGCTTTGAAGTTCGAAGTCGCGATTTATGCACCTCTCCATCACCTTATTTATAACAAAGCAAAGCTATAGGCCCGTAGTTGTAAGGGTCGGTTTTATATCCCTTTTTTTTGATGGGTTGGACATGAGCAAATTTCCTGTTTTCTGGGAAGGTGCCGGATTCGTAAGATATCTGGTACAGACGCGAAAGAACTGGAGCAAGCTCCGTTGCACACCTCTTCATTTCAGTGGCAGAAATCAGGTAGGGACGATAAGCTTGGTTGATGTCAAGCAACAAGTGCACCCGTCTTACGGTCTTACGCCTGCATGTTGCTTCCCGCATAGTGTAGGTAGCCCTTTGAATCGGCGGCACTTGGGCGTTGGGGGGACGTCCATGGTGGGGTTGGCAGCAAAGATCTTGGCAAGCACTTCCGGATTGGCCTTTGAGTCGGCTACAATCGTCCCATCCTGACACGTAACTGGAGGAAGGCTACTGCGTGAGAAGTTCCTTTCAATCTGCTTGGCCAGCGTCCAGAAAGACCGACACCCATTGTGCTGCGACATTACCCTGTGGTTTGTCTCTTTTCCACAGTGTGGTTTTGTAAGAAGGTTCTGTGTGACTTGATCTTCTGCTGGGGAGCAGTGTTACACGATCTGTTAAACCAGCCGGTGGACCCTATTTTAGCTACTGTCACTGTATGAGGGATGTAGTCCTTCATCCCGACGAGGATAATTCCGGAAATCGAAGAACAGACGGCCGACGCATCCGCGTCAGCGAAACAAATATCTCTTCAAGGAAAGCTAGAGAAGAAGTCTCTGGAGCCCCTCCCAGTCGGCATGTCCGTAATGCCAAGTTTTGCGGGTTCTGACCGAAAGCCAACCTCCACAGCACCGTGGTCTGAGTTACCCAGGGGGAACAGGACAGCAGTGCTGTAAGGGAGAGGATGCTTGGTCAGAAAGAGATCCAACAGGCTATTGGCATGTTACTATACGCGGGAAAAAAAAACTAGGGCTCGACACCAGCTGGGTCAGTCCTTGAGTAAAAGCGAACGCATCAACTGCGCGACCTGCTGCATCGGTCTTGTTTGAACCCAACCAATGCTCAACTAATACATATATTAAAGAAGAACAAAGTTTTTTGCGGGACTACGGCTCCACTAAGGTGCTTAGCTTAGCAAGCATGAAAAACTTCTGTGAAATATGTTCCAATGGGCATGTTTTGGCAACGAATCTTTTACGGTTATGGACAGTTGAAAACAGATAACCAACTTTTACACTTTTTCGACAATCTGATTGGTCAACTCGATTTTATGGTTGCAAACTGCTTGAAAATCATTGCTGAAACATGGTTAATATCAATTACACCTTACCCCTTGGCCATATATGTAGATGATTTGGCGTCATCTTGTCTCCCGAACTCGCAGGTATATATAATTCCAGATAACCGTGTTCTATGTGGGTCTGATTGAACTGGAACATAGGTGTCATTAGCATAGCAGATCTTAGAACACTGTACGCACCATCAGCTCCAATTATCAGGTCAGCTGTCTCCTCAAAAACCTCTGTCGTAGTTTTGCTGAGAATTTTAAATTATGATATCAATAATGATAGCAAACATGACCAGGGGGAGTGTTCTTGAATAATCTAGCATGTAACATATTCTCGCATGCGACACCGGAATTTTATTTTTATGATTATAGTCATCGGCTGCCACTCTGCAGGAACTTTGCCGTACGCTGACTCCTACCATGCTAGAAAATATTCGCACAGGCTTGTACGATATGTTAGGATATTGTCAAGCCTAACAAGGAGGTCTATTCGAACATTTAATTTAGTATTTTGTTTTCATTTTGAATGGAATGATTTGTTTATTCCATTTTCCTTTTAGAATTATCTTTCATTTCCACCGATGGTGACAAAATCAACACATCCTGAGCTATTGTTACATTTTCCGTCAGAGAGCGGAAACTAAGTACAGGAAGCACCACCGCAAACCTAGCACCCTAAGAATGACACTGCCGCGGGAAAATGAAAGCAGAGGTCTTATTGATATGAAAAATCTCCATAACAGGATGATTGAACTTATGAAAGATTATTTCCACCAAAGAAAGCTGACATCATCCCGTCAGCAAAGTACTTGCCTGGACGATCACTCATACACGCCACTATATTATGCAAGTCAGGGTTCTTTCAAAAATAAGGTTCCCACATTTTTTCAGTCACAAGGAATTTCTTATTTGAAAGAACGAATTCATCACTGGAAACATTGATCTTTAAGCTATTTTTTACCATAATTGCCATTTTGTTCTTGCTAACTGCTCCTTGTAACTCCTCATCCGTTGACCGCCTTGGTGCTGGTGTTCCTTCAATTCAAAAACTATGTCAGTGCTGAAAGGGGGGATGGGCAATGACTTTCCAGCCAAATCGCTCAATTGAGTCCTTCGTTTGTTGTGAGACATGAGGATGGGCATTGTTGTGGTGTAGTCTTATGCTTTGGTGAGGTTTCTCCTACGGCGATTTTGGATTGTCCGTGTCACTTTTTCAGAAGCCTCAGGAATTTCAACCGCCTGTTCCCAGATCGTGATTCGCCGATCTTTCAGGAACATTTGCTCAATCTTCGCCACAACCTCTGTCACGTGCCAAAATCGCGTAACCTTTTTTTTACTATTTTGAAAACTTATCAGTAATTTGAATGTTTCTTTATTGATTATAGAGTACCGATTCCTAGATCAAACCCTTTTTAATGATTTTCTTTTGGCAAGTTTCATAGTTTATTAATTGTATAATTTCACATGAATTCCACAGTATGTCTGAAAAGTTTCCGAACTAAATTCATAAAAAATACAAATTAAAAGATGCACGAATTTATTCACATCAGCCTTCTACATAGTAACATTCTCTAGTAATACACTCGTTACAGCGCCGGTAGAGTGCGTCGAACGTTCAGGTTAATTCATTTTCTGAGATCGCTTTCATCTCCTCGGTACAAGCTTTCTGGATAGTCGAAATGTCATCAAAAAATCGTCCTTTCATCTTCAGTTTTAGCTTGGCGAGCAAAAAATAATCGGCCGGTGCCAAATCAGGTGAATAGGGCGGGTGACATAAGACGGTGATTTGATTAGTCGCGTAGTAACGCGTCAGAAGGGTCGCAGTGTAAGCCGGCGCATTGTCATGCAAATAGAGTCCAACTGCCCGGATCCCGGTACTCGGGCTGGATCCGACGAATGCGGCACATCAGGCGTTTCATAACCTCCAAATATAACGTAGAACTACAGTTTGCCCAGTCGGAACTAATTCATGGTGAATTAGGCCCGTTGAATAAAAACATGCGATCAACATTGTTCTCTCTTTCGACTTTTGTTGCCTGACTTTCGATGGCCTTTGCACACCTGGACTCAAACAGGCAGCGGATTGACGTTTTGTTTGAGGATCGTACATGAAACACCAGCTTTCGTCGCCCGTTACAATTGTTTAAAAAAAATTAAAAGGCAAACGCAAAACTTTATCGCACTTGTTTGTTCCATGTCGTGGATTTGCACAAGGCCACATGGACACAGTTTACATAGCTGAATATAACTCGAGATTGGAGTGACCAAACGCGGTGAAATTTGGAACACTTATACTTTAGACAACGCGCTAGCCAGTTCCGGGATTGTTCGAGAGATCACGCTGCTTGTGTCGAATACAGAAATTCAGTTCGGAACTTTTCAGACATACTGTGTATATCTTTCTTTCTCAGCGATTCAGTATTGTTTTGAAATCTTTTGGACGGTAATATTATAGTATTATTAGCGACTATCTGAGAAATTTCCTCACAAAATTTTGTTTGTTCCTCGGAGACAGAGTTACCTTCTGTTAAAATCTGCTCTACTATCAAGATATAGTACCTTCTTTACCGGCTTGTCTCCGTTCTTTTTGATTTTCTGTCGAACGTGCCTTCTTCAGGGCTACTCATTTAACCTTCTTTAATATTTGATTTCCGATCAAGATGCCTTGTTTTGAAAACTTGGTGTACAGACGCGTCCAGCGCCATTTTGCTTTTACTTTCCTGCGGAGATTGTGGTGTGGATGTCGTTTCATTAGTTTACAGATTCTGGGACATTAGACTCCCAAACACCAATTTATGGAGTAGTACCCTTTTATTTTTAGTTGTGTTGGTTTGGGTACTACTCGTCCATTTTCTAATGGGAATTTAACCTCCAGCGGTAAGTTCTTTTTTGTATACCATTGGACCACGCCCATTAATGCATGTCCTGGAGAAGTTTGTTCAATATCTGTTTCCTTTTAGTGGAATGCCATTGCGGAGAACCACCATTCACACCCCTCCAGCTTTGTTTGGTTGCTATCTTGTAGCTGTTACGCAGCCGATTTTGTTGGATGCCATCCCTTCCCTTTGAAAAGGTAAAACATCATTTTAATTATATATCATATTGATTATTGATGACTGAAATTCTTAGTGTGTTCTTGATTTTGTTTGGCATTTTACGTATTCAAATATAGGGTAGTGCCTACATGTAATTTTAACTTTTGTTCTAAATATTTTTTAATTCGTTTTGATGTATTCCTGACATACAGATGTGTATATTTTATGTTAATTTTAACGAATGTACCATGTGTCCAGCTTTCACCAGGCTACTAGATGTTTCCCTCAACATAACCGTTAATAACATTTAGCAACAATCTCACATACTAATGTAAGTAATTTAAAATCATTTTGCGCAATAGTTGCTATTTCTTTTCAATGTTATTGCAGCTAATGATGAAGATGGCAAAGTCCATTGAAAGCTAGAGGCTAATAAAGTATAAAGAGTCCTCATTGCTTGAATTTTGTTGAAGTACCCAACTAAAGGCGGAAGCTTTATATACAGGGTGACTTCGAAGTTGAGTCATTTATTTTAACAGTGAGTAGATCTGATCAAAAGAAATGTTTTTTTCCTTTACCATTTTCCTGGTAAAATTAAAGTAACAAAGTTATAGCCCTTTGGAAGTTTGAGTACCGCCCTGTCTCAATAGCAATATTATGTGGTCGTGTTTGGCGACAATGGATATAATCCGCCGTATCGGTTCATCGCATCGGAAACAAAAAAGCGAAAGAATTTGGAACGATGTTTTTATATCTCATTCTCTCATTCATTTGTATACAGTTAGTGTCAGTGAATAGTGGTTATGTGTTGCGTGGCTCAAACGAAATAAAAAATGGCACATGTTTATGCGGATCGGTTTCCCAATCGAGTGCAACCAACCCCTCGTGCCTTTGTTAATGTAGTACAACGGGCTTGTGAATCAGGTGACTTAAGACCTCACAGGGGACCTCACGATCAAATACAGGTCCGCACTGAAATACTTGTCGGGAGGATACTTTATAAAACAAGGTAAACATTTTTTTTTATTTTTTTTTTATTTTTACACACATATTTTGGTTTATCTTCCTTCTACAATCATTATCTGAAAATTAATGACTCAACTTCAAAGTCACCCTGTATATATATATATATATATATATATATATATAACAAAAAATAGGAAAATAATGGGCAAAATCCGTATATATATATATACGAGGCGTGTTTTTAAAGTAAGTACCGTTTTTAAATTACGCCGCCGCAGCACTGCGGTTGCCGTTTAGCGCATGCGCGTCGTGTAGCTACATCTGCTGGGAAGCCGCAGACGCCATTACTGAACCGTCCGATCCAGTCTACATCTGTTTGCGTGATTTTAAAATGCCTCCACCGATTGAGAATCCCTCCGACTGCGAAGTGTGTGCTGTAATCCGGTTTCTCTGTGCTCAAGGCTTCAAATCAGTTGAAATTCATCACCAAGTCAGTGGTGAAAACATTATGAGTGATGGAATGGTGCAGAAATGGGTTAGGGCCTTTGAAGATGGCGGCACAAACATTCATGGTGAGGAACGAAGTGGGAGACCTTCAGTCATTACCGATGACCTGATTCAAAAAGTGGACTGTAAAGTGAAAGAGAACAGACGATTTACGATTTCGTCCTTAGCTGTTTCCTGCTGTCTCAAGAAGTGCTCTTTACGAAATTGTGTCCGTTCGTTTAAATTATCGGAAATTGTGTTCACGCTGGGTGCCAAAAATGTGGAGCAGTGGTTGTTTACTCAGGCGGCAAGCTTCTTTGACGATGGCATACAAAAGCTGGTCTCAAGATACGATAGATGCCTCAATCGTAATTGGAATTACGTAAAAAATTAGAGTAAAATATGGTCTTTCAAGTGAATAAATTATTTTTGGACAAAATTTACTTGTTGTTTTTTTAGGTCAGAACGGTACTTACTTTAAAAACACGCCTCGTATATACAGGGTGACTTCGAAGTTGAGTCATTTATTTTAACAGTGAGTAGATCTGATCAAAAGAAATGTTTTTTTCCTTTACCATTTTTCTGGTAAAATTAAAGTAAAAAAGTTATAGCCCTTTGGAAGTTTGGCAACAACAGATATAATCCGTTTTATCGGTTCACCGTATCGGAAACAAAAAAGCGAAAGAATTTGGAACGATGTTTTTACAATTATTTTATTCAGTTGTATACAGTCAGTGTCAGTCGGTAACGCGTGAGTTAATAGTGGTGTCTGTTGCGTGGCTCAAACGAAATCAAAAATGGCACATGTTTACGAAAATGCTGAACTTGTGGACATGATTCTTATTTACGCGGCATCACGGATTTATGTGGATCGGTTTCCCAATCGAGTGCAACCAACCCCTCGTGCCTTTGTTCATGTAGTACAAAGGGCTCGTGAATCAGGTGACTTAAGACCTCACAGCGGAAGGCATGCCGGTGCTCCAAGACCGCACGATCAAATACAGGTCCGCACTGAAATACTTATCGGGAGGATACTTTATAAAACAAGGTAACATTTTTTTAATTTTTTTTTATTTTTACACACATATTTTGGTTTATCTTCCTTCTACAATCATTATCTGAAAATTAATGACTCAACTTCAAATATATATATATATATATATATATATATATATAGGGTGTTCCTTAATGATATACGAATATTCAAGATGTGAATCTGCATGGAAAATTAATGTTAGTTTGTTTTATAAACTATGGTCCATAAATGTTTCCTTACAAAAACTCGGGGTGTTGAAGTTTTAGGAAAAAAATGGAAATTAATTAATATTTTCAGAACCGCTTCAGATATTTCACTGATATTTAGTACCTAGTGAAAGTTAATAAAGTTGCATATTTCTCAATGCAAAAATAATTTTTAGTTTTATCAGTGGCGTGCGTACGGGTATTGACTTCGATATTTTTTAAGAAAAAAATGATACACCAATGGTTCTTAGCCAAACAATAATTATTTTTCAATTCCCCGTTCAATTTAAAACAAATGATCTCTCTTGAATTGTTTTCCTCCGATGCGCCATTTTTGAGTAAAAAAATAAAAACCGTTCTATTGTCTAAATTGCAAAATTATTAATAATTTAATTGAAAAAATTAAGCACATTAGAGGTAATGAACAACAACAACTGACAACATAAATGTAACATTAAAACCAACGGAAGGATTACAAAAATTGTTGAAAATAGCCCCCTTCACTCAGTATGCATGCTTCCGCCCTCCTTCTCGTGGAATTGCCCACTAGTTGAAATATCCCTGGAGTGTTTTTTATTCTATCACATGCTTTCTCTTAATTTCTCTAAATTTTTAATGGAACCTGTGTACACTAGTGTCTTAAGATAACCCCACAAAAAAAGAAAATCTAAACTTTTGAGGTCTGGGGGACAGTTTGTAAATACCTGTAATTACGAACCGCTACACTGAAATGCGCTGATGCATCATCTTGTATGTACCACATATTGTTTCTTATTACTAACGTAACATCATCAAGCAGCAAAGGCAACTGTTGTTTAAGAAAATTGAAGTAAGTCTGTCCGTCTAGTCGTCCCGGCAAGAAGAATGTGCCAATAAAGTGGTTGCCAATAATTCCTGCCCATACGTTAACCGAAAATTGGTGTTGGAAATGGGTTTCGATTACGGCATAGGGATTTTCTTCTACCCACAAATGGTTATTGTGGAAATTCTGAATGGCATTTCAAGAAAAATTAGCTTCGTCCGTGAACAGAACACTGATTCAAATTGCAGATTTTGTGTAATTTTTTGAAGATACCACTGACAAAAAATCACACGCCTTGGAAAATCAATGGGAAGTAATGCCTGTACTCTTAAAATATGTTAAGGATATAACAAAAAATCTACTAAAATCCTCCAATTTGATGACAAATATTTAAGTGTCTAGCGATCTTCCTCGAACTCGATTCAGGATGTTCTTCGACTTCGTGCAGCACTGCTTCCTCAATTTCAGGTGTTTTCACACTTAGAGTTCTACCTTCAGATATTCCTTTTCGGACAGAACCAGTTTCAAGAAGACGACGATGAATATTAGAAAAGGTTCGACTATCTGGCAAAGCACGATCGGGATATCTCTGGTGATAAATCTGTCTGGCTTGCTCACCATTACCGTCGGCAAGGCCATATAAGAAATGCATTTCTGCCATTTCTGCATTTGAATAATTCACCATTATTAACAAGATTGTAAATACTAAATAATGAAAAAGATGTCACAGCGAACAGATTTGAATAACAGAGACTTGTCAGATGTCAAAAGCTAGTGACATATTCCAGAGCAACTAGATATTTATTGCTAAATTGTATTCTTCAATTATTTCATTAATTTTCTCGGACAATAAACGGCTTTTATTTTTTTACTCAAAAATGGCGCATCAAAGGAAAGCAACTCAAGAAAGATTATTTGTTTTAAATGGCAAAAAACGATTATCGTACCATTTTTTTTAAAATATCGAAGTCAATACCCGTACGTACGCCACTGTGAAAGCTAAAAATTATTTATGCATTAAAAAATATGCAACTCTATTAACTTTCACGACCTACTAAATATCAGTGAAATAGCTGAAGAAGTTCTGAAAATACTAATTAATTTCCATTTTTTCCTAAAACTTCAACACCCCGAGTTTTTATAAGGAAACATTTTTGGACAATAGTTTATAAAGCAAACTAACATTAACTTTTCATGTAGATTCACACTCTTAAATATTCGCATATCATTAAGGAACACCCTGTATATGTAACCTCAAAACAGCAGAGCGTTAGCACGGATCAGCAAAAATCTAGAAATAATGATTCCATGACCATTAGGGTACCCCAGCCTATGAGGCAAACCAATTTTTGTTCGAATTGAGATACGGATACCCTCTATTTTTTCCATTTGAATCTAACAACTCAAAAAGTAAATACTATTGCGATCGGAGAGCGACTTTCGGTCAAACTTTGAATTTGAAAGTTAATATCGATTTCAAAACCTAATTCTTATTAGACAAATGGACCACTGCTCTATTTGTATCATATAGTTTCATAGAGATTTATCATTATTACTAAATTTTCTTTTAAAATTTTTCTTTGTACAGTACACATCGTAATAAAAATTGTTTTTGTTCCTCATCAGCAGTGATTAAGCCTTGGAAGTCTTGCATTTATTTGCCTGCTCTTTCGCCGTATCGCTGACTGCTCTCAGTGTTTACACCTTATTCTTAGCCTGTTGAAAAAAATCATTTTGTGGCCATGAAGTTGGACACTCGTTCAGAAAACTGTCATCAATTTTGAGTCGACTGAACTGATCGAAACAAAGTCATCGTTATATTTTATCATTTTATATTTGTTATGTATATTCATTCCATAAAAATTATTATTATTATTGATATTTTTCACTGAAATGAAAAAAAGAAGAATAGCTACCTTCTAAACTTGCTGGTTTTGTCCGTCCTACCTCAGACAGTCAACCATGGTCAGATGTGTTGTGCTTTGTAACAACATATCAGCATCGTCTAGGCCTGGCCTCAGGTCAAGATAACGAATGAAAGCTTAGCAATTAACCGCTATCTGAGGTATAATGTCTATTGAAATAAGACAGTGTAAGGTGAGATGTATTGCCAGAACCGCAGTGGCTTATTTCAACAGTTGGCATATATCGAAGCCGTAGTAGAAGACAAAGGAAAGTTGATTCGTCAGATTTACCATCAAGTAAGCCAGAAAGTTCTTCTTTCGATGGGATGTAGCGTTTACCGTGGGCTAATGGACTTTCTTTGGCTAAATTATCAAACGTTTTTACTTTAGTTTCTTCATATACGCCATCGGTTTCACGTATATATATTATCACGATGAACTGGTAGATATCTAACAGAACTGCATTATTCTCATTAGAAAGTTTGAGCTGGGATCTTAGTAACGCTATTTTTAATGAATAGATTGCTCTGACCATCCATCGAGCTTGATGTATGGCGCCTGGCGGTCGCATCTTAAATTTTTTCTCTGTAACTTCTTTCATCAAATGTCGACAAAATTCTAGCAGCTTGCCAGTCTTTGAAATATTCAGGCGTGATAGCTTTTCAGTATAAATTTGTATCTTCTCACTTTTCCAGTTATTGCGAAACTTTCTAAACATTGGAATGGCAGCTTGTAGTCACTTGGTCGCTCTTTGATTCCAACATGCATTTTAACATCAATTCGTAGACGTGATGGCGACGACCAAAAATAAGCATTTCTTTATTAAGTTTCCGTTTCAATAGCTGACAGGCACCGTTAAGGCGACCGATATTTGAAGCAGTAGTATCGCAACAGAGAATCTGAACTTCATCATCAAGATTCCAGTCAATAATAGCAGCTCAAGCTGCCTGAGCCTGCTCGCTGCCTGAAGAGTTATCCAATTTGGGCATAGCGATAAGTTGCTCTTTAGTTTCATACGTTATAAAAATCGGTAGACTTCTTCTTTAGACTTGCGTGCATTTAAAGGTGGCGACAATTTGCCATCCCAGTGGACAGTTACGGTATCCGGTACCTCGCTTTGGAAATCAAGCTTTATAGCTTCTGCACAATGCTTCCGCTTTTCGGTACGAATTTTTTGAACGGAGGACTTGCTTATTGAAAACTGGTAAGTGTTATGTCCACGTGCCTCAATGGTTGCTTCAATAATTTCTCAATTCGCCCTGTATAAGGGATAATTGACAATACGTCATATTTTTGCTCGTGAAAGTTTTCAAGTTTTTCAATAGAAAATCCGATTTAAAAACATGGAGATAGACTCTGGAGGTCAAAGTAATGATCCCCCACCGTCCCCGATGATGACTGGACCCAGCCAGAAGGAGAGAACAGAAATTACCAAAAAATCAAAGGAATTGACACCAGCTGTAGCAGACGAAAAGGACGGAACCATCCAGCGCCAGACCCTGATCATCGAAAGCCAGGCCCAGCAAATAAAGGAGCTGACTGAGACCATGAAACCAAAGGAATTGATGACACCAGCTGTAGCAGACGAAAAGGACAACCATCCAGCGCCAGACCCTGATCATCGAAAGCCAGGCCCAGCAAATAAAGGAGCCTGAGACAGTTAGGGATCAAAACAGTAAAATAGACTGCCTGACCACCCAGGTAACACAGTTAACGAATAGTGCAAATCTTAATTCTAAATCTGACAAGGCTGTCAATTTAAAAAGACCTCTTGAAAATTTAACTGACGTGACATCGACCGACGATGAAATACAGAATTACGGATTCATCCAGGCCAAGTCTAGGAAAAGACACATCGACAAAACGAACAAAACCGACAAGACGGATGACTTCCCACCTCTTCCAAAAGCAAAATCAAAATTCAAGTTGACAGTCCCCTCAAAACCTTCTGCTTCATTAAACGTATCAACTTCTTCTGCCACTTGTCCTATGACGGTCGATGCGGCGACTACATCTTCTCAATCTGCCACTGCATCGACTGACAGTGCATTATCTCAACAATCTCACGTTGCTGGTGAGTTGACCAGCACAGCACCCCGCCAGGGGCGAATCACGCCCATTGTTTTGCGTGATGCGACCAAGTGGCGACATCTAAACTACACCTTTATAAGCTTAGGCATTAAGATAGAACGCGCAGTTGCCGTTGATGCGGGAATCAGGATTTTGCCGAAAACTGAGGATGACTACCGAAGAATCGTTCGCCTGTTCAGGGAGGAGGACGTGCCCCATCATACGTTCCCTCTTCCTTCAGAACGAAATATTCACGCGGTAGTCAGAGGCATACCCGCAATGTTTTCGGAACAGGAGATGAAAGGGGAATTAGAACAGAGGGGATATACTCCTCTCCACATTATCCGACTCAAACGCAGTGGCGGCGCACCCATGCCTTTGGTGGTCGTGATACTGCCCAAGATTGAAAAGTCCCAGCAGCTGTTCAATGAACAGGAGCTGCTGGGTCTAGCAATCAGAGTTGAAGTTCAAAAGAACTCTAGACTTAGCCAAAGGTATGGTCATGCGCAGTCTTACTGCACAGCACCTCCCAATTGTTTAAAATGTGCTTTCGACCACATGACACATTTATGCCCCCTCACAGAACAAGAGGAGCGAAAGTGTGCGAACTGTGGAGGGGCGCTTCCCGCTAACATTCCCACTTGCAGATTCACCCCCAGGCGAAATTTGGAAGTCATAGCGCAAAGACGCAGCACGTCATACGCGGAAGCAGCCGTCTCAACATCTTCGGCTGCCCCCTCTGTTCAACCTACTTTGAACACGCAGAATGTGGACCTAGCAACTGCGCTTAGGTCCCTTCAACAAATAATAAGTCCCCTGATTAGCGCCACCCAGGCATTGCAGGCGATCTTTCCGCAGCCATTGAAGGGCTAAGTGCAATAGACAACCTGCATTTATCATCTGTCAGGTATCTTGGAGTCATCATTGACAAGGGATTGACCTGGCAGAAACATACTGATATTTTGAAGACAAAATTCCAAATAACCTTTCGGCAGCTTTATCCTCTGTTGTGCAGAAATTCAAAATTAAGTTTGATCAACAAGATTCGGTTGTATAAAATGGTCAAAGACCCAAAATCACCTACGAATGCGCGGCTTGGTGTTTTCTTGCCAAGACGCACATGCAGAGACTGCAAGTCCTGCAAAACAGAACCCTACGCACAATTACTAACGCCCCTTGGTACGTGTCAAATGAGACTATTCACAGAGATCTTGATATCCTATATTTAAGGGATTACGTAAAACAACAGGCGAAGTGGCGTTATAATCAAGCGGAATCGCACGCCTCTGTTGTAAATTGTAAATTCAGACCAGCCACAATTATTTCAGTAAACAAAACCGATCAAAATTATTTTTTGGAGTTACAAAATAATTCGAGTAGTCAAAGCAATAATGCTTAAGCTATTTCAAATGATTTACTTCTTTTCTTTGCTCTATTTCTTCCTTCCTTTCTTGCCTTCTTTCCCTTTTCTCCTTAAACATGTTTGGTATCTGGGAAGCCAGACCTGACAGACTAACAGACCGACGAGACTTTTAACTAAGAGCAAAGGTCCACCGGACCGCTCTGACGAATAATGACGAATAGTATCAATGATTTCTGACACTTAACTGGCCCCTATCAGTACCAGGCTGTGTGCTCTGAGTTGGGATGGGCAAAGTTTCTTGTAAATCTATCTCGGAATCTGAAGATAAATTTTCTTGCACTGGTTTGTCAGATGATGTTGAAGGAGTTGAGGAAGCTAGATATTTAGCTCGCCGCTTTTGTTCTTCGGTGTTCCTAAGACGCGCCTTTTCCTCTTGTATGGCTAATTTCTTGTCCATCCCAGCTAAATGACCAGGTCGATCTGGCTCTCTCTGCCGCTTCATTTATTTTCATCAATTGAAGGGCATCGGCATGCGCAATATCAAACAGATTGTTCGTAGTGAACTCTTGTCGAAGCTGCTCAAACACTTCCTGTATTTTGGTTGCATTTTTTTGCAAATCTCTCCAAACTTGGTATAAGGTAACCAGTTTCTTAACACAGTTAGGTGAATATTTAGTCGGTATACCTACATCCATTTTCCCAGTAAATAATACGCTCTCTGACACTTAATTTCACTTCCCGGATAATATAGAACAAAACTGTTAGTACTTGTCCATTAGAGGAAAGTTTTGACCGGCCCCTATTTAGAACTGTGTAATTCCTTCGACATGTTGACTGAACGAAAACGGTGCGTTTACTAATGGAACAAACGAGCAATGCAATACGTTAGCTAGCGCGCGTCTAATATGCATGCTTTATTTACAACTATTTTGCTATTGTTCAAGCAAAATTAGAGGGTATACGTTTGAAAAAAAACCTTTCTATTTTTTTGGGACACCCTAATGACCATGAGGTAATGTGGACCATATCCCTGAGTTTCTGGCGGAGATGAAAAAGTATGGAGGCCATAAGGCGTTATTTGAAGTAGGAACGACTATACTCTTCGGTCTGAATCTTACTCACTTTTGCACTCTGATTACACCTCTACGAATATCTGCGTTCACCAGTTTGTGGTCAAACTTCACCTTCACGTTGTCGTAGTTTTCTGCAGCTGAAAATTGCAGTGCTGTTTAAAAACTCTAGAGATGATCGTGCAAGCTCTCACCATTCAATAATACTTCATTGAGGGAGTTCCTTCCAATTGAGTAGATACACTAGAAAAAAAGGGAGGCAGTATTAGTTCGCGAATTCTTATAATTTAAAAAGGGTCAAGCCCATATGCTTACATTGCATTGTTTGGCGGCAAAAATCCGTAGTTTTAGTTCATACTTTTGGTTCATTTGTCTATCATTAACTACAACTGTTTTTTTTTTATACCGAAGTAGGTGCGCAGGCAGAACTTAATGCTATGAGGGCTGCTATGGGGAGCTTAAAGAAACTTGGTAAAGCCAATTTTTGCAGCATCGTAGAACTGGGAAAAGCCTCTCATGTAGATTTTTGCACACTCTCGATACCCTATGGACAAAGGAGCGGTCGTATCAGCTAGTTCTTTGTGTATGAAGTTCGACACGGGTAGGATGTGAGTCCGAAATCCGGCGCTTCTGTCTGGCAGGCACATCGCGCGGCGACATCATGGAGGAAAGCTCTGAGAAGCAAAGCTCGTTGGCTTAGTATTTGAAAAGAACTACATAGATCGCCGACGGCCCACCAGTGCAAAAGGGTCCCGACACTGTCCGTTAGACAAGAGTCATCGATCAGTCAGAGAGGCTTGTACAGTCATGTGGAGAAAAGTACTAGAATAGAATAGAAATTTATTGGTTTCTCAGTTATAAACAAAAACAAAGAAATTTATAACAGAGATAACACGTCATTGTGATACAGTGTAAATAACACACAATTTTTCTAAAGTACATACAAAACAAACATTCATAGACTCTCCAGCTCATCCAGAAGATCTACACAAATAATCACATAGTTCTCCAAATTAAACAGATCCTTCACGCGATACAATCAGAAAACCACAATGTTGTTCTCGTATGGGCTCCCTCTCACGTCGGTATCAGGGGCAACGAAAAAGCAGACCTTCAGGCTCAATTGGCGGCAAATCTCGCAAGAATATCTTCTGTGAACATCTCAGCTTCAGACATCAAAGCTCTCCTCAGAAACCGAGTGATTGAAACTTGGAATAATAACTGGCAGAATATTCCATCGAAGCTTCTCGAATTAAAACCTAAATTCGGACCTTGGACTCCAAATTCTACTAGCAGAAGATACCAAACCCTAATCACCCGACTCCGCTTGGGTCACACCCGGATCACTCATGAACACCTCATCACCCAGGAGCCAGAACCTATGTGTGAAATATGTGAAACTAACCTAACCGTGAAACACTTATTAGTGCAGTGCCCATTACTAGAACACCATAGAGTGGAATGCAACCTTACATCGATGGCTTTGAGTGACATTTTAGCACCCAATTGTAACATACGCAACCTGATACACTTCTTACAGCTTTGTAATGTACTACATAAAATATAACGTACTGTATCCGATACCGCTAATGGCCAATAGGTCGATGCGGTTTATTAAATAAAAAAAAAAAAAACATTCATAGACAACATACAACAACAGCGATATTAATGCTTACGGTTTCACTAGAGCACAGAACTTTTCAATACTATATGGTTCCATATCGCATATATACGAGTATTTATTATGAATGCTTTTTTGAATATAGTGAATGCTGAAATGGATTGAAGATGGCGAGGTAAAGCATTGTAAAGTTTCAGTGCAGAGTAATGTCGACATTTTTCGGTAGAATTTAGCGTATGTGATGGGTAGAAGTATTTCTGACTTTTGCGAGTATTCAACTATGGTTGAAGACGTTTTTTCCAAACTTTTCTTTATGGCTAAAGATAAATAGAAGAGTGTTATAGATATAAATTCCCGGTAATGTTAATAAGCGGTTGACTTTAAATATACTTCTACATGACTCTCTAGGTTTCATTTTGAACATTGTTCTTATTATCCTCTTTTGTATGATAAAAATTCTATTGGCTGTGGGACTATTAATCCAAATTGTTATTTGATAAGACATCATAGAATACGCAAGCCCATAGTAAGCAGCCTGCACAGCTTGCAAGGGCAGGTGACAAGTGAGTACTCGTAGTGCATAGCATGCTTGATTGAGTTTTGAAGCCATACTCTCAATGTGCTTATCAAATTTAAGACAGCTATCGTAGGTGACACCTAGGAGATTTGTATCGCTTTTGATACATAGAGGTTCATTAATTAAGGGTAGTTCTTTGGTGGCATGGCTTGACTGAAATAGGACACAACACGTTTTTTGTATGTTGAATGCTAACTTATTCATCTACAGCCAGTTTTGAATATGGTTTATTTGTGTCTCTATCAAGATTCGGATATCATACGTTCCTCTATATGGTATCAGAATAGTTATATCATCTGCATAGATGGAACTTAGATTTTGCGTGTTTTTCGTGCTGGTGGATATATCATTAATATAAATAATAAACAATGTTGGGCCCAGTGTACTGCCTTGAGGAACACCAGTACTATATATCTGAGGACTAGATGTTATTCGTTTCCCGGTTTTGTTCAAAATTACTTTCTGTCTTCTATTACAGAGATAAGATTTAAGCCAGTAGTACGCATTCCCGCGTATACCATATTTATATAATTTGTTTAGCAATATTGCGTGATCAATGCAATCAAATGCTTTTGACAGGTCCACAAATAAACCACATGCTGCTCCTTGATTCTCTCGATATTCATGGATTGCTGTGCTGAAATCGAACATCGAACAGTGCCGCGTTCACGCCTCTACCTTTCATGAAGTATTTATTTGAGTGGAAAAAATTAATAAGACGGTTGTTATAAGCAGTTTCAAAGATTTTTGAAAAATTTATTAGTCAGCTAATAGCACGGTAGTTGTCCATATCATCAGGATCGCCTTTTTTATAGTTTGGTAATACGAGTGCAATTTTTAATGCTTCTGGGAATTCTCCTTCACTAAGAGATGCATTTAGGATATTAAGAAGGGGGTCAGATATTATGGTTATCTTTTTGTTAATGATGAAAATTGGGACGTTGTCATCACAATTTTTTATGTTTTTTAGGTTGCATACAATTCTGAGCAATTCGTCATGATCTATTGGAGTTAAAAATATTGTTTTATTTTTTTGTTCTAGGTTGCAGTCATAATTCAAATTTGGTAGTTTTGAGAGGAGTTTTGGAGCAGCTTCGACAAAGCTTTCATTGAAATGGTTTGCTAAAGCATTTACATCATTATGTACCGGTAAATCAAACTGATCTGACGACGCTTTGGGTGTGGTAGTTAACTCTCATACTGTATTCCAAATTCCTTTACTTCTATTGCCATGATTATTTACTTTGTTTAAATAGTATTGCGATTTTGAATCTTTTAAGAGTTTCTCATATGTCTGATTATAACTTTTAAAAACATCTTTATATTTTATATCGTTTATAGCCTAGGTTTCTCCCTACAGCTGCTGCTATTGACGAATTACTGCAAGTCGAGTGCTTTTCTCAGCCAAGCTGTGAACCGCATTGATCGTACATGAAATCAGGTCGTTGATATAAAAGAGGAACAACGTTGGAGTCAAGACCGATACCTGGGGAATACCCGCCTTGACGTTGTGAGATGAAGAGGATAAAACGTCAATTCCGACGGATATCTTGCGATCAGAGAGGAAGTCAACCACCAATCTTCAAAACTTCTCTGGAAGGCCAAGGGTTTGCATAAGAGGTCAGAATACCACAGCTGATCGAACGCTTTCGTGATATCAAGAGCAATTACATGAGCCTCACCGTAAGACTGGATGAGTCTACTCCATAATTGCGTGACTTAAGCTAGGAGATCCCCTGTGAATCGCTGGTGCCAGAAACCATACGCTAATCAAGCCGCGAAGTTCGAGGTAGTCCATAGGCTCGCGATTTATGCACCTCTCCATCGCCTTACTTATAACAGAAAGCAGAGCTATAGGCCTGTAGTTGTAAGGGTCGATCTTAGTTCACTTTTTTGGGGTGGGTTGGACATGAGCAACTTTCCAGTTTTCTGGGAAGGTGCAGGATTCGTAAGATATCTGAAAGAGACGTGAAAGAACTGGAACAAACTCCGCTGCACACCTCTTCAATACAACGGCAAGAGTCAAGTCCGGACCAGAAGCTTTGTTGATGTCGAGCGACAAGAGAACGTCCATGGTAGACTGCAAAGGCATTGGCAATCACTTCCACCTTAGCCTTTTAGTCGGTTACAATCGATCCATCTTGACACGTAAGTGGTGGAAGGCTACTCTATGAGAAGTTCCTTTTAATCTACTTAGTCATCGTCCAGAAAGACCGGCTAATTTTTACATCGTGCTGGTCCTTGGCATTGCGGACCTCCTCGTTTTATTGCACTCGACGTCGGCTTGCTTACTCTCTCCAGTGATGTTTTGTAATAAGGTTTTATGTGCCTTGATCTTCTGGTTGAAATGACTGCACATATGCAACTATAAAAGTAGATACACATGCCCATACATCCGGATACGGGAGTAGCATGAGGAAACGAAGATGGAGAGGGAAAGAAATTTGCACACAAAGTCACAAACAAGAGCCAACCTACACATTGTAGTATAAAATGGCTAGAATAACTCTAATTTTCAAGGCGAGATCTAATCACATCCACGTTGCTGGTTATAGCCACTTGTTGTGATACTTTAAGCCCAAAGCATCTACAAAGAGAAAAGGATCATCCGGAAAAAGGTATACAACAAATAGAATGGGCAAATTTCGCAAAAAGAAGGAAAGTGAGTTCGAGCCGAATATAGGATATATACTTATATTATACATACTTACATTATTGAAAACTGGATCATATGGCATAGACTGCAGTGCGCCGGTTTTACCATGGAGAAGCCTTCCTTGCATTGGTATAGCTGATCCCAAAACAGTTTCCTCCAGCCCAACACTCCTTAAAGCAACGCGACCTCTGTGTGATATAGCAAGATTTATTGACCTTCCTCGCATGTACGAATCTTTTCGAAGATCTGTAAGAATATGTTTAGATGAAAACCGTTGCGTTTGCTTGAGAAGCTATCTATATAAGAATGCTGTTGGCCAACATATTTTATTTGTTTGCAGAAGTATATGTTCCCTTTCACTTCCTATACATCACTGACGTAGGGAAGTATTGTCACCTCAATTTTTTTAATGAGATATTATATTTTTGGATTTCATATGACGTGTACATCACGAAACACCATGTCACTCATTTCCTTCGGTCTCTTTGTCGGTATGTCCGTCTGACTGACTGTCAGTCTGTCCTTGGCCACTCTATAACTTGGAAAGTACTGCTCTGATTTTGATGAAGTTTCCATACAAGGTTACTGCTATCCCAAAGACGAAAGAGCTTTATAGTTTTTGAAAATTGGCCCCATGCGGTGCGATACAGAGGTCAATCACTGAGTTCAATGCTCAGCTTCTGCAGATGGGGATGACGATAAATTGCTCCCCGATGGCGCCCAAGACTGATTCTGGGAATTCGTCATCCCCCAACTACATCAACGTGGATCAGATCAGGATGGTTCACCAACAACTGTTCTTGTAGTCGGTAGTCTACTATACCTTCAAACGCCTGCAAAATAGAACACAGAAGGTGTCCCCAGGCCGTGCCACCAAACTTCCACAGGGGGCCCTAGATATGGCAAGTGCAGCTTTTGTGACAGGAAATTGCAATTATATCCTGGCATAAGGCTGCACATCAAAAAATCCCATCCTATCAAGTAGAACAGGAAGTTAGCAGAAAGCAAGAAGCAGAAGTTTTGGTCAGGCTTGCCAACATCGAAAATTGAAATCGAACCAGAGGTACCTCGTGCACGATATGGTGGCAGCAACAGGGTCGACCCAGCACCAAATCCGTCACAGTAGGTACAAGCCTACTGAGCAGGGCCGTGTCAAACGCATGTTCAGGAAGTCGTTGCATTCAGTGTACAACTTCTTCCCGTTCAAGTGATTGTACACGCGTTAAGTTATACCTCGGTATCGATTGTCGGGTGGCGGTACAACTCCGCCAACGGGCCACTTTTAGGTCTGTTTAACATCATTAACTACCAAAAAGAATGCTCTAGACAAGAAGCAGTCGACCGAGGTGGTACCACCGTCTAGATTTTCCAGGGTGTCTTATGAATGTCCATTTGCTTCCGCACCTAAGCTACGCAGTCGGTTTTCTTCCCTTTCTCTCATAACAAACCAATTAATGATGATGGATTCTTCGAGTACTAAAAACACCGGACGTAAACTTACTCCATACTCGGAATGTCCAAATGGAGGGAACAACATCGATAATAAAATCTGCAACACTGATGCCGTTCACCACTATTTGCAGTCTAATCGTCCTGCCATGCTCTTCTTGGCGGACACCAAAACCTCCGATTCTGCACCGACTAATCATTTTACCTTTCTAGGTGCACTCAAATTTGAGAAAGAACGGGGAAGTTGTGGATTTTGCCCACAGCAGTATTTCCTGCTCCAGAGACGAATTTTTGGAATCAGACCGGAGGGACATCCTGTGGCTTCGCCTCAACTCCAAAACTTCCCCCAAATTTATTTGCTGCCTTTATAGCTCTCTCTCGGACCATAACTGAAATGATCTACTTGAATACCTTGCTGCCAAGATCGACTTCCAGAATATCAATCACCCCGCTTCAGAGGTAGTCCGCACCGGTGATTTCAATGCCCATAATAAGCTTTGGTTGGGCTTAAACAAGACCGATACAGCAGGTCGTGCAGTTCAAGCGTTCGCTCTTACGAAAGGGCTGATCCAGCTGATGACTGACGAGCCCTACTTTTTCCCCACTTCTCGTCACATGCCAGTACCCTGCTGGATCTCTTACTGATCACGCATTCTGTCCCCTACAGCACTGCTGCCCTGTCCCCCCTGGGTAACTCAGACCACGGTGCTGTGGAGGTTAGGTTTCGGTCAGAACCCGCTGTAGCAGCAGAAACTCGTACAGGCCGCAAAACTTGGCATTCCGGACATGCCGACTGGGAGACTTCTTCTCCACCTTTCCTTGGAGAGATGTCTGTTTTGTTGAACATTCTTACAAAATCCCACTGTGAAGAACAGACAAGCCGACGTCGAATCCAGAAACAAATATAGCGAAGCGGCCCGCAATGCCAAACAGCAGCACGATATAAAAGTTAGGCACAGGGTAATGTCGAGAAACAATGGCAGTCGGTCTTTCTGGACGCTAGCCAAGCAGTTAGAAATGAACTTCTTACAGAGTAGCCTTCCACCACTTACGTGTCAGAATGGAACGATTGTAACGGACTCAAAGGCTAAGGCGGAAGTGCTTGCCAAGATCTTTGTTGCCAACTCCACCATGGACGTCCCCCCCAAGGCCGCAGTGCTGTCGATTTAAAGAGTTCCCCACATTATGCGGGAAGTAACATTCAAGCGTAAGACCGTAGGAAGGGTGCTCTTGTTGCTCGACATCAACAAAGCTTATGGTCAGGACTTGATTCCTGCTGTTGTATTGACGAGGTGTGCAACAGAGCTTGCTCCAGTTCTTTCGCGTCTCTTCCAGATATCTTACGAATCCGGCACCTTCCCAGGAAACAGGAAATTTGCTCATGTCCAACCCATCGAAAAAAAGAGATCTAAAACCGACCCTTACAACTACAGGCCTATAGCTCTGCTTTCTGTTATAAGCAAGGTGATGGAGAGGTGCATAAATCGCGACTTCGAACGTCAAGGCTTGATTAGCGGCAGGCAGTATGGTTTCCGGCCCCAACGATCCTCAGGAGAACTCACATCCAGTCTTACGCACACTTCCATTCTATGGCCTCCCAGAGAAGCTTTGCAGATGGGTGGCTGACTTTGTCTCTGGCCGCAAGACAACCATGGTAATTGACGGGTTCTCCTCTTCATCCCACAGCGACAACGCAAGGATCGGTCTTGGCTCCGACGCTGTTCCTTTTTCGTATCAACGACCTCCATTCAGAACGACAAGCCGATCCGTGCAGGTGAGCTGGAGAAAGAAGTCTAGCGGCCACTTCCTCTCTGACGAGCGACCTGGAGGTAATCACAGCTTGGGCACATAACAATCTTGACAAGTTTAATGCTTCCAAAACATAGTACTGTACCTTGATGAATAAAAAGCGTTCCAGCTCTCATCCGGTTTCGATGGATGGCCGAGTTCTGCCAAAGAGCCGTTCATTTCGGCTGGTTTGCTACATGACCTCCTCACTCTATACAAGATCCAGATAAGACCTAGCCTCGAGTATTGCTTACACGTTTGAGGTGCTGCCGCTTCGACTACATTTTACATACTTGATGCTTTCCAGAGGAGGGCTGTTCGAGTGATCGATGACTCTTCTCTAACAGACAGTCTCAGGACCGGCGGGCCGCTGGCGATCTGGTTCTCTTCTGCCACTACACCAACAAGCGTTGCTCTTCAGAGCTCTCCTCCATGACGCCGCCGCGCGGAGTGTCTGATAGACTCACCCGCCTGACTTCGGCCTCCCATCCTAACCTTGTCGAACTTCGTACATCCAGAACTGGCAGCTATGACCGCTCCTTTGTACCTAGGGTGTCAAGATTGTGAGACAATATAAAAGAGAAGGTTTTTCCCAGTTCTACTAACCTGAGGCAGTTCAAAAATCATCTACAATGAGTTCCTTGCCGTAGCCAAAGAAGGGTCTCGGATGAGGATCCGGCATCAAAGGCTACCACAAGAAGGTCAGTCCCAAGCGAGCTATTGGCCGTGAGGTAAGAAAGTTTCATGTCACTCTTGGCAATAGGTAGACCGACGCCTGACATCCTGCCTCGGCGAAAGATGTTGCACCAGCACGGAAGAGTCAAGCCATCGTCTGTAGTGGGTCTTTGCGCAACAACTTCAGGAAACTTCTCAAAAGCAGCACATCGCCACCAAGGAAACACAGTCGCCTGCGCGAGCAGCTCACTGGTTGTACACATGTCTCAACAGGGTGGACAATCAGGGTGTAATGACCCAGTCTATAGACAACATATACAGCTCCCTACAACCCCCAATCTCCAATATTCAAACCTTACAAAAATGTTTTACTCTAGGAACCTGAACATAGTTTCCAGCATTTTTTTCGGCCACTTTTCTAATAGAATCTAGCTCTAGGTTGATAACAAGAAAACCAATTTACTTGTTTGCTTACTACATGAAAGCACTTAGCCAAGGCAAACAACAGGTTAGACGGTCTTGTTTTTTGATTGTGGACGCAATTGCCTGATAACTTACCTGACCTCTTTTCGTAAAGCACAACATGGTATCCCTTTTGACCCATAAAGCATGCGCACAGTGATCCAACCTAGAGACAAAAAGATTTTCTTGTAAGTTATACCTGTACTCACCCCTTACATTATATTTCTAATATTTTCCATACTATTATACAGCGTGTCACAAAAGTCCCGGAATGGTTCTGTATTTTCTCGGGTATTTTGAAATAGATCGAGGTCAGGTCTTCAGTAATTTTCAGCAAGGAATTCAACGTTGACCTTGAACTTGAGCTTGACCTTCACCTTCAAGATTAATTTACGTCCAACTTTATTTTCTCAAATAGAAACCCCTATCTTTGATGCCAGCAATCGAAAGAATACAAAATTTTACGTTCAGGTGCAATCAAAGTCGAAGGTCAGAACTAGTAAAGGTCAAATAAAGATCAAACAGAGGTGCTGTTAGGAAAACCTTAATAAACCTCACAGGATTAGTGAGGAAAATAACTATCAAGATCAGGCCTGTAGCAAATTTTGACGAGTGATCTTAGGTTTGACCTCGAACCTCAACTTCAAGGTCATTTTTCAAATAGCAGCCCGCACGAACAGTATTGGTTAAAAATCATTTGTAACGAGCACCATAGGTCCCCGTTAAAATTTACCCACAGTCTGAACTTACCCGTGAATTGTGTGAGATTTCTAGTTTTGCTAGCAGCACACATTTGGCCTCTATGTGACCTCTACTGGTCACCTTGACCTTGAATTCTAATACATATTTGAACATAAAGTTTCTGACTCTTTGGATTGTCGGTATCAAATAATAGAAAATTAGGAACAATAAAGTTGATCTTAAGATGACCTTGAAGGTTCATGGTCAAATCCAAGAGCATCGACACTTGTGAAAATTTATTAATGACCTGACCTTACCAGTTATTTTCGTCATGGTCTCTGCGAGATTTTATAGAGGTTTTCCCAGCAGCTCCCGCTCTTTCGATTGCCGTTTCCAAAAATAGGGGTTTCCATTAAAAAAAAATAAAGTTTCCCTGAAATAACCTTGAAGGTGAGGTTGAAGGTGAAATCTAAGATCACTTCTCAAAATTTACTACAAAACAGACCTCGATAGTTATTTTCATCACTATTGCTGTAAGATTCATAGTGGCTTTCCTAGCAGCACACATTTGACCTCGGTTTGACCTTTAGTGGTCACCATAACCTTGTTCTTCAATTCGTATTTGGACGTAAACTGTTCTGCTCTGTCGATGGTCGACATCAAAAATAGAGTATTTCATTAAAAAATGAAGTTAACCTTGAACTAACCTTGATGGTGATGATTGAGGTCAAATCCAACATCACTCGTAAAAATTTACCTGAGACCTGAGCTTGATAGTTGTTTTCATTACTAATCCTGTGAGATTTATAGAGATTTTCCTAGCAGCACATATTTCACCTTTAGATGATGCCCTGACTTCAATTCGAATTTGAACGTAAAAGTTTCCGTTCTTTCGATTGCCGGCATCAACAATAAGAATTTTCATATAAAATATAGAGTTATCTTTGAAATAATCTTGAAAGTCAATTCAAGGTCAAATACAAGGTCGTAGTTAACTTCCTCGTTATAATTTATTAAGGACCTGTACGGCTACAATGTAAAAAACCCATAAAACATGAAAAAACAATAAAATGTCATCTTGCAGGCTAGGTAGTTTTTAGGGTGCAAATAGTTCATTCCACGCTTGCTCGCTATGGTCGCTATGAGCGTCCACGTATGGAGGAATGACTCAACTACACGCATTGTCGGATGCAGAGAGCACGTATGTATTTTTGAAGCCGAGTATGTAGATAATATGTGAAAGAAAGAAAGTTGGTGAATAGCAAGATCGCATCTGGATGATTGTGTATTGCTCTGCATATGTACAAAATCAGTGATATTTGCTATGTGAGAAAATTATTACTGAATATGCTTCCAATGAAGTATATACAGGGTGACTTCAAAGTTGAGTCATTTATTTTAACAGTGAGTAGATCTGATCAAAAGAAATGTTTTTTTCCTTTACCATTTTTCTGGTAAAATTAAAGTAACAAAGTTATAGCCCTTTGGAAGTTTGAGTACCGCCCTGTCTCAATAATAATATTATGTGCTCGTGTTTGGCAACCACGGAGTGAATAGTGGTGTCTGTTGCGTGGCTCAAACGAAATAAAAAATGGCACATGTTTATGCGGATCGGTTTCCCAATCGAGTGCAACCAACCCCTCGTGCCTTTGTTAATGTTGTACAACGGGCTCGTGGATCAGGTGACTTAAGACCTCACAGGGGACGGCATGCCGGTGCTCCAAGACCTCACGATCAAATACAGATCCGCACTGAAATACTTGTCGGGAGGATACTTTATAAAACAAGGTAAACTTTTTTTTATTTTTTTTTATTTTTACACACATATTTTGGTTTATCTTCCTTCTACAATCATTATCTGAAAATTAATGACTCAACTTCAAAGTCACCCTGTATATATATATTAGCTATGCCCGATGGGTTATTTATATGTTGACCTTTCTGAAGACAGGTTATGTTCAAAGTTATAAATTACAATTTTCCCGTTTTTTTTGTTTTCAAAAACTTTGAGGAGTATTACGGGAAATCGCCACCGCGCCCGGGTTGTGTGCAATTAAGCCACATCACATAAAAATCAGGAATGACGCATCACACATCAAATATTTTTGCAATGCCTCACATCTAGGCGCTGATTTGTATTTTCTGTTGACACTGCAAAATAAATTTCTGTAAAATTTAAATGACTGGAAATAAAAAATAATGTAATATCCTTTTCACTTTCACAAATATTCCTGTCTGTAGCACCTTTTCTCACCTGTTTATTCACCAAGCAGGGATTTTCTTCTTCCTCTTATCTTTCTCATTTTTGAAAATCAGCAAATTTGCATATGTAATTTCCAGAATGAATAAGAAAAAGTGGATGCGCAAGTAATTTCTAGCTTTGAATCTCAAGTGAGTACATTTGGGACAAGAAACCAATGGAATTATCATCAACACATATTATTAGCACGCAAATCCTCACTATACACCTATGCACTGCCGTTTCCTTCTAGCTATAGTATACAACTTACAGCTTGAACCTCCAATAATGCCATCTCTATAAAAGATTTTACATCACATCAGAGCCAAACATTGATAACTGAAGCCTCATGACGTTTAGGCAACACGTACAACAACAAAACTAGTTCACAACAAGTGTCCATCAGCTAGTGCGAAATTAATGTCTTGTAGAAAAACCTACATAATGTCAAAAAAATATCTACAAAATGTCACTTTTTTACCCGTGCGCCCGTGCCGATCTTGAAGTTATTTTCATCACTAATCCTGTGAGACTTATAGAGGTTTTCCTAGCAGCATACATTTGTTCTTCATTTGACCTTTATTAGTCATCCTGACATTGAAGTTTGTGTTTACCGGCCTCAAAAATAAAATCTTCTATTTGAAAGGTCCAAATCAAGGTCACCGTTGAATTGCTTGCTGAAAGTTACTGAAGACCTGACCTTGATCTTTTCCAAAAATACCTCATCCGAGAAAATACAGAGGCATTCCGGGACTTACGTGTCACGCTGTACAGTTCATTTCACGGTTTTTGGCTGGTCACACTAAAACTACTGTCATCACCTTTTTACACTCATCTCTCTCACACATACATATGCCTCGGGACATGTAGACAGCTTTTGCCAAAATTATTGGAATACTTTGAGAGAGAAAATTCACGTGTGCAGGAGTAGTTGCGTTCAAGGTCGGTTTGCCCAGTGTGCAATTTTCTTATGTAGCTTCAGTTCCGAACATGGCTGAGTCAGTTTGCTTACCCATTTCGTATAACATTGATGACGTAACTGTTAAAAACCGCCTAGTCAGTTTTCCTCATGTTCCGCTCTTATTATGTTCTATACTATATTTGATTAATATGTGTGGGATTCTTCCCATTTTTGGCTTAACCTCTCTTGAGGTTAACTTAGTATTGCGGATGTCGCCTTGTATATAAAACGGCAGGGGTATTACGTATCTTAGAAGGTGAAATTATGTCGGATTTTTTGACGTTTGTTCGTGACATTATGTAGATTTTTCTACAAGATGTCAACTTAGCACCAGCTGTTGTACACTTGTTTGTAGTTATTCCGTAGCAAGAATTATTTTTGTAAATCTTCAATAAAATTTCACGTTGTTTCACTGGGGCACATCGGATCTAACATCAATCGCTGTGTAAGCTCGATTTTCCTATTTATACATTCAATCTCTTTTCGTAAGATACTCGTCTCAGTTTTTGATGAATCACAAAAGGTCGCACCCCCATTTTTGACACTCCTGGTATATTTTGGGAAAAACGCTCGGACAGGTCAATTTTGATTGCTAGTGGAACGTCTTTTCATCTGTATCCGTAGAATGTAGGATGATTCAAAAATAAGGTATTATGTTACACTTTGGAATTTTATATAGAAACCACCATTTTTTTAATTTTTAGATTTTCCATGAAGTTTTTACTAACGATTGTATTAAAGTTTATATCTATCTTCAATCGTTGTGAAGGTATTTGAGTTTATAATAAAATTCGACTAACTTAACATAATACTGATAATAATGGAATGCACGGCAAAAAATAATAGTCATTGATGCCAGCAAGAACATTTAGCATCATGTCATAGACTGACTTTGTCTTTCATTACAAATGGTTAAGCTACCTACCTAGTTGTGACAAATATTGAACAATGACTTACTCAATTCAAGAAATGGTAGAAATAATAAAACTGTATTACCAAAATGGGAGCATTGCACGTAGCCCAGTTGTTTAATGTGTTACATCCAGACAAAAATATTAACGATAATTATGAGGCTGAGTTGATGAGAAAATTTGAAGAAACAGTCTAATATTCGTCGTAATCGCCATCGAGAAAATCGACCAGTTAGAAATGAAGCCGCAGAAATAGCAGTTTTGGGTCGCGAAGCACTTGACAACACCTAAAGCACTCGTGGACTACAGGGTGACCAAAAAATAAGATATTGCGTAAAGCTTTAGGGGGTTTCAATTTGAAAATCTAAAGTGTAACGCAATATCTTATTCTTGGATCACCCTGTATTGTACGGCTATAGACGAATAGACGTCCGCCCAAAAATCAAAATTTACTGTTCCGAGCGTTGTTCCCAAAATGTACCAGGAGAGTCACAAATACGGGTGCGACCTTTTCGTTGGGCCACCTTATATATAGAATTTGAATTTAAACTTCCAGACTACTTAGGAGTTCAGATAAATACGTAGAGGAACCGGTGGCATTCCCAGCATTTCAGTCTCGGAGGGGTAAAATGGAAAGTAAATTTTCAGTGTGATGTACTGAAGTGTTATAATGATTTAACATTAAAAGCATGGACATATGCAGACATATGAATTTGTTTCAGTAATTTCTGTAGAAAATACGAGTACATACAATTTTTTAAATTTTGAATCATACGAAATCAAAGTGTAAATAAAGCAAACCAAGCTCGAGCAATCTTCATTTATTAAAACAAAAATGCAAAATAATATAACCTATCACAGACTTTTCTACATAACAATGTCAGACAAAACAACAAAAAATACATCTTCATGAAAAAATAACAATAACAAATATGTTACGACTTCTATAAAGTATAAAACTGAATGTAAATCAAAATAAAATTCTTAATCAAGAGGAAAACAAAAAATATTCATTGCATAACTACATTCTCTTAGCCAAAAAACAAAAACATATAAACTATGAAACTACATCAGTTCACAGTCTCAAAATAAAACAATCATTACATTAGCTTGAAAAGTGATTTGAACAGAATGTGAACAGACTTTTATATCAATCCGCTGGCCAATAAATAAAACCACATATATGATTGGATACTTTGGAAAAGATCACCGTGGTGGTTTAAACGTAAGTAAACCCTTAACTACATCTGCTTTTTTATTTATTGGCCAACAGAAGGGAGATGGATTTGAGAGACAACCTTAGGCAAAGTTCAGGTGTTATCATTTTACAAAATCAAGGCGCCTATTCTATTTGTTGATCTATAATTGTATTCACGTCTATTTTAATAACCCTATGCAAATACAAAAGAGCTAAACCCACTAATCGCTCTTGTAACATAGTGGAGCGCAGCCAAGTTTTTATCCTCTTTAGATGGGAGAAACTTCTTTCAGATGTCGCAACACTTACCGGCAATGAAATCAATAATTGTTGGCATCTATTAATTGAAGGAAACATTCCACTGTCTATAATATCTTGTGTACGTGACATCCAAAGGTCAACTTCTACTTTTAATCTGGTTCTTATTAAATTTTTGTTTTCGTTACTATTTAGTCCATTCAAATATTTTGAGATTGTTTCTAAAATGTCCATTACTTCAGCTTCAGTTTTTGAATCAAATACTGACGCAAAGAAAATATTAATATTGTATACAGGGTGGCGCATCGAAAACGAAACAGACGCATTTACTGGCAGTTCAGTTTTTTTTTGGAAAAACGTTCAGACCCGTCGATTTTTTTTTTCGAGGGGCACACAAGTTTGGCAAAAAATCACGTTAGCACGTGCGGCCCCCTAAGCGGGGGCGATACCACCCCCAAAATCTTAAATGGAAAGGGGGATCGAGTGATACCTTATTTAAGAGGTCTTTCAATTCCCTTTATAATGATAAATGTGTGCATGTTACATGCACACGTGTTCCCTCGCCAGAGTCCGTGTGGCGTCCCCCCTTTCCCATGTATCCCCCTATAGCCCCACGGTGCCCAATGGGTGCTTAGGCCTTTAACCTTCGTGGTAGTTTGAGTATAAAAAAATATATATAAAATTAATGTACTTCAGTTCAGTACTTTTGAAGATTTATTGATTTAAAGCTTAAATAAAACTAATAAATCATCATTAGTGGAGATCAATACATTTGGCAGCAAAGTAATTTAAAAATGAAGAATGAACTGACCCGTTAGGCCACCATGACTCTCCATGCAATAATAAAGATTTTGCTAAAAACGTTGCCGCACATTTTGCAATATTTGAGGAGTAATTTGAAGGCACTCATTCACAATTCTTTGTCGCAGGTCTTCTAATGATGTTGGCTGAGTAGCATAGATTTTGCTATTTAAATGACCCCACATAAATAAATCCAAAGGTGATAAATCCGGCGATCTTGGGGGCCATTCAATGGCACCTCTTCTAAGAATCTATCGATCTGGAAACGTCTGATCTAAATATTGTCGAACACGTAATGCGTAATGTGGTGGGGCACCATCCTGCTGAAACATCAACCTATTCGCAATGTACCGCCGATCATTCTGATTTTCAATTATGGCTGTTAATGCAGGATCAAATACATTTCACCGGTCAAATTTCCAGGTAAGAAGAAAGGACCAACTAAATGATCGCCAAAAATACCAGCCCAAACATTTACTTTTTGTGGCTGCTGTGTATGAACCTCATGATAAATTCTGGGATTAGAATCGGACCAATATCGGCAGTTATGACGATTTACTACGCCATTTAAGAAAAAGGAACATTCTTCGGAAAAGCAAGTGTTGAATAGAAAATGTTCATCGTTTATAATTCGTTCACTCATTAAATTGTAATCGCCGATCAAAATCGTCTTCATTAAGTTCTTGTACCAGGTGAAGTTTATACGGATGAAAACTATGGGCCTTTAGAATCCGTTGGACAGTACGTCGACTAACACCACACACAGTCTCCAATTTGCGGGTACTTAACGTAGGATCTAGATAAACTTGCCCTAAAACCCCCACTTCTATTGCTTCGTTCCTTATGGAATTTTCAATGTTGCGTTTTTTATTGGCGACTGACCTAGTTTCTCCAAATTTAGCTACAAGTTCTAGAACATATTTTCGATGCACGTTATTGTTCTCATGTCGCTCATTAAATATTTCTGCTGTTCTATTAGCGGACTGATTATTTCCGAAAAACATTTCGATAATTTCAACTCTTTCTGCTGTGGAATATACCATGGTTAATTTATGTAATAAAGCGTTACAAGTTATTTTAGCAACAAAGTTTGGTCAAATCAATCGCAAGCTAACATATGTACAAAATTCCTATTTAAAATAAGTACGTCCTTATCTTTCTTCAATAAATAACTTTTTTGCCACAAAAAACGCTCCAATAGCTATTTTCAACAACAAAATGATAAACAAACCATGGGCATAGTGAAGAAAAGCATTTACTTATTAAGTAAATTCTTTTAGTCAAATCTCTTCTGAAAGTAGTACAAACTAATCTGATGTACCTATTAAAGTCTACTTTAAGCTTTAAATCAATAAATCTTCAAAACTACTGAACTGAAGCTCATGTATTTTACATCATTATAAAGGGAATTGAAAGACCTTTAAAATAAGGTATCACTCGAGCCCCTTTCCATTTAAGATTTTAGGGTTGGTGTCACCCCCGCCCAGGGGGCTGCACGTGTTAACGTGATTTTTTGACAAACTTGTGTCCCCCTCGAAAACAAAATCGACGGGTCTGAGCGTTATTCCAAAAAAAACTGAGCTGCCAGTAAATGCGTCTGTTTCGTTTTCGATGCGCCACCCTGTATATTCAAAGATTCTGCACTGAACCGGTATACCAAATCCTGTAATATATTATCTAGCAAAGGGACGTATAGGTTCAGTCTGTAATGATTTTCCTTGACAGAAGTAACTATGTTCGGTCTGTTCAGTTTAACAGCGGATTGTTTATCAATTGTTTTTGATTGTAAAATCTTACTCAGGTTGACTGTTAAAGCTAATATATTACACAAACACTTTAGTGATACGATAAGTTGGGTGGAATTAATGGCAAGACTCCGCTTTTGAAGAAGCTTCGAGGTCTCTCCAATTTGATATAATATTTAGTACCTCTACAATTTTATCGAATTTGCTTTCAAATTGGAGCACAGAATCATGTCTCTCGGTCCTTCGTGTTTCGCATATACTATGAATTTGATATCCGTCTAGTTTTCTTTGTAATACTATATTTCTTTTACCGGCTGCTTTGAAGAACGCAATTACTTCCTTCATTATACCTACAGTATTTCTTACTGCTTGGACACTGTGTCTTTTTGGAATCGAAAGATTCAAGGCACGATTTGCGCATGGGCTTTTTGCAATACCATTACACCCATCATTAGGTTACACGTATCAGTACCAATGCCCAGCACACATAGTTTTGAGTCTAAGTTATTGGTTTTAAAGAAATGCTTGACTGTTTGAGAAAGAATTTGATCTGTGAGCTTGGACTCCATTGTATCTTAATCAAAATTTGAGTAGCAATCCACAAATCCCATGAAGCAATCGTAAATATATTTTTGATAACAATACCGCAATACGATTGACATTTGTGATTTGTGGCTAATGTCTGTAGTTTCGTCAAATATAATACTGTAATACTGACTTAGCCTGACGCGACTTAAAACTATATCCAAGATTTCTTCGCCACAACATTCTATAATTTTATTTTGGATGCGGCTGCTTATGTATCTACGTAGCATGCGCTTTTGAGATCTCTAAGTTTTTTTTTCAATAAATTGTCGCCGCATCTCCACTCTAAACCGTATTAGTTCTCTAAAATTCCCTTCATTATTAAGGACATCCTCGACATTCGTGCTGTCATTAGAAAAAAGTCTCCCCTATCTCTATGCCCTCTAAGTGGTATATTTTGGCGTCCTAAAAAAATTATAGATTCTATTATAGGAGTCAATCTTTGCCGATTTTCTGATACTTGCTTAATTCGCTCCGCGTCTATTATATTTCTTATATCATTCTCTGGATTTTCGTAAGTCTTTAAAAAGTTAGTAGCATCTGAAACTGCTTCTGTATGATATAATGAGTTCTTATGTGTCTCACAATCACCGGTTTTGCCATACAATTTCGAAAACAAGTTTTCCCAATTAAGTTGATTCATGTACTAATCCTAATTTTGCAAAAACCACGCAATATTTACAGAAAAGCCGTTGTAGTTCCACTGAATATGACAGTCAAGAAAATTTCTCAAAGTGTTTTTTTGATAAGTAACATTTCACTTCTTTATTATTTTTCAAGTGCGTGGAATAGGGATATTTGAAAGAGTCATTAGGGATCATTGCACACCTCAATAAGGTATATTTTTCATGGGAACGCAAGTTGCTGCTGATATTTACATATGGCGCAACAACAACAAAATTGGATCCTTTAGGTTTCACACCCGATTGTTCAACACTTGGTTCAGCATACGGTGGAACATCAAGAAATATTGAAGTGGGAGGCTCAGGATGAATTGTAAGATTATCATCAGTTTTTTCCGGTAATTCTTGTGGCGGTGGATCAGACAGTTTGTTTTGTTTAGAAAGGAACCAATCGATGGTATTCTTTCTTCCTTTTACTCATCCTGACAACAGCAGCCGTCAACCAGCACTAAAAGTTACACAAATATTGTCAAATAAACGGCGTTATTGGTTTCCACGCATTCACGTATCTCATAACAAAGAACCTTTTCTGTTTGGAAAACAAGATTTCTTAAGTTCACGCAATTTTCAAGAGCTAAACATATAATTTGCCATCTCGGACGAATGAAATGCACTGAAGTACTTATATACAGGGACTTCCGAGACATAAATGATAATGATAGCTGGAGTATGGACCAAACACTTCGTAATTGAAATTTTATTAAATTTCCATTTTTCCGTCTATCATTTTATAAGACACGATTCTTTTATAGTATATAAATTAAAAACAAACAAAAATTAATTTCTGGCTCATGAGTGGAAAATAAAAAATCAATAGAACATAGAAAATAGCGTTAATACCAACCAGATCAACAAAACTCGGCTTGTTCACTTCTCAGCCAAATTTTGTTGCGGGCTCCAGACTGGTACAGAATTTAGACACTAGACTAGACCATAAAAGACTAGACTATACCTGTTCCAACATGAAGAAGCGCACACCGTTGCTGTTGGTGGTAGAGTAGTCGCTAGTCGCATGCGCACTGAGCGGGTTGGCAGAGTTGCCGCTATCCTTTCTTAAAGTTACAGATTTTTTTGTAAGACTTTATACCACCTTTTCAAAGACTGCTCGAGTCGTCTGGGGGGAGGGGTAATTACCCCCTTCACCCCCTAACACCCCCCCCCCCCCGTGGGAGCGCCAGTGAGAGTAACCTGATACACAGGTCTGTAGCCAATATCAGGTTGTGCTTATATATTATTTTCTATTAGTACAACACATTGCTTTTTTCTGTGAAATAAACTTAAGTATTTCAATATCCAGCTAGGAGAAAGCTTAAATTTCTTGGTATTACATATCATGACTTAATTATGCCGCACCTAATGTATGGCATATTAGCGTGGAATATATCTTGTCCAGCTTATTGGAACGGTATAGAAGCTTTACAGTGTTCGGAAAATCAATATATTCTACCAGTGAGTTAACAATGGAACGAAGTTATTTGATATCAGGCAAGTTTATTTCATGCATACTGTCAGTCACTATCACAAACTTATCAGTGAGCGCGATGCAATGGCACACTGCCACGATACTTGATACAAGTTACGTGCAAAGACTGTCCCTAGACGTCTTTAGTTCATAATGTCTTAATCTTATCTCTATCCGACTCCCAAATTATATAAACACGTACCTCAAGACTTAAGACAACCTGAAATATCCATAGTTTCGAGAAAAAATTGTCATAATACATACGTTGCATAGGCAGACACCATATTATAGAACTCATATAAAATGCTCATTAAAATTAATCATATTTTAGACATATACTTTTTGACATAATCTTTTATACCTCTTCTATCAATTTATTTTTTTTTTGAGTCACTTTTTCCAAAATTTGACTGATCCATGTACAAGCACTATTATTCTTGTGTTATAGAGTAAATAAATATCTTCTACAACTATTGCTACTACTACTACCCTGTGATGCTCCTGCGTAAGAACAAAACCTACAACTTCGCAATTTGTTTTCCTTCCCTAAAGCACCATTCTATATACTCGTACCTCCTGTTTAGCAACGGTAAATTTAGAGGGTGTTCAAAAAATAGACGGAGATACTTTAGAGAGTCATTCCTAGTCAAGAAATATGAAAAAAAGGTTCTGTAAACATGGGTCCAGAAATACAGAGCTTTCAAGATACAGGGTGATACATTTAAATAAGTCTTTTTTGTTAATATCTCACAAAATATGCAATATTATTTGTTGTATTAAGAGGCTAATTAATCCCGTAATAGACTAAAATTATCAGGTCCAGTGGCGTCCCGGGAGGCACCTTAGCGAATATTATCACCTAAAAATACAAGTCCTTTGCCTCTTTTATTTTTTTCGTATCTTGCTTCGTTTTCGTGAAAGAAATAAAAACCGTTTTATTGCATGTCACTGGAAATTGGTTTATTAATTTTTGCCAAAAAAGTCACAAGTGCCTTGGGAAACAAAAAATCATTTCTGCATGGACGTAATTTTCTTTGCGAAATTTCTCTAAAAAGTTTTTTCTCGATTTTTGTTAAGGAAAATTACACTTTTGAGGAAATGACAGACATGTTATGTATGCACGTGATTAAAACCTTTCAAAGCGTAGGCCGTAAATTACAGGGAAGAGGTAAATTTTCTTTTTCGTGATGTTTTTGATGATAATATAAGGAATCACCCTGTTAAATATCCCCGTATATTTTTCGAACACCCTGTATGTAACTAATCAAGACTCACCAATCCACCACCAATGACAATAACTTTTCTTCGGTCTTGATACATTATAGTAGTCACCGCACTAATAGTTGGAGAAGTACTAACACATTCCCTCCTATCGGATTATAAATAGTATCAAGTATCACATTCCAAGTAGTATCAATTTCGAATACAATCTCCCACGTCGACTTTTCAACTCCCCTACGTGAAACTTAAGCTTTGTGTTAAGGAGGGAAATACTCGTATAGGCGCTGTTTAGTAGTCATTATCACGCTACATCCTATCGCACATTAAAAACACTATCAAGTTCCTACCAATTATGGAAAATATTTAATAATATATAATAATTATAACGATAACGATGACGAAAACGACGACGATAACGATGACGATAACCAGAAGGATAACGATAATGACAGAAAAGCGAGGAGGTAAGTGAAGGGTACTCTGCTTATGCTATGATATTGGGGCGAAATTTTGATCTTTTACATCTATGCTCCTAGTCGTTTCTGCAATCCTGATACAGATCTATATGTGTCGCACTGTCGACCGCAGCTTCTTCGTAAAATTGGTATAGATCGGATACTTGCTATGAGGTTCACAGAAAAGCTAGGAGAATGGTGAACAGTCCACTGCTTATGCTATGACGTTGACGTGGAATTTTGATCTTCTGGATATATGCTCCTAGTCATTTCAGCAATCCTGATACAAATATACGTTTCTGAATATCGCACAGACGACCACAGCTTCTTCGTAAAATTGGTATAGATCGGATACTTGCTATGAGGTTCACAGAAAAGCGAGGAGAATGGTGAACAGTCCACTGCTTATGCTATGACGTTGACGTGGAATTTTGATCTTCTGGATATATGCTCCTAGTCATTTCAGCAATCCTGATACAAATATACATTTCTGAATATCGCACAGACGACCACAGCTTCTTCGCAAAATTGGTAGATTGGAAACTTGTTATCAGGTTCACAGAAACGCGAGGAGGTATGCAAATGGTATTCTGCACCTGCTATTAGATGAACACGAAATTCAAATCCATAGCATCGATACCTCTTACCGCTTCTGCAACCCTGATACAGCTCTATAAGTTTCTGAAAACCGCGCTGCCGATCAGACCTTTCTCGTGGAATTCGAGGACGACGAGGGCTAACAGGATCATAGAAACGGGAGGAGGTACGTCAATAGTGCTGTGCTCTGTCTGTGATACTCCTTGCCATTTATGCTCCTCGCAGTTTCTGCGATCCTGATACAGGTTTCTGACTATCGCTCTGTCGACCACAGCTGCTTCGTAAAATTGGTAGATTGGAGACTTGTTTATCAGGTTCACAGGAACGCGACGAAGTAAATGAATGGTTCTCTGCTTATGCTATGTCGTTGATGAATTTTGATCTTTTGCATCAATGCTCCTAGTCGTTTCTGCAATCCTGATACAGATCTATAGGTTTATTTATAACGTCGACAATAACGATATCAATAACGACGACAACAACAACGTGGACGAAGGCGACAATAACGACGGCCACAATAACGACGACGATAATAATAACAATGATGACGACAATAACGACGACGACAATAACGACAATGACGACGACAATAACGACGACGACGACAACAACAACGATGATGACGACGACAATCATGATAACGACGACGACAATAATGACGACGACGATGACAATAGCGACGATAAAAACATGTCTTTCAGTTAGAAAGATGATCTGTTATGGACTTGAGGAAATTCGGAACAAGTAACTTTTCGAAGCATTTCAAGGACCTTTGCCCATTAGTCACTGTCTAATGTACGTTAGTCGAATCTGTCAGTCCTGGTTGCCCAGAAACCAGACAATGTCAAAGAAAAAGAGAAAAGAAAAGAGAAGGAATAAGGAAAACAGAAGTGTTCAGTTTAAGAGGAAACACCTAGGCTTTTTGAATTCGTACACGGATTAATTTTGAGGTCAACTAAACAATTTTGAATCGGTTTTGTTAGAGTGTAATTTTAAGTTTACTAAAAGTTCGCGCTAATTTTTAATTACAGTGCGAACCGTAGCCTTGAGTGTTTATGAACTTGCTTCACTGTGTAGTTCACTGAGTCACTCAACAGAGTGTTGCTGTGCGATTCCGGTTGACTATAACGTCGCTGCGCCTGAAGCTTGACATAATCCCTCAAGTAAGGAATGGCAAGGTCTCTGTGTAGTGACTCGTTTAAGACATACCTTGGAGCGTTGCAAATTGATCGCAAAGTTCTACTTTGCAGTACTGGAAGACATTTGTATGTATGTTTTGGCAAGAAAACACCAAGCCGCGCATGCATAAGCTTTTGAGACATCCAAAAGTAAGATGCCAGTACTCATGCTGAGGGTGAACCCTCTGGTAACATGTTTCACCAGCCTGACACCTGTAGCTTGGACCGAAAACCGAATTGAACGTCAGGAATCGCATGGTGATTTGACGAAAAATTCTCAAGGTGGCGATAAATCACCTTTTCAGCGAGCTTAGAAGGAGCTGACAGCAGACTAATAGGACGGTAATCCTGAGGAAATATCGAACTCACCTTCTTTGGAATCATGATGTCCTCAGCAGTCATCCACGCCACAGGGAAGTGCTGGGTTCTGAGCATCGCATTGATTATTGTCACCAAATATGTCAGACCTTTCGGCGAGAGCACCTTCAGCGCCCTGTTTGTGATTTGGTCCTTTCCAGGTGCTCTACGCACCTTGAGGTCTTTAATAAGACCTAAGAGCTCAGCTGGAGTGCAATGTGGAACCTCGGAGAGTTCCTCTAATATGCTATGTGAAGCCTCAGACGAATCTTCTGAAGAAGAGTAATCTGAAGAGGATACAGTGCCTCCCCTAACGCCGTTGGCCCTAAAATATCTCCTGAGGGATCTTACAATGTGTTGTTCCTCGTCGAGATCATTATCAAGATCATAGTTGGGAGAGAACTGATTTTCCATGGCGTTAGCGAAAACCTCGACCTTATCCTCTGTTTCTGAATACTATGCCTTCAGGACCGTGGATGTGCGGTAGTTGTTCTCGCTTTCCGTTTTTGAGTGACTTTGTGACCCTCCAGAGAGGAATACTTGAATCAGACCTTCCCGCCAGAAAATCGCTCCAATGCTCATTACGGAATTCATGGAGCGCGTTTCTCACTTCATGGACAAGATTCGTAGCGCTACGAATGTCATCATGCTGGCAAGATCTTTTTGACTGCTTGATAGCGGCCGGCTCTCTTACCAGAGATTTTCTGACGAATTTCCGCAGGCAAAAAAGGTCTGCCGTGTCGTTGTATAGGAAGTACAGCTGCACGCTGTAGAGCTGTTTGAATGAAACTTGTCTACTCCGCTTGAGCGGCATCTATTCCAGTCTGATCATCTATGATCGGGATATTGGGAAACTCTCTAAGAAACAACTTGTATAGCTCCCAATCAATGCGTTTCCTTGGAGGAGCTTCCTCCTCAGAAGTCTGCTCATTGCCCACCTCCTAGACAACAGGTAGATGATCACTAGAGATATCATCAAGACTCGAGGAGAGATTCTGTATCTACAGTTTTTAGATATCGCGAAGTCAATGACATCTGGTGCCTGAATATGACTGAATGGCTGGTATGTCAGCTCTTCAGTACTATGTACAAGGTACACATTTTGTATCACATGGTTGTACAGTCGAATCCCACTCGTGGAATTCAACATAAAATTCCATGCTCGATGATTGCAGTTGAAGTCTGCTGCCACAATAAGTTGACCCAGGTAGTTCTTAAGGACATCCAGATCCGCCTCTTGTAGCATGACACCACACCTGACATACACCGATGTGATCTTCAACGGAACACCTATCGTCATGTTGACCACCACAGAAGTTGCTTTGATGCCATGCATCTCTGCATTCGTGCCTCTATAATAGTCAATACCGCGTTTAATCAGCACTGCTAAATCGCCACCTCGACCATTCAATCTATCAGCACGGATAACATCATAATTCGGGAGAGCTAGACGATCTCCCGGATTAAGCAACATCTCCTGCAGCAAGGTTACATCTATGCCGTCATCCGAAAGAGCATGATGAAGTTCCCGTTTTTTGGGAATGTCCCTTAGGCCCAAAAAATTCCAAAAAACAATTTTGAGAAATACAGGCTGTCTACTATTGTACCTAGCCATTTACAGGACAGATCGCCTGCAAAGCTTGAGTAGCGCTAATCAGTGGACTTAATTATTTGTTGTATGGACCTTAGTGCGGTTGCCAGGTCCACGTTTTGCGTGCTCAAGGAAGGTTGGGCAGAGGGGGTAAGCAAGGTTGCTCTCGCTGCGTCCGCGTATGACAGATTGCGCCTTTGCGCTATAACTTGCAAGTTCCTCCTTGCAAGTCAGGCTTTTTGCGGTGTGGCCTTCTCCACAGTTTGCATTTGGGCGCTCTTCCTGTCCTGTAAGGGGGCACAGATGCGTCATGTGGTCCTTTGCACATTTTAGGCATTTGGGTGGTGCAGGGCAGTATGACTGCGGATGCCCGTACTTTTGGCAGCGGTGACACTGCCCAATGAGTCTGGAGTTCTTCTGAATCTCTACTCGAATGGCCAGTCCCAGCAGTTCTTGTGCATTGAATACTTGCTGGGACTTTTCACTCTTGGGCAGTATCACGACCACCAAAGGCATGGGCGCGCCGCCACTGCGGCTCAATCGAATAATAGCGAGAGGGCTATATCCCTCTGTTCAAGTTCTTCCTTAATCTCAGAATCCGAAAAGTTGATGGGAATGGCTGAGGAAAAGTGACATTGGCCGACGGAGTGACCTGAGAGGTAGATAATGTAGTCCCTCCGCCAACCGATAACAAAGGTTTGGTAGTAGACATAATGTTACTGATATTTTGTTTTGATGAAGTGGGGGAGGTGCGTAAAAGAGTGGATTCTGTATTTGGAAGAGGTGGAGAGTGCTCGGCTCGTCGGTCAATCTTGTTGCTTCTCCTCCTTCTAGATTTTGCGTTTATAAATCCGTCGGTCTGTGTGTCATTCGTCGGTAATGGTCCGTAGCGGTCTCTTTAGGCTGTTCGACGGTTCTTTGGAGGATTCTTTAGACCTTACTAATAGTGTTACCTAGGTAGTCAGGCTGTCAATTTTAGCCGTCTGGTCCTTGATTGTCTCCATGAATTCTCGCATTTGCCTCGCCTGGTCGTCTGTAATCATCATCAGTTTCTCCTTGGCTTTTTGCTCCGATGACGCCTGCGTCAATAGGCCCATGCTTTCAGTTTTTGAACTCCTTCCCCATTATTAGTGGTACTGCATCCTCTTTGGACTCTCCTGGGTCAACCTCCATATTAAAATAGCTTTCTCTTTCCAATAAACTCGTAAAAACTTTTAAGCTCACAAATGTGACAATGTTGTCAAAACCCTTCTTACACAGCGTTTTTTGGCAACCCTGATGCTTGAGCGGCAGTGCTACAGTGATGCCTAAGATGGTAGACACCAGCGTTGCCACTCAACGATTGAACGTGAACCGGGTACGGCACGGGTATTATGTAAAAAAACTAAAAAACGTAAAAAAAAACGACGTAATGACATTTTGCAGCCTAGGTAGTTTTTAGTGAGCAAATAGTCCATTCCACATTTAAGCAACAAGTACAGCTACAAAACGAGTGCATAACAAGTGTACAACAGCTTGTGCTATGTTAGCATCTTGTAGAAAAACCTATGATATGTCACAAAAAACCTACAAAATTTCAAAAAGAACCGACAAAATGTCACTTTTCAAGATTCGTAATACCCGTGCCGATACGGAAAACAGAGTAATCAAAGTAATCATTTCGTGCTAAGATTGATATAGTTATAGTCACCGTTCTGTACACACCGCACGTCGCTACTACCGATTGATGATTTAGAGCCTTCGCACACTACGTCGCATCGTAATCGTATCGTAATTCGCGCGTATGACGAGAGCAAAACGAGCTCGTATGTGTGCTAACAAGTCCGCACACGAAGCGGTGTTGCAGCGAAGCATATGAGATATTCAATCGTATTACGATAGTCGTAGCGGTCTGGCGTAAGGCAGGCGTAGAACCAAGCGTAAAATTTAAAAGTTTTGTTCTATTGCTTTCGATATGGCTGAAATGTCTCCTTCCTCATTCGATAAAAGCTTCGGAATTTACTATCATCTTCCGAAAGTCTACGTGCAGCAACAGACAATCCTTTCTTCTTATTACTTGCGATGTATGTATGGATCCAATGAGCCCGTCGCTTTCTATTTCTAACATAATCACACAATAAAAAATCTTCTTCGTCTGAAAAAAATGTAAGATCATCAATGGATACACCAGAAACATCTGGTACCATTGCCGCCATGAATTCAACTGAGATCTTACAAAACAATACGAGTACGTGACGATGCGTGTGTGGAAGACTGCAGGTCTCGTAAGCGTTGCATCGTAACGATACGCTTACGAAACGACTACGCTTACGATGCGTGTGCGAAGGCCCTTAGTGAGGTCTTCGGACTGGTACGTAGTGGCGTTTCCGCGTCGCCGATGTTGCCGGAAAGATGACCAAACTTGAGGAAAGTAAAAGAGGAAGGAAAAGTCGTAACAAAGTAAGATTACCAGTATACCTTTATACATCTCCATCTCCCTCATATATACTCATGCAACCTACCCCTGTGTGTGCATGTTTGTTCGGTAAGCCCAAAGACATCCGTCTCGAAAACTTTGTCGTTACGTATGAGTGCCCTTCAATCATATTTGTCAGAGTGACATCTCACTTGACATCGGCGTGCAATTTGACTTGTCCTGTTATTAATGTTCAATATAAAATCGAACAATGCCCGGAAATACGATCAATGGAGAAGGCCGACAGCTCACGCTAAATTTATAAGAGTATTTCCAGGAAGAGAATGAAAACAGCGGTCCCCTGTTACCACTTCATGCGTACTGGAGGGAGTAGCAGAGGTGAAGATCCGCGCATGGTACGGAGACTCGATCTGTTTACTTATTTCATATGGCGTTGATGATGTAACCACGAAGAACGGTGAGTACAACTATAGTCAACGCCAAACAAAGTGGCGTGCACGTCATCACGATAAAAATTCCCCGACGTAATGCCTAGGTTTCTATCACAAACAATTGCTCTATTGCAGTTTCATATTAATGTGATATATATATTGTAAAATGGTCATTACTCTCTTATTATGGTTAATAGTCATATAAACATTGTTATTAAAATATCACATAAGTTGCTTTCTGATAAATTTAGACGCATTATGCGAAATAAAATGTTTTGCAAACGCTCCAATCACTTATCGACATGTAAACGCACTAAACCGATTTCGCAGCGTTGACACATTGTCACCTTGAAACTTATTTAAACTGGGAACTGACATTTGTATTAATTTTGACACTGAATCAATTTGTGGCATTTCAAATCTTTATAAATCCTTTGGCCCCGCATACTGTAACTCAATAACTGTTTGTTTCAAAACAAAATTATTCATTTTACGAGTAGATAAAGGCAATTTTGGTATATAAAGATGCCCAAACAGTTAAATAGTCGGTGTAAGGAACTCGTGGCCTGGTTAATGCACTACTTTGAGCAAGAAAGGGACAACAACAGGCCTTTGTTGCCTTTAAATGCTGTTCAAGAGGTAGGTTACTAATAATTATATGTAATGTATATTAATAATAGTAAAATTTTATTTTTTGTAGCGTGTTGCTGCTGCTTTAAAAATTAGTTTAAGGACAGTTAGTCGTATTTCCGAGGGTGTGAAAAGTGATGCAAATTTAGAATCGCCCAAGAAAAAGCGGAGTTATATTAAACGTGTAACCAACACAGCGACATTGGATACAAGTGCCATTCGAGAAGTGATCTATAATAATGTATCACAAAGTAAGATCGTATTATAATAACTTATCAGAAATTTGCATTAATTTGTTAACTAAATTATAATGTCATATTACACATGGTTTCAGAAGAACAATTTACGATACAAACTTTATGGTCTCGATTAAGAGATAGGGCATTATTTGATGGTAGTGCCACGTCTTTAAGGCGGTTGCTTAGAGATCTTGGATTTAAGTGGCTTAAGGACAATCCGCGACGAGGGCTCATGGAACTACCAAGTATAGCTTTGAAAAGGGTGGAATTTCTAAGGCAATACAATCAAGCCAAGGTTGAGGCCTTATACCAGTTTGTCTTCCTCGATGAAACTTGGATATTTCAAAATGGGACCATAGGTCGCTCTTGACAAAATGGAAACCAAAACAGCGTGAAAGCTATTAAAACAGATGGTAAAAGGTATGTACTTTTACACAATTTGCACTATAAAATTTAAAACTAATATATTTTAGATACATTATATTACATGCTGGAAATGAAAATGGGTTTATTGAGGGTAGTGAAGCGATATTTTCTTCGAAAACAAAATTGAGCGATTACCATGGAGATATGAACCAGGACAATTTTTTGAAATGGTTTCAACATCAGTTATTAGAAAAATTGGAGAGTCCATCTATGATTATACTGGATAACGCCCCTTATCACAGCATGATATTGAACAAAGTGCCCAACAATGCATGGACAAAAAAAAAAAACCAAGACTGGTTGACAAATCAAAACATACCATTTTTAAACACAATGTTTAAAACAGAGCTATTGAGTATTGTTGCTCGGTACATAATGCTTCTTAATTATATATATTTTGGTCGACAGTTTATATTTCTTTTGTTTATTCCTATTCTTAAAATAACTGCTTTTTTAGAAACAAACCACCTAAAATATACGTGATTGATGAATTGGCGGAACAACATGGGCACAAAGTTCTTCGTCTGCCTCCTTACCATTGTATATTTAACCCTATTGAGTTAATTTGGGGCATAGCAAAAGGTTACTATAACAGACATATTGGTAGAGATGGTAACAGTGAAAAAGACTGTTTGGATATGTGGAACGAGGCTCTACAAACGGTTACCCCAGACATGTGGAAAAATAGTGTTCGACATACTGAGCAAGAAATTTTTAAATGGTATGAAAGAGAACGAATTTTTGATCGACCAGACATCGAACCTTTAATAATCAACTTTGAGAGTGATGAAGATTCAGATTCAGACAGCGCTGAAGAAAGAAACTCCGACTAACTTTATTGTACAGAAAAAGCTTACACCAGTAGCTTACCTAATTTTAGAATACATTTTTCTGTATGAATTCTGTAAAATAAATACCATGCATAAAATTTGGAGGACCCCATTTGGATTTTTATTCAGTACCTTTAAGCTATCAATTAAATATGGTAGTTTCATGGTGTCATCTGATCAATAATTGTCATACTTAATGATTATGCAAGTACAGATCTATAATTTTATTATACTATTATTTTTTTTCTCATTTGAGGTTAATATTGCTTATAAACCTAGATATGTAAATAATAAATTTTATTATTTTACAAAAAGTTTGGCAACAATGTAAATTTTTCAACACACCCACCTTGATGACGTGCACGCCACTTTGTTTGGCGTTGACTATATACTCGTTACTCTGGATACCTCTGAGTAACGAGTACTCGAGTAACGAATATTTATTTTTTAACACCTTACTACACGTGATGACGGAATAAATCTACAACATTGACATCATTTTTCTCGACGATAGTTTGTAGTACCCTTGATCATGGGGTATAAATAACGAAATATAATTATAGTCTTTGTTCTAATCGGTTCTACATGAGATTTCCAAGTTAGACTTGCGTCGATTGTTAGTCCTGAATATTTTGCTTGATATGCTCATGGAATTATTTAGTTACAAATAATTATTTCGGCTTGTAATCATTGTTGTCTTTTAGTGACTAAAACTGACTGGGTTTTCCCAGCGTTCAATCTAATTCTCCAATGGAGACACCAATCCTGAAGCTGCTCTACAGTCTCTTGCAGTCTGTCTCCAATTTTTCTATTGTCTAAATTGTTTACTGGTCGTAATAGTGGCTTCTTGAAGGGCAGATTGTACAGAATTTGTCCAATGAACAAGCAACGAATCCATATCGGTAAGGGAAATTTTTCCCAATCTATTCTCCGAACTAGAGCGTCCTCATTTCCAACATTTTTTGTCCCTACTTCAGGAATTAAAGGCAGGTGGTCACTATGATCATGCGATATTTTTGTTTCAATGTGATAGGTGCAGTTCCTGGATATGGGAAAATCGATAATGTCGAAATTCATTATTATAAAAATATATCAAAAATTAAAAAATTATTTTATATTAGGTATCTCTGGCTTTTCTGGTTAGGTTGTATAACGATAAGATTTAAATAGTCTTTAGCCCGCAGATCACTAGAATCTACATTCATTTCTTTGCATTTTGCATAACAGCACAAAGCATTGGGGGTTGACTTGATTTTATATTGACCTGTTGCAAATTTCCAGTGAGAAGTTAGGCAATGCATTATACTTTGAGTATTGTGCAAAATGCAAAGAAATTAATCTAGACGAGTGGTCAACCCTGTTTGGCGCGAGGATTTACATAAGGCTTCTCGAGTTTATTTTTATATACACCTATAGGCTTCGCAACGGGTGTTTGTTTCATTCTTAATATTCATTCTTTAGTGAACATTACTCATGATTTTGTACTTTGTTTATTGATTTACGTCTACATTAGTAATACGTTTTACGTGTACGTTTCACAAACCACTGAATTTAAGTGATTGAAAAATAAAAAGAAGGTAGGTGAAATTATATTTCTAATAAATTTGGTTTTTATAGATCCAAGGAAACGAGACCGAGTACAACAAATGAATTAGACTCCACTTCTGATTCGGTTAATTCCGTATCCAGTAAGATCCAGAATACCAACCAACCTCAAAAGAAAATAATATGTTTCCAAAAATACAAGGCTGAATGGGAGCAGCATGAAAATTTTAAGAACTGGGTGCAGCCAAGTTCCCGCAGAAGCTATTTTTTCCACTTGCAATTATGATTATTTAGGCGGCATAGGAGCTTTAAAAAAACATGGATATTCAAAAAATCATATAAAAAATAAGCAACCAACTTTGTCAAAAAAGTTATTTCAAATTTCTTCTGGTAATATAGTAAAACAGAATGAAATTAAAATTGCAGCTTTTTGCAGAGCATAATATCGCAATAAATGTGTCAGATCATCTTAACGAACTTATAAAATCTATTTGTTTGTCTGGAATGGGGAGTAGCCAAGCGAAAAAAATGGCTGTAGGCCGAACTAAATGTACGGCAATCGTAAACAATGTATTAGGGAAAATAAGTTTAGAAAATCTTGTTAGTGACCTAAATTGCCATAAAATTTCATTATTAGATGACTAATCGACAGATTTGTCATCCGAAAAACATTTAGCAATTGTTGTCCGGTACAATAAAAATATGTCATCAACTGAAAGTATAGGTACTCTGGCTAATAGGTTTCTAAATATAGTTAAGGACATTAACAATTTAGATAAAGAATTTGGCCAGTTGAAGTTTTCGGAATGTAGTTCTTCGCTTGGTGAAATTCAATTCTGGAAAAACATAAGCAATATCAAAAAGGGGATGATAGTCTCGCATACCCAGAGCTTGCCAATTTTGTTTAAATTTTATTTACATTGCCACATACGAGTAGAGGCGCAAGTGTGAAAAAATTATTGTTTTACATTAATTTAAACAAATCCAAATTGCGTAATCGACTGGGTGCTACGACAATAAGTGGAATTTTGCACAGCAAAAGACTAATTAATGTCTAAGATTAAAGCTGCTTTAATTTTTCAATTTCAAGGGACATGATAAAAAACATAATAATAACATGTACTCGTAAGAATGTCATTCTTTTTAAATTTGTTTATTTTAATGCAGTCTTAAATAATATAACTTATTTAAAACTATTATTATTAATTTCGTTTCTATTGTTACGTTTTTAACCTCTGAAATATATTTGGTGTTTTGTTACTTTTGTCTGATGGTTTTGTATTTGTGGCTTCTTTTAAGAGTGTGTTCAAATTTACGTTTTTGTTGTTTGTTTTAAGAGTGTTTTAGGAATCTTTTCACATAATAATATGTACTCGAAAGAAAGTCATTCTTTTTTAAATTCGTTTAGGTTAGTGTAGTTTTAAGTAAGTTATATTTAATTTCATGTTTATTGTTACGTTTTTATAAGCTTTCAAATATATTTGGTGTTTTATTACTTGTGTCTGTTTATATTTATGGTTTCTTTTAAGTGTCTGATCCAGTGTACGTTTTTGTTGTTTTTTTTTAAAGCAAGCCTCAAAAATTAAAAATATTTTATTAATTACCTCTATATATAAAAAATATATAAAAATATATAAAAAAAATCTAGTGATTTTTTATTCAGTCTAGCGGTTTTTTAGCAAAATTTCTAGTGATTTTTATTTTTTGAACCTGGCAACATTGCAGTCATCATTGACGTAAAAATCACGTGGGATCAACTGAGGCCTGACAAGGCGCAACACAGGAAGAAATCTGGCAACGTTTCTCGTGGTGAAAAAACAGCCGGCAACACGATCAATAATGATAGTGTCACTTGTCTTGATAGTGTCACTTGTCTTTCATACGTCTTTCTTCAACGTCACCGCTGTCAAGCTGCCATTTTTCCTTTACCGCTAAAAATGTGCCGACGTGTGGAGTGGCTTGGAACAATGCTGATCCGAAATAATTATAATAGCTGATGTGATAATGAAATAGAGCAATTTTTTTTATATTTATTGGAATTTAGAGTATGTCATCAAACCCTTAATTAAGCATGCGTTTATGTTCACCTTGAAAAAAAAACCTGAGTAAAATTTTCTCACTCCACTCGGTTCCTCTGTGCCTACATTATTTTTTTATAAATTGTGTGTTTCAAGAAATGATTTTCAATATTTTCAGTTCCAGTTTCTGTCACCCATGTTTCAAGATTGGAGTGGGTAAAAAAAATACAGGTGAGTACCTACATGACATTGATTCTGATATTGTGAAGTTTGCTCAGGGCATTTATTATGTTTCACTTAAATCTTTTTGATACTACTATGGCAAAAACAAGCAAGAAATAGACACGACAGTGCCTATATCCTTATTGCCAAAATAAATACATATTGAATGTAAATCATTCATATCCCCCATCAAAGAAATTTCATCGATTCCCAAAAAATCCCAGTCAAAGGCAATAATTATGATTAAACGCCTGTGGATTAGCTCTAGTACAAAATCTGATAACTACTATGTTTGCGAAGACCAGTTCGTACCGTCTGATCATGTTTCCCTTCAGGATCCCTATTCACGTTTGAACTGTCTTGCAGTTCCAAAAGATGTTGATGGTCAAATTCGAAGTCAATCCATTAGTCATTCTGATATTGCAGTTTCATTGAAGAAATGCTGTGTTGGTTTCTCTGCAAGCATTTGTGATTCTCCTTCGGCAGCAAGCCATGTAAATTGCCTGCCAAAAGAAGTACCAAAGACTTGACAGAAAAAAGTAATTTTTGGTATTAGGAAAACCATTCAAAACAATCAAATAAAGATGTCAATGAGTGACAGATGTGGTGAGAAAGTAGGCAACCATGAGAGCACCGCCGTATGTCATTGTAAGAAACATGGCGGCATATGTCATTCGTCGAATTGTTCTGAGTAGGCTGGCGTTGTTTCTGTGTCATATTTGTTCTTTCACCACGAAAACATGGCGACATTCGTGTTGCTGGTTGAATTACACTGATTTAGCATTCTTTCAGTGTATATTTTTGATAAAAATAACCTAACTTTTTCATGAATTTGAATATTTTAATTGATGGAATATTTATAAAAGAAACGTATAAAACATGTTATGATATCAACCATCGGAAATGTAAAATTCAGATAAATGTGTATGAAAATTAAGGATAATGTATTATAGAATAATTTATAGAAGTTGTACATTGTCGGGATTGAAGGGATGGCAAAGAGATTTGAAGCTGGTGAATTTAGCTAGCAGTTCCCTATTATCAAAAGCACCATGGAGAAATTGCTATACTACAAGTAGTGCGAAAAATGTAGAAGAGAAACCAAAGAAAACTATAGCTGTAAGACTTGTTAACGGAGCACCAAAATGTGTACAGCCTTATATGAGTCTGATGAGAATGGATAAACCAATAGGCTCGTGGCTGCTCTTTTGGCCATGTAGTTGGAGTATTGCATCTGCAGCAGCCCCAGGTTAGAACAAATTACTGTTTTTGTAACAAATACAATACAATGAGATAATACTATAGGTGAGGACATAACAACTGCCATATTTACAGTCATATCAATGATATGGGTGCCTGGGCGTACATGAGGCCCTAGTACTGTCTTCCACGGTAGAAAATCTCAGGACACTAAGATCATCTTTACTTATGAATGATTTGAAAGTTTTCCGAATAAAAATAGTGTCATGTGACAGAAACGTTTACAATACAGATTTTTTTAAACACATGATTTCAGTTAGCCATATGCCTATTTTCAAATAATGTTCCATATGTACAGGATGGCCATCTAAGAATGCGAGGTACTGTATCTGTGAACCTATCCATCTTGCAGCAAAAACAGTTATTACTAAAACAGCCAAGAGAAAATAGTTTCAAGTTTCTGAAATAACTGTGATTTTGAATCTTAAAAAGTGATGTTTCTGCAAATTTGCTAAATTAATCTAACAAAAAAAATACCTGATCTTTAAAGTCAAGGATGATGTGAACTTTCGGTTTCTATATTTTCAAAATGGCTGAGTTGATTTTATCAATTTAGGCTAGTTGAAAAGAGCTATTCTTGGGCTTCAAATGTTATAATATTTGAAGCTTTGTTAGTTTTACATGTGCGTTGTGGGCCTTTTTTAACAGAATTTTCTCAAGAAAATTAAATTCATTAAATGCAGACGCTTTCCGCCCCACAATCTTTATGAAGACAAACGTACACATTGCTGCTTAGTACGCGGATTAATTTTGAGGTGCACTAAAATTGATTTTTGTCAAAGTTTTATTATAGTAGCTATTTTAATTACTGTCTCTGTTTTTTCAGGCACACTACCAGGTCTTTACATGTTAGGTCTATTCGGCGTAGGATCTTTTGTAATGAGAGGAGCAGGATGTACCATAAATGATATCTGGGACAGAGATATAGATGCCAAAGTAGAAAGAACCAAAAATAGGTAAAATGTAAGATAGTTATCATTTTAAACAAATCTATTAATACTTATACTGTAGAAATAGATACAATTGCCATAATGCCTAATGCATACAAAATTAGGAGTCAATACATTTTACGGCGCTGCTGTGCTGCTAACACGCATATTTCAAATGGAACACCCTATATCCCTACACTATATTCCGAAAGACATTTCCAAAACAAGATGTAGATTTCAATTAAAGTTCTCTAAAGTGCAAAACTGACAGTTCTTCCATTAGAAAAAAATAATTGTTCCATTTAGCAAAAAGTAAAAACACACGGAAAAATATACAGGATATTCCATTTAAAAAATACAAGTATTGAATTGCACTTTTCCGAGTATATAAAAAAGGTATTTTATGTAAAAATCTACAGAGCGGCTCAACGAAAGGGTCGCACCCCCATTTGTGACTCCTGGTATATTTTGGGAAAATCTCTCGGACGCAATTTTGATTTCTAGGGGACTATAGCCGTACAATACAGGGTGATCCAAAAATAAGATATTGCGTGTTACACTTTAGATTTCAAAATGGAAACCCTCATTTTTTAATTTTCAGATTTCCCATGTAGTTTTTAGTATCTTTTGTGAAATAAAGTTTTTACCTGTGTTCAATCGTTGTGAAGCTGAATGGTTCATCTTTATGAATGTCAACTCATCATTTTCTTAAATTCCAGCATGTACAGATTAACCCGTAATTTTGTCTTTCGGCTACGATATGTAAACGGAACTCATATGCCCGGATCTTAGGCTAATACTAAAACTAATAATTCTTTCCACTGTTTTCGTGCCGTAGTGCCATTTGCGTAGATTAGAAAAATTACACCCGGCGCAAGCCAATTCAAAACGCAGCTGTTACTCGCTCTGGCACACACACGTGAAATGGTCGATAGAGAGCCGTTATTTTCAATCACTTCCTCAAAATACTTCTAATATAGACTGTCGACCGAATAGGTGGAGCTAGTTATATCTTTAGCCATTACTATGTCAATCGTAGATCAACAATCACCCGTTCACGACGAGCAAGTTGTCATACTGATAGTGACAAACGTAAATGTGGAAGACTCATAGGTGGACCAGAACATTTTCATGGCAGTGAGAAAAAATAAAACGTTTGTCTTTTTGTTTACACAACCAAACGATTGCGCATAGAGCGTGTATGTGTAAGGAAGATGTACGTATGTACAGGGTGACCAACTAAGAATGCGAGGTATTGTATCCATCGTAGATGCTTACGGCAAAAACAGTTATTCCTAAAACGGCCAAGAGAAAAACCTGAAAAATATTTTCAAGTTTATAAAATGGCAGCTAAGGGGCGTAACTACAATCTTGTATCTAAAAAGTGATGTTTCTGTGAATTGCTCTATATTATCCTAAAAAAAATACCTGATCGTTATAGTCGAGGATGATGTGTACTTTTTTTGACAATTTTTCCTTAAAAATCACCACAACAAACTTGGGCTACATGAAAAGAGCTATTCCTGAGCTACAAATGTTATAATATTTGGAGTTTTGTTAGTTTCACATGTGGCCGCTAGCGGGCTTTTTCGACATTCCGCCAAATGGTTAATTTTTCCAAAAAAAATAATGCTTTTTTTCATGAAAAAGTAGCTAAATGATGTCTAAACGAGCTCGCGAAAACCGTACCTCTATATCTTGTTTCTAACGCAATATTTAGGCAAAAGAAAATTTTATACGGAAATCCCTTAAATTTTTATTTTTTTATCTTATTTTTCTAGGATTTCTTTTTATTATTAAGTTGTGGCCCTAAAAAGGCCGATTTAAAAAAGAAAGGATTCAGTGCCTCCGTGAATGCTCGAAATGTTGACCATCACGCTCTATGCATTCCTGAAGCATCTCGTGGGTAGACAAAACTGCTGCCTCAATTTCGGCTCTCGGCATAGTATTACGAATCCAGCTTTTCATATCTTCTCTGGTTGTAGGTTGAGTCTCAAACACGATGTCCTTTAATCCTTTCCAATCGGGAGCCGGTTATATTCGAAAGAAAAAGTAGTGTCTGGTATACGGGAAACGTATATTTACGCAGCGACTACGGGAAATCGTGTTGATAAGCACATCTGGGTATTTGTTTGTACCAAATACTATGCATACAAGCAAAAACTTTCGGTGGTAGGGGAACAGGCATGCAGACAATTGTCGCACACGTGGCACCGTCAAGACAGGTTGCATCACGTTTATTTGACCATTATTCTTTAAGCGCGAGTACTGATACTGTAGTTATTTTACGTTATATTATTTATCTTCGAAATGTCTCATAGTTAACAGATCAAGAATTGTTGGAAATATTACAAAATAGCGATTCTGAGGGCGATTTCGATGGCGATGCCGAGGAATGGGAAAGTATCCGATCAAGAAGATCAAAACGATTGTTGAACAAACTAATGCAGCATGATTCACAAGTCGTGACCAAAAATGAAACATCATGCACAGCACCGCATTTTAAGGGGGTCTTCTATGTAATTTTTTTTTCATGAGGGCTTCATTAAAAAGATACGGGGTGTTGAAGTTTAAAAATAAAAAACATTCACTGAGAAGCAGTTCTTTCCCTGAAAATTTGAAATGCTCTACAATAACACCAGTTCCCAAAATAAAAAATTCTAAAAGATGCAGCGACCAGTAAATGTGTTACCAGACACTGAAAAATTATTAGAGGCCATAGTGCATGACCAATTAATGCAGTTTATAGAAGAAAACAAAATTTTAGTGGAGGCGCAAGCAGGCTTTCGAAAAAAATATTCCACAGAAACAGCTTTCCAGTTGGTAACTGAGAATTGGAGAAGAGCCATAGACTCAGAAGAAGTTGTCATAGCAGTATTTTTGGATTTGAAGAGGGCATTTGAAACGATTGATAGAGATATTTTGTTAGGTAAATTGAAGGCATATGGTATAACAGGAAGTGTTTTAGATTGGTTTAGAAATTATTTGTCTAAAAGGATGCAAGTTACAAAAGTTAATGACACTATTTCATCAAAAATTGAAAATACGTTGGGTGTTCCACAGGGCAGTATCCTGGGACCACTTCTTTTTATTTTATACATAAATGATTTACCTGCCATAGTCAAAAAATGCAAAATTCAAATTTTCGCCGATGACACTATGATTTATATAAGTACTAAAAATATTCAGTCTGGTATCTCTTATATAAATGAAGACTTGAAGCTTGTCTCAAAATGGTTAGCATCTAACAGACTAAAATTAAATGCAAGTAAAACGAAAGCCTTGTTAATCGGAAAAAAACAATGTACAAATGTTCAACTGAATATTGATGGTGAAGATATTGAATTCGTAGAAAATTTTAAATACCTGGGAGTTTTTGTTGACTCTCGATTAATTTTTGATATTCATTATGAAAAAGTTATAAATAAGATTAGTAGTAAAGTGGGATATTTATCGAGAGTTTCTGGATGTCTGAGTTCATATAGCAGAAAAATTATCTATAATACCATCATTCTTCCAAATTTCTTGTACTGTTCGACTATTCTATATTTAGCAAATAATTCCATTTTTGAAAGACTGCAAATTTTACAAAATAAGTGCATGAGAATAATACTAAATAAAGATAAATATATTCCAATTAGGCAAATGCTTAGCAAATTAAAATGGCTCAATGTAAAAATTTTTATCAAATATCTTGTAATGATATTCATTTATAAAGTAAAAAATAATATATTTCCATCAAGTCTAACTAATTTAACATCATCAAATGTCGACCATCATCTACATAATACCAAAAATAAAGATGACTTCCATTTAATGACCAAAAAGTATAACATATGCTACAAATCTGTATTCCATCAAGGGTTGATTGAATATAATAAATTATACTCGGAGATAAAAGACCAGAAAACTTTGACAAAATTTAAAGTAAAATTGAGAAATCACTTGTTAAATCTACAATTATAGGTTGCCCAGCATTTACATCATACACCATATGGCTTGAATTTACTAGTTCTAAGTTGTTTACAATTGTTCTGTTTATGTAGCCAAATGTGCTAAATAAATCTTTCTATTACTACTACTACTAGTATCTTCAAAACCGTCAACTGGAATAAACAAAAAATTTGGTATGTGGATTTACCTATGTAACTTCCACGTTCAAAAGTTTTTACTAAGAATTAACGAGCACCAGTGGCGGAGATACAGGGGCATTATTTTTCCAAATAAAAATACTACGCCACTGTGCAAATGTGCAATGGCGACGAAGTGCAACACTGTGTTAAAATTTTAAACGTTCCATTTGCATTTGTTTATCCAGATTTTATTACTTGTGTTACGTTTTTGTTATTTACATTATATTTATTTGCATTTTTGAATAACATCTTTGTATGAAAATGTCTTTGTAAATAAAAAGGGTTTTTTATATTATCGCTATTTCATTAAAGAATAGAATAAAAAATACAAAGACGTATAGTAATTATATATATAAATAAATATAGAGGAAAGCGGATATATCAGCGCGTCATAAAATGGTGATTTGGAGCGGGTGCCACGCCTTTTTTATAAATGTGAGGAAATGGTGGTGTGATTCCTCTTTTCTTTTTTTTTGTTTAAATATATTAATTAAGAGCGCCAGTGACTCAAGACGGATTACGCCACATATCCCCAAGTTTTTAGTCGGAACTTGTTTTGCTTGACCACGACACAAAGAAAAAAAATCTAATACTAATGATGAATCCTAATTAACTGTATACAGAGAGCCAAATAAAACAAGATATCTAAAAAAAAAGAATCAAAATATATTGCCAAAACAAGCAGCACATATGCTTCACCACTGAAATGCAAGTTAAAAGAAAAGATGTATACACCTTGGGAAAAACATTATTATACATTATGATGAGGAAGAGAGATGGAAATATACAAAAGTATGTAGGTGCGTGAAAGACACTCGATTGTAGGATTCTATGTGGCAGCATCGGAGTGTGACGGACAACGGGGTAAAGTAGAAGAGTGATAAAAGAGAGAGATGGCAGAACGGGCGCTGGCGCCTACCGCTTAGACGGATACGCTCAACAAATGCGATTTGTTTCTCCCATTCGCAGAGTTGCCGATACCAATATGTCATATTTCTAAGAAATCTAAGTCTACCCAAATTTCGGGAAAAATAGCTGCGGATTCCACATAAGAGTATTCCAAAAATGAAAAAAGTTCAAACTATTAAAATTGTATTAATGTTTCATGGTTCAAATCATATTTTTCATGTTTGTATATTGTTGTATAAATGATTTTGTAATCGCTATTCTTGTTGGCAGTAGAGATACAACAGTATTGAGAGAAATCATGGACCGCTAGATAGGGCTACAACTACCATATGACTATCAAATAGTAGTGATAAACAGGGTTTGTTTATAGCACAGTTGCCTGGTGTGGCGAATTTGCGCCATAGGTGCGATTTGACAACTTTGAAGGACAACTATAACGATTACTATGGTGCCCGGTATTCGGGAATCTGGCAATACCTGATGATTCCTAACGTTTATTACGCCAGATTGTTTGCTGACTTGCGCAGTACAACATGACAATCAACGTGACTGAGCACCTGGTAACCCTGGTTTAAGGTGTTATATTTAAAGAGCTTGGGGCAGTTAGGTATCTAGGTCACATTTTTTAATGTATTTCGAGAAATCCGTAATGTTGAGTAAATACTAGATCACGTTTCTTGCTTAGTTTGCTGAAAATTCTACAATAGACGTACATTTTGAGAAACAGAGATTTGGTGACGACGAAATCGTAAAAATATAACGCATTTTCGTAAAATAATTTCTTTGTTGAAAAGACTGTGGCTTGATGACCCATTGAACGAGTATAGTGTCCCGCTCCGCTTTGAATATTCGAAACACCATACTCCAGCAGCATTCAGCTTAAATGTTATCTTTATGAAGTTCTGACGTCTAGGCCATGCTGTTTAAAAGCTTGAATGAATCAACACTCAACTCTAAATTCCCCACAATTCGGGAAGCTCTACTCAAATTGGCAACACAGCGTATCTGCCTATTATTCTCATTCGTGATACAGGTCTGCGGTTAACGGTAGGAAATATGTACGAACAGCGATGAAAGTAGACGAGTCGATGCGCTGTTGGCAAGAAATGATTTCCCATGTATAACAATGGTTTTTCCTAAGCTGTATATAAAAACTACCTGACAGTAAAATTAATAGACCGTTTACCATGGTACACGTACGAAGGCTTTTCAAATATAGGCCTTACAAATATTTCAACGCCTGAACTTATCTGGACAACGGTCTTATCTGGATAATGGCCTTCTTCCACTTACAGTTCTCGGTACAACTGAGATGTCCACAGCTCTCAAAAACTCAGGTCAAAAATCAGTCGCCAGAAGTGAGCAGTGACGTAAGGAACGTCACAAGGTAGAGGCTGCTTGCCTCGTTCTCAAAATTTATGGTATAAAGAAATCCTGTTCACATCAGGATTTGTATAAAGGGAAAGAGATGGCTTGCAACAAAATCGGCTGCGAAATAGCTACAAGGCAGCTACAAAACAAAGCTGGAGAAGTGTGAATGGTGGTTCTCCACGGTGGCATTCCACTACAAGGAATCAGATATTGAACAAACTTCTTCAGGACAAGCATTAATGGACATAGTCCGAGGGTATACAAAATAGAACTTACCCTGGAGGTTAAAATCCCATAAGAAAAATGGACGGGTGGTAGTACCCAAACAACATAACTAAACGTAAGGTACAAAATAAAAGGGTACTACTCCATAAACTGGTGCTTGGGGCGTCAATATTCCGAAATCTGGAAGTTAACGAAAAAAAAAAACGCCCGCACACAACCAAAATCACAGCGGTAAAAAAATGGCGCTGGTCCGTCTGCGCACGCATCCTCCTAAAAGAAGGTTGAATAAGTGGCCCTGAAAAAGACACGTTCGATAGAACATCAAAAGGAACAGATAAAAGCCGGTAAAGAAGGTATATTGATAGGTAGGTAAACATTCATATGGCTAGTACGTGTAAACATCATACGATGGCGCGCTGGTTGCAGATGAGCAGATGTGTCTACGAGAGACCAACAATATTTTATGAGGAAATTTCTCAGATAGAAGAAAGATTTCAATACAATACTGAGTCGCTGAGAATGGCAGAAATAAAACTTGTGAAATTCTACAATCAATAAACTATGGAATTTGACAAAATAAAATCATTAAATAGGGTTTGGTCTATAATCACTAAAGAGAAATTTAAATTACTCATAAGTGGTCAAAATAGTAAAAAGAAAGGTTACGTGTTTGGCACGTGACACGGGAAGCGGATAAATCAGCAAACGGCGTTTTCGTAACAAGATCCTCCGTTGCGAAGGGGTTAACCGACTCCATAAATAAAAATCAAGACAAGTTAAGTCTGGTGATTGCGAAGGCTACGGAAATCGACTTACTCTTCCAATCCACCGCTGTTGGAATACTGCATTAATATGCTCTCGCACAATAATAGCAAAATGTGCTGGGCAACCATCCAACTGCAAAAGCAAGTTTTGTCGTGTTTGGTCGTATGGCCCAATAATTCTGACTCTCAGTATGCCACATTTAAACTCTAACGCCCTTGATGCTGAACTTCACGCACTTAATTCGGGCCTAACATCCAATGGCAATAGTCCAACCTCTGATCAAAGTCTTCCTCTTTCAAGGTCTGCTGCAAAACGACATGATAAGGGTGCAAATAAGTTCAATCTAAATAAACCCCTACATTTTGATGACCATTAGAACTTACTTGTGGTCCTTCAAAATATTTTGAACCGTTGTACGTGACATGCCCAACTCAAGTGATAATGCCCTTGTTCTAACATGAGGATTTCCTTCAATATACCCCAGTACGTGGTCAATATTTTCTTGTTTTCTTCCAATTCTTTGCCGATGAAACGTAGGCCGAAAACTACCATTGGCTCGTAAGGTCGCCACTAATCGGGGAAAAACTCTCCCATGGCGAAGACGCCGACTTGGATATCGAGTCACGTAAACTCTTTGATTCTGCACCATTCTGAAGACATTCAAAATAAACTGCAAGCGTATCTCACCAAATTCACCGTTCGTAAACATTTGGTAAGCACAAAAATTGCTCAAAGTAACGCGAAACTATTGGCAACTATTGACAATTTGAGAATTAATGTTTTAAATTAGGTATTTGTTTTGTTGTGTCTCATGGCCTGTTTCTATTAATTGTCTTTTTCGTATATGCCGATAGTGAATATGCATTTAAACAAAATATATGCCTTTTGTTACTAGCATTACTTACCTTTTAGCGGTATTTTGTAATATTTTCAAACATGGTGACTTTATTGTGATGAATAAAGAATTCCAGAAAAATTAAAAAAGTAAAAATTTGAGGGATTTCCATATAAAATTTTTCTTGGCCTAAATTTTAGGTTAGCCTGTTTTTAATAAAAATAATATTTTTTTTTTTTGAGAAAATTAACCATTTCTGTCAGAATATTATAAAAAGTTTGTCAAAAGCGGCTCAGCCGTTTCGAAGATACATGGTGTTTTTACGGAAACATTTGAATACCCCCCATCACTTTATTTTTAGAGATACAACAAAAATTATCAATCAAAAAGTTCACATTATCCTCGGCTCAGGTTAATATAGAGGCATTCACAGAAACTTTTTTTTTAGATTCGAGATTGCAGTTACGCCCCCTGGCGGCCATGTCAGAAACTTGAAAATATTTTCCACGTTTTTCTCTTGGCCGTTTTAGCAATGATTGCTTTTGCCGCAGCTACAGTACCTCACATTTTTAGTTGGATATGCTGAATATAATTCCTGTAGTTTTAATTTGACCTGCTGAAAACCGCGAAGAAACCTATAGTAGTTTTATATTGGATATTTTGATCACGTCTCTGAAAAGTTTTTGCTATTTTACAACAATAATAAATTTGGCTTTGATGATATAGTTTATAATTATTTTACAGACCACTAGTCAATGGAGATATATCCATTAAACAAGCACTGGCTTTTTTAGCTGGACAACTTAGTATAGGACTGGCGATTTTGCTACAACTGAACTGGCCTAGTGTCATTTTGGGTGCAAGTTCCTTGGGATTAGTTGTTGCTTATCCTTTGATGAAGAGGATTACATATTGGCCGCAAGTTGTCCTAGGGTAGGTATACTGAATTTGTTGGCAACTATCAATTATATTTGAATGTTACAGATATGTAACCTGTAAAGTTATGGATAGATCGATGACAGCCAAATGATGGATGACCTCAATAACTATCGAGTTAGCCCCTTATGCAGGGTGGCCCAACGAAAAGGTCGCACTCCTATTTGTGACTCTCCTGGTATATTCTGGGAAAAACGCACGGGCACGTCAATTTTTATTTCCAGGAGGACGTCTTTTCATCTACAGCCGTACAATATAGGGCGGTCCAAAAATAAGATATTGCGTTACACTTTAGATTTTTAAATGGAAACCTCCATTTTTTTAGTTTTTATATTTACCATGAAGTTTTCAGTAACTTTAGAATAGTAAAGTTTATACCTATCTTCAACCGTTGTGAAGCTATTTGAGTTTTTAATAAAATTTTTAATAATATAACTTAATACTGATAATAATGGAAAGCACGTCAAAAATAATAATCATGGATACCAGCAAGAACATTTAGCATCAGTCAGTGTCATCGTATGTCATAGAAAAACTTCGTTTTTCAATTCAAATTGTTAAGTTGCCTACCTAGACTTATACAGTTCAAGAAAGGGTAGAAATAACAAAACTGTATTACCAAAATGGGAGCATTGGAAGAGCTAGTGCCCGGTTGTTTAATACGTTACATGAAGACAAAAAATAATAACGATAAGTGTATGGCTAACTTTATAAGAAAATTTGGAGAAACTGGATCTGTGTCTAATATTCGCCTTGATCGCCAACGAGAAAATCGACCAGTTAAAAATGAAGCCGCAGAAATAGTAGTTTTGGGACGCGTTTGACAACACCCAAAGCACTCGCGAACTGGCATCTTTTTCAGGACTTACACGCTCAACAATACAAAGAATTTTAAAAGACAATGAATTTCACCCGTACAAGATAAAACTTGTCCACGGACTTAACGAACGAGAATTTTGATGTAAGGTTGAAGTTTTGCGAATTAATGTCCCAACGTTTAACCAACAATGCAAATCTGTTATTTAATATTTGTTTCGTTCTATTTACATGGTGATGTAAATAGACATAATTGCCAATATTGGAGTGACTCGAATCCACATTTGTTTCGAGAGGTACACTCGCAATATCCTGAAAAAATAAATGTGTGGGCCGGAATTTTCGGAAATCGTTTTGTAGGACCTTTCTTTATTCGTGGAAACTTGACGGGCAATAGAGCCACGAATTACCGAAATAATGGTAAATGATGTTAATTATAATAAAGATTACATTCATTTCCAACAAGAAAAACATTACGACAGTTTTTGGACACCCATTTCCCGAATCAGTGGATCGACAGACGAGGCACGAGGCCCCATTGAGTGGCCGCTAAGAGCTCTGGACCTAAGTCCTTTAGATTACTTTCTTTGGGGGCATTTGAAAATTGAAGTTTTTAGCAGGAGGTCAGATTCCATCCAAGATCTTTGTCAGCGGATTACGGCTGAATGTAGACAAAACTCAAGAGATGCTTGAAAATGCGAGGAATAGATTTGAACAAAATCTTAGCTATTGCATGGAGGTAAATGGACACCACTTTCCGCACTTATTATCACATTGACCTACCTCTTTATAACAAATTAATTTTTACTTTAACTTTAATGTGCATCTAAACTATAAGTTTGTTTAATACTCGGAGACTTGTTTTTAATTTTAAAGTAAAGTCTTGTTACTATGAGAACTATATTGATTATTATTTTTACGATATAATCCCTTATTATCACAATTTCTAGAATTTTATTATAAACCCATACAGCTTCACAACGATTGAAGATAGGTATAAACTTTATTATACAAAAGTTATTGATAATTCCATGGTGTGTATAGAGATGACTAAAAAAACAATATTTTCATTTTTCTTGTCAAAAAATGCATTTTTTATGCATTTCATTGTGCATTCTTTCTTCAATCGGAACTTGTTAACAAATATAAGTACAGCTTCGAAATTGTGAGTGAATATTCCCCGTTTATGGGAGAATGAACCGAGTGATTACTTTTGTTATCACTTTTCCTTTTCGAAAAATCTTTGATTTTCTTGAAGCCTCGTCTCGCAGCAAGTTGAGTTTTCAAGGTAAAAGCAAAGATTTTTCGAAAAGGAAAAGTGATAAGAACAAAAGTAATCACTCGTTTCATTCTTCCATAAAAGAGGACACACACAATTTCAGACCTGTACTTATATTGGTTAACAAGTTTTTTTGGGAAAAAAAAGAAAATATTGTTTCTTAGTCATTTCTATACACACCATGAAATTATCAGATGAAAAGGATTTTCTGCTGCAAACAGGAAGGTGAAAAAATCTAAAAAAAAAAGGTACAGTTGTATTCATAAAAAAAGCGTACACGAATTAGAATGAGAGGAAACCTTAACCTTATTTGCGTAAAACCGGCTTATCGCATGTTAAAGGTTATTAAAAATGCAAAGCATGGGCGTCGGGCATTAGTTCAATACAGTAACAAAAATGTATTTCTTTATTTTACATCTTTACAGTTTTATAAAAATTACAATAGAAACAAAAAACGATTAACAAGACTAAATAAAATCTAATATTTGGTCATATATCCCTGTTTTTCTATTACTTGAGCCAGTCTATTCGGAATTGACTGAATTATATTTGATACAATATTTGGATCAAGCTCTTCCCAGCACGCATGTATTATTTCCCATAAATCTTCTGAATTTTGTGGCCTAAAATTTCGATTATATATTTTTTTTACGATTATACCCCAAATATTTTCGATTGGATTGATATCGGGACTATAAGCGACCCAAGGCAGCACTTCCACATTATGGGTTTGAAACCAGTGGGTTACAGCATTGGCCGTATGAACTGAACAAATATCTTGTTGAAATATGAACGTATTATTGGGATATATTTGCTCAGCACTTGGTAACAATATGTTTTCTAAAATGTTAATGTAATTTCCGGCATTAAATCTTCCCTCTATTCGCCAGCAAACACCAGTTCCATGAACACTTATCCAGCCCCATACATTTACAGAGAAACGCCCAGGTCTAGAATTGAGGGAGTTAGTATATCGCTCTTCAAACCTGGTATTGTTTGGACGGTAAACACGAATTTGGCCGTTATAAGTCGACTAGAACGTCTTTTCATCAGTAAAAATGACCCTGTTGCAAAATTGAGGATTGCGGTATATATAATTTAAAGCAAAAATAATCCTTGATTGTCGCCGTTCTTCGTTAAGAAACATTTTTTTCGCAGCAGGGTGACATTTTAGTTCAGATTTCATTACTCTCCTGCTGGCGGTAGGTTGGGAGGCAGGAAATGCTGTATCAATAACAGCATCCCTTACAGTTGCAAATGGATTATTTCTTAAATATCCCAAAAAGCAGCATCCTGTTCAGGGTTGGTAAGTTTGGGACGACCTGAACCAATTTTCCTCTTTAGGGAATCTTCCTGTTCCCAGCGTTGCTTAATTTTCAATATGGTTTTTTTATTTCTATTATACAACTGCGCTACAGCACGGATTGACCATCCTTCTTCGATTATTGATACAATTTGAGCCTTTTCAACTTCAGACAACTGACGAGGCATTTTTATTTTCTTCTGTCAAAGTTTATCAAACGTTACCACCACGCATTTTCGAAATGAATTACACCGACGTCAATGCTTTGCATTTTTGACAATCTACGACGTGTGATAACCTCCAATAAACAATCATTTAGACAAGCCGGTTTTACGCAAATAAGGTTAAGGTTTCCTCTCATTCTAATTCGTGTACGCTTTTTTTATGAATAGAACTTACGTGCCACCTTAAAGTGTAACGCAATATATTATTTTTGGATCACCCTGTATTGTACGGCTATAGTTGAGAAGGCCCCGCCCCTCTTGAAATCAAAATTGACCTATCCGAGCGTTTTTCTAAAAATATACCAGGAGAGTCGCAAATGGGGGTGCGACCCTTTCGTTTGCCCATCTGTAGGTCCGGTAGTTCTCCGTTTAGAAAATACAGTATCAATTTCCAAAATATTTCTCTTGTTTCGTAAAAATCGTAGCCATGAGCTAATTTTTCTAGAAATTTAGCAGATACAGAGATATAGCTTATACCACATTCATTCAAGAAAAACTATTAATTCCATAAATTATTATGGGCATTTAGATCGCTCTATTTAAATCAGATCAATTTTCTTCTACCTCTATGCTGACGACACTGCACTTGTCGCCCAGTCGTGTACTGGTGATCTGGTTCACGATGGGTTGCAGAATGCGGTGGACGAAGTTCTAGAGTGGGCGGAACGGTGGCTGATAAAAATTAATCATTCGAAAACGCAGGCTATTTATTGTACCAAAAAACGTCGCGGCCCCCCAGCAGAGGTTTCTGTAGACGGAAATCGTGTACCATGGACAAATTCTGCCAAGTATCTCGGTGTCACCCTTGATATAGGCATGACCTGGCAGAAACATACAGCATCCATAAAAACAAAATTCCAAATTGCGTTTCGGCAACTATATCCTTTGTTATGTAGATCGTCCAAATTGAGTTTGATAAACAAAGGTCGACTATATAAAATGATTATTAGACCAGCCATTACTTATGCATGTGCGGCTTGGTGTTTTCTTGCCAAGACACACATGCAAAGTCTTCAAGTACTGCAAAGCAGAACTTTGCGGACAATTTGCAATGCTCCATGGTATGTCTCAAATGAGACACTACACAGAGACCTTGACATTCCTTACTTGAGGGATTATGTCAAGCTTCAGGCGCAGCGACGTTATAGTCAAGCGGAATCGCACAGCAACCCTCTGTTGCGTGACTCAGTGGACTACACAGTGGAGCAAGTTCGTAAACATTCAATGCCACGGCTCGCAGTGTAATCAAAAGTTATCGTGAATCTTTAGTAAACTCAAAATTACACTCTAACAAAACAGAATCAAAAAAATTGTTTAGTTGACCTCAAAATTAATCCGTGTACCAAGTCAAAAAGCCTAGGTGTTTCCTCTTAAACTAAGCATATCTGTTTTTCTTTGTTCTTCTCCTTTTTTCTTCTCTTTCCCTTTCTCTTTTTCCTTGGCTTTGTCTGGTTTCTGGGCAACCAGGACTGACAGATTCGACTAACGTACATCAGACAGTGACTAATGGGCAAAGGTCCTACGGACCGCCCAGACAAATAAATGACGAATAGTAGTATCAATTTTCTCCTTCGGAGGATTTGGATTTCTCTGCGTTTTCCAACAAAACCAGCTGACATATTTCGGCAAAAAAAATCGATAGGTATTTAAAAAAAGTTTGACATTTTGTATTTTGGAACCGAAACAGTATCGGAACTATATATTTATGAACTTTTCGTCTTGGTATCGACGGGTCATCAAGTTCGATCAAATACTTCATTAGCAACATATTATTATCTGAATAGTAGTAAAATTGATTAGTTTCCATAATATTCGAATAAGTTTACCTTCAAATCAATTCAAATCCTTTCTGTACTGTCATTTTTCTTATTGTCAGGTTTACATTCAATTGGGGTGCTCTTCTTGGATACAGTGCTGTACATGGTTATGTCGATCTACCTGTTTGCTTGCCCTTGTACTTAGCTGGTGTATGCTGGACCATCATTTACGATACAATTTACGCTCATCAAGATAGAATAGACGATTTGAGGTAAATAAAATTAGGCAAGACTACACTTTAGCGCATGAAGACCGAAAAATGATATTTTCGTACAACTTGCATCCTAACCTTTCATTTTAAAAGAAGAAATTATATGAAATTATATATTTGCGATATGCGCTAAACCATACATTGTGTCAAGAAAGACAACGTCAATGAGGCGGAAATTACTCAAGCCTGAAAACTTCATTTCGAGAATCGGCTGAACATGGAGGACAGCTTGAACATAAGCATTCATCTGTAGACCTGCTAAAGGATGAACCGCCATTGACTGAAGTTGCTTTGCGAACACGTTCAGGGTTCGATCAGTATATTTCTTTTATTTATCCACTTATACAGGGTGAGCAAAGGAAGACATGTTTTTTTAGCAAAGTTTGAGGCTATGTAAAATTGTCAATTTTTGATCTTGGACATTTTTCTATGCATCTTTTTAATCTTTGGACTATCATAAAAAAGGTGATATCTCAAATTTTTCGAAACTTGGCTAAAACTCAAATTATCGAATTTTAATAAAAGTGTTCCATTTATCCCTAAAAAGGGAATTTTTTCGGGTTTCTCTTGAGAATGGGTATTTTTTCTCACACTTTCTTGCGCCCGAAAAAAGATTGAAACATTCATAGAACGTTATTGCGTGCAGTAAAATTTTGCTACTTTGACATATAATTTAAACTGAAAGTTATAAATTTGTAACATTTTAGAAAACAAAAATTTAAAGACCAGTTAATTACCTAAATTATTTGTTTAAGACAAAAACGAACTTTTAACAAAGCAGCAACAGTTATTTTAAACAGTATTGTTAGTTCCTTCTAGGACCACCCAGCACATCGATCACAGCCTGGCACCTTCGTGACATACTTTCCAGAAGGTTATTACGTTTTCCCACTCTTCTTGAATGGCCTCGCGACAGGACTTCCATTGTTTGAGGAGCATTTTGTCTTGACCGCACTAAAAATATTAGTCGAGACCAACATGCTCAATTATGTTTAGGTCTGGAGACTTTGGTGGCAGAGGCAATAATGTAACATTATTTTCTACCAAAAAGCGTATAATCATACGAGCTCTGTGTAGCCTGGCGTTATCATCGACGAAGACAAAATCCTCGCCAAAATCTTGTGCAAAAGGTACAATATTGTTTAAAATGTACCTATAAGCTGCTGCATTGAGTATCCTGTTTGAAATAAAAAGTTCGGTTTCACCATTCTGCAGAACCCCAGCCCAAACACTAATGCAGCCTCCACGAAACGCCTATTGTGGAGCCATCATATCGTTCCCCAGCTTGTTTCGAAACAAGGACCCTACCAGTGGCGACGCGTGATTTTTCCTAAACTGTTACCAAAAAAAGTTTATTTTGAACCTCCCATCAGAGTGGTATAGGTTGAAGCGTGTTTCATCGGAAAACATGCAATTTTGCCACTGCTGATGCCAATTTACCCGCTCCTGTGCGTACCTGGCGACTCTATGATTGTTCAAGAGTCCGGTACACTTGGCGCGACGCCTTGTTCTGGAAGACATGCTACTTTAAAAAAGTACCTAGCAATTTTTTTATAACATTTACATACCTTAACGAATTAGAATATCAAAGTTCTTCTTATAGTACGACTGGATGCTATAATTCCAATGTGTCGCTGTAAGTTTTGACTCAAGGTTCTGGTTGAAAGGATCCTCCTTCGCCTTACTTCCTGCAATAAATGTCCTTCGGCCCGGCCTACTATTGTTCTGCATTACCTACGCCTTAAACGGTATATTGAGGACCGATCAACATTATAAATTAAAGAAGCCACATCCTTCACTAAACGATTCTCTCCTAATAATCGTTTTTGAGAAAATAAAATTATACTGTCAATATCATTGTTACTTAGCAATTGCATGTTTGAGGTATAGCTAGTTAGGATGAAACCGGAAAAACGTCCTATTTGCTTGGAGAGGGTGGTCAAAAAAAAAATACGAGGTCGAGCTAAAGGACATTTGTTGCCGGAAGTTAAAACTCATTTGAGTATAGCCAACTTTCGAAAAATTTGAGGTATCACTTTTTTTCGGATAGTCCAAAGATCAAAAAGATACATAGAAAAATTTCAAAAGATCAAAAAAAATATATATACAGGGTGGCCCATCCATGTGTGGACGGAATATTACTCATAAACAAATACATTTTGGGAAAATCTATTTATGGGATGTTATACATGGCATTTGAGGGGACATTTGTAAAATATTGGCCATTATACAGGGTGTCCCAATTTCGACCTACTATCAAAGTTGTGATTTTTCAAATGTAATGACTGAAATTTGATTGCATATTTGGAGAAACCAATTCAAAAGAAGAAAGTTGATATAACATACTATGGGGTTTTGGTTAATTAGCTACTGAGATATAAGGTGCCTAGAAAAACCCCCCACTTTGGCATCTCCTCAGTGTGCCATTTTGAAATTTGGAGTGCTGAATTTTCTATAAAAAAAACTTACACACCTGAGCTTTTATTTTATGTCACTTTTTCGAATTTTAATGTTTGCTCATACATGGTGGTCAAAACCGCAAATTGTAGCTTTTCTCAAAAATTTCAAATGCATCACCCTGTATATTTGTGCAAGTTTGGATTCAATTTTTATAAGCTTTTTTTGATACTAGCCACATAAGGGTTTTTACGGCTACTTTTCCGGTTATTAACACGACTTTTATGGAACGGCTTAATTCCCTAAAATTATCCTTGGAAACAAATAAATTTTTGATTAGTTACAAACTGTCAAAATTAGCTATGGGAGCATATAATAACAACGTGTTTGAAAATGAATTTTTCTAAAGAAGTAATGGTGAATATAGTGTTCGTTTTGGCCGAAGCCCAAAGAGATAGTTTTCTAGCATCTCGCATTTATAAGCAACGGTACCCTAATATGCGACATCCAAGGCCGGAAACATTTTCCACACTACGAGAACGTTTTGAATCAAGTGGAGCAGTGGAATATAGTAAAAAATGTATAAATAATCCAAGTGTCACCAATGAGGCGAATCAGTTGGAGGTTCTATTAAAGTGGCAGGAAAATCCCCATTTAAGTGCATGGCAGCTTGAAGCAGAAACTTATATATGCAGAACTTCTGTCCAAAGGATTATTCACAAGCATAGGTACCATCCATATCACCTATGCTTGCATCAAGGCCTTCGTCCTCAGGATTTCGCAGCTCGAATGGAGTTTAGTAGAATAATGCTAAATAAAGTGAGTGAAGATACTACTTTCCTGGATAAGGTTCTTTTCAGCGATGAGGCAACTTTTAACAGCATAGGTGTTGCCAACACTATTATGCGACGGAAAACCCTTACTGGGTTAGGCAAATAGATTTCCAAAATAAATGGAGCTTGAATGTTTGGGGAAGAGTTATTGGCAGACAAGTCATCGGGCCTTTCTTTTTCAACATCAGATTAACAGGTACAGAAGACTTGCAGTTTTTGATCGAGCATTTGCTTTTGCTTTATTAGGATTTCAACCTGCAAACTCGGATGCATATGTACTTCCAACATGACGGCGCACCTGCGCATCATCATAATCGTGTGCGTAACTATTTGGACACCTGGAGTAACAATCGTTGGATCGGTCGTGATAGGCCTATATCTTGGCCTCCTAGATCACCAGATATGACACCGATGGACTTGTTTCTATGGGGCTACGTTAAGCAAGAGGTTTATAGATATCCACTATCTACCGCGGAAAATATGAACTAAACGATTAAGGATGCTTTTCTGAACGTAAGGGAACACATGCTGAGGGATGTGCAACGGTCATTTATCCAAAGACTACGGCTGTGTATTCAACATGGTAGAGATATTTTCGAGCAGTTTTTGTAGATTAGGTCTTGAGAGGTGATAGTTGTTTATTTATGTTGTTATAGTTGTTTTTCTCTATTATGCCTGAAGCCGATTTATACTGTTCTGATTGTTATTAGTATTTGTATCTGTACTCTTAGTGGCAATATGGAACTAGCCCACTGTTTGTCTTTTGTTTCCATGGATGATGTAATTTTTTTCCTTACTTTTGGTGTATTGTTCTACTAAAAGCTTAATAGTTCAAAATCTAGTGATTTATCTGAATCAAACCTTGTACAAAAAAGCTTATAAAAAATTGAATCTAAAAATGCACAAATATACAAGGTGATGCATTTGAAAATTTTGAGAAAAAGGACAATTCGCGTTTTTGACCACCCTCTATGAGCAAAAATGAAAATTCAACAAAGTAAGAAATAAGATTAACGCTGAAGTGTGTAAGTTTTTATTTGATACAAAATTCAGCACTCCAAATTTCAAAATTGCGGATTAAGTGGACGGTTTTTCTGAACCAAAACACCTTACATCTCGGTAACTAATTACCAAAACCCCATAGTATGTTATATCAATCTTCTTCTTTTGAATTGTGCATTCATTTCGGGTCTGATGAAGCCAACCAGCAGAAATACGTATCGCTCGGGTTACCTATCCTATTTTCTGCTCGAATCCACTTTCCTCCTTTTTGCGCATTTTGCCCATCATTTTCCTACTTCTTGTTATATACCTTTCTCCGCATGATCATTTTCTCTTCGTTGATCCTTTGGCCTTGAAGTACTACGGCAAGTGGCTATAACCGGCCGCGTGGTTATGGTTAGATGTCGCCTTGAAAATTCGAGGTCTTCTGGCCATTTTATACTACAATGTGTAAGTTGGCTCTTGTTGGAGACTTCGTGTGTCACTTTTTCCCTCTCCATCTTCGTTTCCTCAGGTTGCACCCGTATCCGGATGTATGGGCATGTGTATCTTCTTTTGTGGTTGCATATGTGCATTCATTTCGGGCCTGATGAAGCCAACAAGCAGAGATACGTATTGCTCGGGTTACCTTTCCTATTTTCTGCTCGATTCCACTTTCCTCCTTTTTGCGGATTTTGCCCATTATTTTCATACTTTTTGTTATATACCTTTCTCCGCATGATCATTTTCTCTTTATATAGTTATATATATACTATATCTGTATAAGCGGATAAATTAAAGAACTGGTCGAACCCTGTACGTGTTCTGAATGAGTTGGTCAAGAACATCTCGAATACCGCAACTCGATATCTCTTTCCGTTCCGAAAATATCGAGATTTGAATTTGAGCAAAATGTTCCATGTTGCAAAGCAACGGTCCACCAGTTTATTAAGTCTTAACACAAATATGTCACTCGCTGATCAGCTGTTTAGTTAATAGGCCTGGAAAATAGTTTAACTTCATACTACCTCTCACATAGGTCGTTTGTTTTCTAGGTTAGGATTGAAATCAACGGCTATCAAATTCGAAAGCGATTCAAGAATTTGGTTGAGTGGTTTTGCTGTCACAATGATATCTTGCTTAATCTGTTCCGGTGCGATGAATCATCAAACTTTCCCGTACTATGTCAGTTTAGGCATGATCGCCGCCCATCTTGCCAATCAGATCAGAACTCTGGATATCAATAATGCAAACGACTGTCTCTTTAAGTTTATATCGAACAGTCGAATTGGTTTGATACTCTTCTTCGGCATTACCCTGGGGACATTATTGAAAGAATCTGAGGAAAATGTGGAACAGAGGTCAAAGAATGTTTTCGTCGCCTAGACGAATTAGTTGTGATATTTATACAAGTTTGTGAATGCTTATGAAATATATATGTACATAAATTCTTATGTTTTTACCGTTTTATTATACATACAATGGTTTTTCAAAAAGTGTCCCAATAATTTTTTGAACGGGTCAATTTAGCTAGCTTAAATTCAATATAATGAAATGGACTAATAATGACTACGTAAAAATGACAGTTCATACTTTCAAGATAGGGTTGGAACGTCATTCAAATGGAATGGGAGGTCATGCGAACATCATTTTAAATTCGTCATTAGACTTATAACTCTAGCGTATAAATACTGGCTTGGCGGTTAAATTTGAGCGTTTTTGTGAATTTAATCGCTTATAACTCAACGACAAATGCTCTATTTTTACAAATCGCGTTAATTATACCGGGTGACAATGAAAATTGGAAACACGCTGTATTTTTTTGGCAAATAAAGATACCTCTCCAAGATTGGGACGTATTTAGTTACTCATTGAGAGACATTTCTGGAAAGTTGAATGGGTTATCTCTCCTTTCCGGTTTAACAGGAAGTGACCTTGACTTTCATTATTCAAATGGAAAACTGTATGTTTTGCCAGTTTAAAAAATTGTGTCTTGTAAGCAATTTCGCGGCTTTTAGGTTTTTCACAAACTCCTTTATGGAGCTGCCATTTTAAAACGAAAATGTCTCTTGTGACACATCGCTGGAAAGGAAATTTTGGATAGAGTACGATTATGCAAGCACATATACAGGTTTCCGTTTGAAAAACGAAGGTCAAGGTCGCTTTCGGTTAAACCGGAAGCGAGAGATAATCCGTTTATCTTTCCAGAAATGCGTCTTAATAACTAACTAAACATGTCCCAATCTTGGAGCGATATATTTATTTAACAAAAAATACGGCGTGTTTGCAATTTTCATTGTCACCCGGTATACGTAAATAGATACTTCCAAGAGAAGAAGATTTACATAATATAGCCTTTAGTGGTTGTGGGGTTATAAGCGATTTAATGTACAAAGCGGCCAGCTTTGACGGCCTGCCAGTCCGCCATGTTAACAGTCAGTGTTTTTTGTATCCTAGCGTTATAAAGTACCCATAAGGATTCATACAGTCTAGCAATGATTTTTAAATGGTTTGCAACCGTCAAATTTGGTCGAACAAACGAATTGTTCAACAAGGTAGCATAAGTTTTTTCGTAATTTGGTTACCTATTTCCAACTATCCCCAACTGTCAGAACATGCTTTGAGTCGCACTGTCGATCAGGCTTTTATCGTGAAATTGGAAGATTAGACACTTGTTATCAGGTTCACAGAAACGCAGGAAGGTATGCAAACGGCACTCTGCTCCTGCTATGATATAAGAAGGAAATTCAAATCCATAGGATTGCCGCCACATCCGGTTTCTGCGATCCTGATATATAGTTTATTCACTAAAACAAAGTAGTTACGACATACGTAGTACATTTGAATGCTAACCTTAATGCAAAATAGATCCTAAATTGGTACAAATAGTTTGAATTTGCCGGGTACATTTATGTTGGTAACAGTTTTCTGCGTTGTGACATTTTCGCAAAGCTTCCCAGGTAATTTCGCCAACGGCTGTTGTTTATTTGTGTTTTATTTCCGTTCTTTTCGCCTCAATATTTACATTGTGATTTTATAAAAACAGTTTCTTCATAACTTTGAGGTGTACTTTAAGCATTTTACTAAAATGCCGAAACCTCTGGGTCGACAAACAAGAGAATTCGTTAGTTCTTTGACGAAATACTTTGACGCCGAACGAGATCATGGAGCTCCATTATCGCCTTTACAGTCCGTAAGAGAGGTGTTAAGTAGTAAATAGAATTTATACTAGCTCTAGTGTTTACAAAACATACGCACCGTAATGTTGGTTGCGGTAAGGCATCGAAGACATAAAGTAGATTTTGTAAAACGTCCTACTATCGAGTATTTTTAATTAATGTGGTAACCATGTGCGTCACTGTCATTACTTGACGTTGTGACGTAACTACTTTGAACTAGAGGTCTATCGGTTTCTGAAAATCGCAGTGTCGACCAGACGTGCTATCCGGATCACAAAAACGCGAGGAAGTAGTGAATGGAATTCTACTTATGCTATGATGTTGAGGTGAAATTTTGATCTTTGGCATCAATGCTCCTAGTCGTTTCTACAATCTTAGTACAGATCTATAGGTTTCTGAATATCGGAATGTCGACCACAGCTTCTTCGCAAAATTGGTAGTTTGGAGACTTAACAGGTACTCTGCACCTGCTATTAGATAAACACGAAATTCAAATCCATGACATCGCTACCTCTTACCGTTTCTGCGATCCTGATACAGATCTATAGATTTCTGAAAATCGCTCTGCCGACCAGACTTTTCTCGTAAAATTCGAGGACGGCAAGTTGCTATCAAGATCAAAAAAGGAGGTATATGAATAGTACTATGCTCTACGAGGGATGTCTTTTAAGTTTTTCATATAGAAACATATTAGGCCGCGCGGATCGAACATCAGTACTAAATCTTAACCTCACTCTTTAGTAAACTTAAATTCAAAGTTTCACAACAATACGTGCAGTATTCTCACTACAGTGAATTTTTAAGTGTCATCAAGTCATTAGAGTAATGGAACTCGACCGAGAACATTTTCGCGTCATAATTTATTACAACTTTCAGAGACAATTACCGCAACAAGAATGCCTTGCTGAGTTACTGTCTGTTTTCGGCAACGAAGCGCCACATCAGTCGACAATTTCCCGTTGATATGGAGAATTCAAACGTGGGCGGGTGAGTCTTAGCGACGATCCCAGGGTGGGTGCACAAAAAACGGCAGACACCCAGGAAAACGTCGATGCTGTGCGCAAACTCATCATTGAAGATAGACATGTGATATATCGCGAGATTGAGGCGTCCTTGAAGATCTCAAAGACCTCAATTCAAAAAAATTTACATGAAGAATTACGACTAAGAAAATTAGTTTCTCGTTGGATGCCCCACCTGTTGACTGAAGAGCAGACAGCAGCCAGGGTTAATTGGTGTCAAAAAACGCTTGACCGTTTCAATTCCGGAAACTCAAAAAATGTGTACAGCATTGTTAGTGGTGATGAATCGTGGATTTACTGTTATGAACCAGAAAATAAATGACAGTCGGCTGTTTGGGTGTTCCAAGGTGAAGAAAAGCCAACAAAAGTCATCCGTTCTCGAAGTGTTTCGAAAAAGATGGTCGCGACATTTGTGTCAAAAGCGGGTCATATTGCAACAATTCCTCTTAATGAGCAAATAACTGTTACTGTGGATTGATATACCACCATTTGTTTGCCAAAAGTCATCACCGAGCTTCGAAAAATCAACCCCGAAAGAAGAATCATCCTCCACCAAGACAATGCAAGCTCACACACAGCCCAAAAAACAAGGCAGTATTTAACGGAAGAAAACGTGGAATTATTGGACCATCCTCCATATAGTCCCGATCTAAGTCCTAACGATTCCACCAGAAGGAGCACTTGACGCATTCAAAAATGCCGTTTAGGATCTGCCAGCAAACGAGTGGAATAAGGGCTTCGAAAATTGGTTCGAGCGCATGCGGATGTGTATTAATCTTCGTGGAGAATACTTCGAAAAAACAATAAAGTCATTTAAAACTACCTACCGTGCTGTTTTATTTCCATATGCAAAACTTAAAATATCTGTGATACTCCTTGGCATCTATGCTTGTCGTGGTTTTTGCGATCCTGATGCAGATCTACGAGTTTCTTGAAAGTTGCACTGTCGATCAGACTTTCTTCGTATTATCAGATTCATCTAAACGGGAAAAGGTACGCAAATGATACTCTGCTCCTGCTATGAGATAAGCACGAAATTCAAATCCATGGCATCGATACATCTTGCCGTTTCTGCGATCCTGATACAGATCTACAGGTTTCTAGAAATTGCACTGTCGACCAGACTTTTCTCGTGAAGTCGGTGGGCAGGGACTTGCTATCGGGATTACAGAACCGCGAGGAGGTATTCAAATAATACTCTGCTCCTGCTATGAGATAAGAACGAAATCCAAATCCATGGCATCAGTACCTCTTACCGTTTCTGCGATCTTAATACAGATCTATAGGTTTCTAAAAATCCCACTCCACCAGACTTTTCTCGTAAAATTAGCGTACGACAAGTTGCTGTCAGAATCGTAGTTTGTGCGTACCTGATTAAGATTTATGTGTCTTAAGGCTGCCCCGTCGATCAGGCTTTCTTCGTAAAATTCGTAGATTGGACACTTGCTATTGGGTTCCCAGAAACGCGAGAGGGTATGCAAATGGTACTCTGTTTTTGGTATGAGATAAGAACGAAATTCAAATCAATGGCATCGATGTCTCTTTCCGTTTCTGCGATCCTGTTACAGGTCTATATTTTTCTAAAAATTTCACTGTCGACAGGACTTTTCTCGTAGAATTGGTGGTCAACGAGACAAAAACGCGAAACAGTATGTGAATGGTACTCTGCTCATCAGGGGCGGCTGGCCCTTAAGTTCTGCAGTGCTGCAGAACTGCCAAAACTTTTGTCTTAACAGAAAAAATCAGTAGTAATTTGATCATTATTTGTTTGCCATGTTATAACACAAATAGAAACAATACCGGCCACTCTGCCCCCGCAAGACACGGCGTCGAGTCTGTTTTGTATTGAAAAAGCATTATCATCGACCAATTGTGTACTTGTCATTTTCGTCGCGACCGCAGCGTAACATTATTCATGGGCCACTTGAAAAGGGTCTGTGCACAAATGCGCGATTTAAGCATAAGCATGTGCTGCACGTTATACAGATCCGTACAGATCTAATGCGAAGTACGATATCTGATTGGTCGGTCGGTGCTCGTATAAAATTTTGTGGAGCATTTGAATTGGCGCTACGGGGCCGCGACGAAACCGAGAGCTCCCAAAACTCGGGAATATTTCGTAAACTAATTTTTCTGCTGTTGACTGAGCTTGATACAACCTCAAGCGAACAGATAAAAAATGCTTCAGTATTTAAAGGAACTTCGAAAGAAATACAAAACGATCTACTGGATTGTATTCTTGAAGTTTGTCATGAAGAAATAATAAAACAGATTATCAGAGCCTCGTATTTGGCGATAATAGCAGATGAAACAACGGACATTTCGGGGAAAACCCAACGGGTAACAAGTTTCAGATACGTATTTAACGGCGAACCAGTAGCACGTTTTTGGAATTATATGAATCCCGAAAAATGTGACGCTGGTACTCTCACACGACATATTTTGAGCGTCGTAGATCCATTAATAGGAAATTTCCCTAACAAACTGATTTCACAAAGCTATGATGGAGCCGCGGTAAGGAGCGGACATAATGCTGGAGTACAGGCAAAAATTAAACAAAGATATCCATTTGCTCACTATGTGCATTGCTATGCGCATCAGTTAAACCTGATTATGTCCCAAGCTGCTTCCGCAAATGCTCAAGTTCGGGTGTTCTTTGGGGATTTGAAAGATATTCCGGGATCTTTTAATAATTCTCCTCAACGCGTAGAGGTACTGAACAGAATTGTGGGGAAAAAAATTCCCCAAGGAGTAACAACTCGTTGGAATTTTAATATTCGAACAATAAATGTAGTGTTTGAGAACAGAGAATCACTCATTGAATGCATGGAAGAAATAGAAGAAAATTTCACTAATGAAACCATTTGCAAGGCAGCTTGTGGTATTCGCCTTATGTTAAACGATTCTGTTTTCATGTTTTGGTTGACATTTTTTCATCATGTCATGCGTCGACATCTTGTTCAACCAGTTGCAGAAGTGAAAAACCGAGCCAGCGCAAGTTAAAACGGCTATCGATAATTTTGAAAAATGTATTGTCGATGTGAGAAATAAAATTGACGACATAATAAATGAAGCCAAAACTATTTGCACTGAAGCCCAAGGCAATATAAGGAGACGACGTAATAATAGCAGTCACGATCACCGAGTTGCCGCATTAGAAGTATGCGACAATATAGTGAATTCTGCAAATGACAGATTTCAATTCAAAGATTATTTGGTAGCCGCATCCCTTTTTTTCCCCGAAGACTTTTTAGAATACTGTGGTAAGTTTCCTGATGACTTATCCCGAATTAGAAAAAAGTCGTTTAAAGACAGAGTTGTCTGTTATTTATGCACGGAATGATTGCCAAGATTTACATGGAACTCTGTCTCTTTTGAAATTTTTGATACAAAATAGTTTGGAGGAAACACTAAAAGAAACAAAAAAGCTATTAGAAATTATTGTTTCAACTCCTATGTCAACATCAGAGGCTGAGCGAAATTACTTGAAGAGAATTAAGACTTTTCTTCGAAATACTATGACCCAGGATCGCCTTACAGCTGTCCATTGAAAAGGAATTTATTTCGACCATGGAGAATTTCAACGGGAAGGTGATTGACAAATTTGCTGCCAAGAAGGAGCGCACGATCGAACTAACATATAAAAAAATAGGTAAGTTTGGATTTGCAGTACACCTGTTTCATTTTGCCACGAGCTTATGCTACACATACGATATTATCGCAAAATTTTGATCTTTGGCATCTGTGTTCCTAGTTGTTTCTGAAACGCCGCTACAGATCTATGAAATTCTGAATATCGCACTGTCGACTACAGCTTCTTCGTAAAATTGGTAGATTTGAGACTTGTCATCAGGTTCACAGAAAAGCGAGGAGGTTTGCTATGAGTTAAGAACGAAATTCAAACCCATGACATCGATGCCTCTTGTCGCTTCAGCGATCGTAATACAGGCCTAAGTTTCTGAAAATGGCACTCTTCTCTTAAAATTGGTGGACGACGAGCTGCTATCAGGATCAGTACCGCGAGGAGGTATGTGAATTGTATTGTGCCGTATCGATGATACTCGTATGAAATTTGGATCCTTGGCATTTATGCAATCCTGGTGCAGATCTATTGGTTTCTGAAAATCGCACTGTCGAGCAGACTTCTCGTAAACTTGGTGGACGACGAGATGCTGTCAGTATCGCAGAAATGCGAGGAGGTATTTAAATGGTGCTCTGCTTATGCTAAGATATTCGCGCGAAATGTTGATCTTTGGCATCTATGCTCCTCGTCGTTTCTGCAACCCTGATACAGATCTATAGGTTTCTGAGGTTCGCACTGTCGTCCAGACTTTTCTTGTAAAATTGATAGGCGACAATTTACTAGGAGAATCACAGGAACGCGATCAGGTATGTGATAGTGCTATATCTATGATACTCGTATGAAATTTGGATCCTTGCATCTATGCTCCTTGTGTTTTCCGCGATCCTGATGCAGATGTATATGTTTCTTAAAGTCGCACTGTCGATCAGGCCTCCTTCGTAAAATTGGTAGATTGGATACTCGTTATCAAGTTCACAAAAACGAGAAGAGGTATGCAAATACTACTCTGCTCCTGCTGTGGGAAAAGCACGAAATTGAAGGCGTATTTATGTTTGCTAAATAACTAAAGGTGATTCCGATAAATATTCCTATTGTACGTGTAAGAACAAGCAAAAGACTGGTGGTGTTTGTTTTATGAAAATTTGTATTTTTACGAATTGTTATAAAATTTTCATCTATATCTCGTGTCCACAAATTTTGGGGTAACATCAAGAGTAACATGATAATAGAAATAATACATTTAACAAAGAACTTAAGTTTTTTAGGATAAATATGGTAAAACATCTGAAAAAATAATTTTTCTTTACAAATTTATTATAGGTTCCTACAAGCATACAATTTTATAATACTAACAATAATTGTCAACATACTTTTTGTAATCTGCAACTTTTCAATCAATAAAGTTATAACAGTATGAGTTATTAATAATAATAATAATAATAATAATAAATGGCCTTTATTTTACCTGGCGGGTTACATCAGCACAAGCTGTTTTTCAGAACCAACCAGGGCTAAAAAAAAAAAAAAAATCAAGTACATGCAAATACAACAAAAATACATCGAAGATAACATTTAAAGCAGAAAAAAATAAATTTTTTTTTACAGAATCGTAGCATGGTATAATGACCAAAAGACCAAAAGAGAAACGTGCAGCAACAGAGTACGTAGCAGAATCAAAAACCGTGATTAGAAGTAACTTTAAAAAAGAAAATATTAGGTATATGGCAGAAGATATAAAAATTAAAAGTAAACAGTAACAAATGTGTAAGCAAAACACAAACAAATGAAAAGTGACGAGTGAGAAAACATGCACAAATAAACAAATATAAAAACAAAATTACGTAAAAATACATGCTAGATGAAATCAAAAAAAAAAAAAAAATACATGCTACATGTCATCAAAGACAAAGAGCCTAACTTTTCTTTTAAAGCTGGACACAGATAAAGTTTTCAAAGCTTGAGGTACTTTATTGTAGAAATCGGGCGCCACATATGAAAAGCTCTTTCTGAATTGGGTTGTTCGGTGCCGAGGCAAGTCAAGAGTATATCCTACAAAACGCAGGTTCGCTGAGTGATGATCACATCTCATGGTAAGCTTGTTCTTCAAATAAAGAGGCATTTTATTGATCATAATACTGTGGACCAATGATAATAGATGCAGTATCCACCTTTGTCGCATAGTAAGCCATTGAATATTTTTAATATGATCAGATACCCTCTCCCGCCTTTGAATACCTAAACTGAATCTTATGCAGCTGTTTTGCACTTTTTGAAGTCTGTATGCCTCGCTCTGTATTAGACACGGACCATAGACAAGGTCCCCGTATTCAAGTTTACTTAGGATAAGGGAGTCACACAGCTTAACCTTGGTCTGCTTGGACAATACATTTTTATAGCTATAAATTGACTTCAACTTAGCATAGGAACCCTGAACAACTTTGGTGACATGATCATGGAAGCACAGGTTCTCATCAAATGTGATGCCCAAGTTGCGAACCGATGTCTTGTGGCAAACTTCATCACCTCCAATACACAGCTTTATTAATTCACTATTGAATTTGCTGAATTTAGATTTAATAGTTATGATAGCCGACTTTCTAGGGTTAATACATAAGCCATGTTTGTTATACCACACACATATACTATTTAAATCCTCAGACAGCATCTCATTCGCTTCAATGTACATAGCAGGGTTGTAAGATAGATAAATCTGTGTATCATCGGCGTATGTATGTAATTTGCAGTATTTAGTGACTTTATCTAAGTCCGCTACATAAAGAGAAAACAGAAGAGGTCCAAGAATAGACCCCTGTGGTATACCTTTGGAGATAGTACCCTCCTGTGATAAGATGTCACCGATTTTTACCTGCTGAATGCGTTCATGAAAATAACTGCGAAACCAATTAATCGAACTATCGGAGAAGCCAAGATAATGAAATTTTGCAAAAAGTAGTTCATGGCTGAGGCAATCAAAGGCCTTACTTAGATCTATCATGACAGCAGTAGTAACTTTAGAATTGTCTATTGCCCCTATGAAGTCGTCACAGACATCGAGCAGAGTTGTTACGGTGCTGTGGTTTTTTCGAAACCCCGACTGCGTAGATGGAATTATCTTAAAGGTAGTGACGTGCTGCATCAGTTGCTCATATACAATTTTTTCTAATAGTTTTGATAACACTGGAAGGATACTAATTGGTCTATAATCATCAGGTCCTTCCGGAGCATCAACTTTAGCAAGAGGCCTAACGCATGCGGCTTTCCAAATTTTAGGAACTAACCCTTTTTCAAGCGAATAGTTAATTATATGAGTAATCGCTTTAGAACAAAAAGGAAACACTAGAGCTAACATATTTATATTCAAACCGTCTAGTCCAACCGCCCGAGATTTTATTTTATTGAAAATCTGTAATATTTTATCCTCCGTGACCGGTTTTAACTGAAACAAGTTGTCTATAGATGGCAAAACATTGCTATTGTAATGATGAATAATACTGGTATCCACACAATTATCTGGAATGGAATTTAGGAAATATTTGTTCACTAAATCAGGTTGCAATGTGCATTCTAAAGTATTTTTAACAGGATTATGTACACCTAGTTGTTTGATGGTTCGCCACCAATCACGGGAACTTCTACCTTCTTTAAGCTGCAGTTCTATATAGGCTTTTTTTTCTCTTCTTATGGAAGCTGTTACAAAATTTCTGAGTTGTTTATAATAAACCCATTTGACATTGATCAAATCTGCAGAAAGAGCATCCCTTACCCCTTTTTTATATTTCATATATGCATTGTTTCTCAATCTCATCATGAACTTAATGTTTTGGGTGATCCAAGGATAGCGTGGCTTTGTCACTTTTACTGTTTTGATGGGCGCGCATATGTCTAGCAAAATATTGATCAAATCATACAAGTAGCTTAGCTTGGATTCAAGATCTTCGAAGTTGATAACTCCTAACCAGTACATTGATGAAGCTACCTCAGCAAGTAAGTTGGTATCTAAATTCCTTAAATCGCGGATACGTATATATGTTTGTCTGTAGACGCTGGCTGGATAATCTGTACAAAAGTATACCAAATAATGATCCGTGAAAGGTAGATTTACAGCTCCGGTTTTTGTGATGTTTAAGTTTTTATCTACGAATACCACATCTACCAGACTTCTGCTGTTATCTGTTACTCTTGTTTCCTGACTTACTATTTGATTCAAATTGAAATCCTCGAAAATTGTTGACATCAATGAATAGTCCAGTCCTTGTTTATTCAAAACATTTATATTTAGATCACCCATGCATACTATATGATCAGATGATGTGAAAACAGTAAGTAGTGAGTCTTCCAGGCCTGTCAAAGCTGTATAATCAACATTGGGAGGTTTGTACACAACACCCACAGCAAATGCTTTTTTGTTTATTTTAACCCTAACCCAAAGTTGTTCAAGGCCCTCTTGTGTTGCAAAGTTAAAATCAGATACTTGGAAGCAATGCAGTCCTTTTCTCACATAGAGAGCGACTCCACCGCCTCTCCTATCTTTCCTGTCACATCTAAACAACTGAAATCCTGGAACATGGATATCATTATCAATGATGTGTGGTTTGAGCCACGTTTCGGTGAATCCGATGATATCAAAATTTTGCGACAACACATAATCTTTAACATCACAAAAACAGCTAGTAAGTGATCTAATATTTACACATCCTATGATCAAATTATGCTCTCCGCCTTCGATGACATCAAATTCTGATAATACAGTCATTTATAAATACAGCAAAAAAAACACAAAAAAACAGATTAAAAAAAGATAAAAGGATAAAAAATGGAAAGTTTTTTAAAAAGTTTGAGATAAAGTTGAAGTTGAGTTGAAGTTGAGATGGGATAAACTTCCAGTAAAAATTAAAACAGAGATTAGATAAAATGCACTTATCTATTCGAAGTAATTTGTCTTACTTCGTATAAGACCCTCATGTTTTTGCAAACACAGACAATTACTATCCCACACAGCATGGTTCGTATCTAGCGTTTTATCTTGTTTTTCATTAATAGACAGACAGTTTGCACAGCATGACGATTTGCTTTTACACTGCTTCCGTTCAAGACTGCCAGCACAAATAGGACATACAAATGCATTTTTACAATTTTTTTGTATATGGCCATACTGACAACACTTAAAACAGCGTGTCACTGACAAATGCTCATAAATACGACATCTATCCCATCCAATATTCAACTTCCCTTCCCCTATCACTGACTGATATGACTTAGGATCTAGCTCCATAACAAGATCAAATTTTGCACCTTTAATTGGAAACTTATATACTATATTAAGAACAGCGTAATCATGGCTGACGAGCCTGCTATTTTGATTCACAATTTTGCTTTTAAGAACTTGAGAATCAACATCATACTGATCTTTGTTAACACCTATCACTCTAATTCGAGGATTTCGCTTTTTTGGCAGTTGAACAGAGCAATTGCCTGACAAACTAGTTTCAATCGATTTCTTAATTATTTCTAACGACCGTTGGTTATCGCACTTCAGAACAATGTCACCGTTATTATTAGCTTTATTGATTTGCACACCGACTTGAAGACTTTCAGGATTTACCTTACTCAGCAGTTTCTGCTTCAAGGATGCTACATCGATGTTACTGTTAGGCTTCACCAGCAATACATGACCTCTACTCGTGTTTCCCTTTACAGCATTGCTGTAAGAAACCTTGGGCTCACCAACGACCATGTTTGTTTCTCTATTCTTCTCATTCTCCTCCAGTTTTTTACATAAATCAGCAACGGTTGTAGTGAGCTCTTCTATTTTTGAGTTTTGACCATTAATTATTTTATAGCAAGCATCCAGTTTCTTTTTGACGTCAGATAATATCTGAGCCAAACCAGCACATTCACATGAACTGCTAACCGAACGTGAAGTTGTCCGTTTTGTTTCTCCACCGGAATAGCTCATGGTAACCGGAATCTTGTTACAACGTGACAACGGCGCTCACTGTTCACGCCGCATTCCAGAACCCGACCGTACTGTATACACTTTTGAGAATGCAAATATAGGCAATCTTTATATCCAAACTGATCACCACACGTCCAGATGTTCACAGATGCACTTTTCGAAAAATTTATTAACTTAGAAATAGCGAAAATCCGAATAATCCTAACAGGCTATACCGCATAGCTCCATACCACGTTGCCATTGTTATGACAATGTAATATTATACCTATTACAATAATACTAACAAGTCGATATGCATAGACATTATCTAAGATCAAGTCATACAAAATTTTATATTCAAACTAGTACCTAACATAAACATTGTAGCGTTTTTCTGGGTTCTTTTGGGTGTGGATTAAAACACTGGATTCCATAAAACGAAATGCACTAATTTATTTAACTTGACATAACATTTATGTCTGACTAATAATGCTTATGTCTCACCACTGACTGGACTATACTCCACTCCGCTCTGCTCTGGTGTAATCAGTACCCCACTCTGGCGAGTAGGAGACTCGCCCAACAGATGGCGCCAACAGTACTATTTGTCAAAATATTGTCATCTAACCTCATAACAGTGTGAGTTTCATTACAATAGTACCTCCTACTAATAAGTCGATATTCATATCTGATATCAAGTCGAAGCTTTCTGTTGAGCTGTTTTAAGCACATACATAGCTTCCTAACATGGCATTTATATTTCAGGTCACCATATCTTTGTCACACACACTTTTTATACACATGGAAATCTGCAGTATAAATAATTGTTTTATGTTCATGTGCAAAATTTGATAATTCTTAAAAAGCACAAAACATAAACACCACCAGTTTTATTTTGCTTGTTCTTTCACGTACAATGGGAATACTTATCGGAATCCCCCTTAGCTATTTGGCAAACATGATTACGCCTTAAGCCTCCTCTACACTACTCGTGAAGTTGGTTCGTCGAAGTATTTGTCGAAGTTGGCCAAAGTCCGAAGTACGTGGCTATACACTCGTTCAACTTGGCGAGTCAGGAAGCAGGCGAAGTCAGCCGCTAAACAACATAATGACGTTCGAGTTGCTGCTGCCGTTTCAATGCGCACTCTCGCGTATTTTAACTAGGTGCGTTATCCAGTTCATCAGAACCACTCACATAGGTACTTGCATGATAACGTTTCGATACGAACTGACGTAAGCCGACCAGTGTATGGAGGGATATATTGCCTTATTCGCTTGCCTTTGGCTTCGCGAATAGTGTAGCTGAGGCTTTAAATCTTATGTTTCTGCATTGGTATTCCTCAGTCTCAGTATTTTATTCAAAGCTTCTCTTTTTATAACATTCTAACAAAATAGCAAAGGTAGCAAAAACGTCCGAAGAGCTGGCAACAAACAGCGCAATCCAGGTGACAAGAATAACAAGGTCAGCTGCCAAAACTTATGTCTAGCCTGGGGCACCGACGTATTATTTCGAATGTCGATGCATCAATTTTCCAGTTTTCATTTTTTTAAGTGTTGTGCAATGATTTTGGGGAAAAATTTCGCTACGGATAATCTTGTAGAGCCTACTAAAGTATATTTCAACAGTTGTCTTGCTTGTTATCTTTACTCGAGACAAACATTTTCTGTAGACATCAGCTCGTTTTAATTTAGACTACTTGAATATCTGTAAAAACCAGGGTGTTTGGTTCGCTCTTTCATATACTAATTTCTAGACCATAGCTTCTGCCATATGTTTATTCATATCCATACAATGATGCTACAAATCATTAGATAATTTATCACAAATGCCTTACGAATTATGATATTGATCTGTCGTTGCTATATATCACAAACAAGGATGATAGAAGCACAAAACATATACACTGAAGAAGTTTGAATTCCATGCTATTCAGTGGCAACACGGTGACTTGTATGGTTGCCAGCAGCCATTTTTTGAGGGTGCGACATGGTTGCCAGATTGTGCATTAATATCCCAGCTCTACATATAAATCTGAGATTGCTATACTTATATATATATATATATAGAAAATGGTGGGATATGGAAGATCTTATAACAGCATGTGTTATTAACATTTTGCGCTATCTTGATATATAATAAATGCTTTTTTTTGTATGTTAAAATAGCAACGTCAATAACACAAGCTGTTATAAGATCACTCATATCTACTTACTAATCTGGAAAGATTCAGAAGAAAAACATACTGCAAATACCTAAATATATATTTGTTATATAAATCTCATACATTTTTCTACAAACAAATCAATATTAACATCATTATGGTCCAGATGTTTTCATTCCCCAGCCTTTGTTGGCACCTGCATAAATCGAAAATTAGAAAAAAATTTAATTGTGTTGATATGTTACTACAATTCACAGGTTTCTTTTTTTATTAGAACAATAATATAATTGTCCACGGGTATTCACAGGCATTTTTCTCAATGTGCTGGTCATCATCAAGAGTTAACTGTTACCACAGCTCCCTGTGGGCACCCATGTTACTGTTCAATATACTAGGCTATGATTTCATTAAAATTACAGTAAGCTTTACATATCAACCCTACTGCTCTGACAATAGCTGATTTAAAACGAAGTATGAAAACTAACTTGGACAAAAAGCAGTACAAATCATCACTAGTTATTGAGTCATATAAAAGCTTACAAATGTTATGTTCTGCAACTGTTGAACTGTTCGTGGCGCTCCACTGTTCAAAGAGTGATGAGGAGATACAAACAGGTACGATCTTCAAATATTAAGAAAATGACATGCTGAATGCTGAAAAAGGTAAGATTATTTTTGCAAAGAGCACAGGCAGGAAGAAACCCGCCGGAAATTTAATTCTGGCCAATCAGACAACGTCAGTTGTGAATAAGTCGCCATTTTTTGAGGGTGCGACGTGGTTGTCATATTATGCACCAGCAACACTGCTTTGCTTCCCATTCGCCAATATGAGTTTCACCCCCCTGGATAGAAGGAACCACAAAACATACACGGATCGGAAAGAACGTCTACTTGAAACGATTGGACGGGCAACACGAATACTTTTGCAGCCATGTTTTTGCAGGGATAGAGCAAATATGACACGGACCCAACACCTGTACAGAACAATTCTACGGGCAACACGAATGATATTTGGCATGTGTTTGAAGAGAAACGACACATCACTTATTTCTACTAGTTTTGTTTATTTTAAAAATTGACATCGTTAAGCTGCTCTTAACAAAAACAAATCAAAAAATATAAAATTAGGTTTTTACACGGTGGAAACTAAAAATAAAACAACATGAGTGATACTGCCATTTATTTCAGATGTGATATATACAGGGTGGCCCATCCATGCGTGGATGGAATATTACTCATAAACAAATACATTTTGGGAAAATTTATTTATGGCATGGTATGCATGATATTTGACGGTACATTTCTAAAATATTGGCCATTATACAGGGTGTCCCAATTTTGACCTACACATCAAAGTTGTGATTTTTAAAATGGAATGCCTCAAATTTTATTGCGTATTTGGATAAACCAATTCAAAAGAAGAAGATTGATATGACATACTATGGGGTTTTGGTAATTAGCTACTGAGATGTAAGGTGTTTTATCCAGAAAAACCCCTCACTTCGGCAACCCTTCAATCCGCCATTTTGAAATTTGGAGTGCTGAATTTTGTATCAAAAATAACTTAGACATCTCAGATTTTATCTTATTTGTTACTTTTTCGAATTTTAATTTTTCCTCATACAGGGTGGTAAAAAACGCGAATTGCAGCTTTTTTATACAAAATTCAGCTCTCCATATTTCAAAATGGCGGACTGAGGGGTTGCCGAAATGTGGGGTTTTTCTAGACAAAACACCTTATATATCAGTAGCTAATTACCAAAACACCATCATAGTATGTTATATCAATGTTCTTCTTTTGAATTGGTTTATCCAAGTATGCAATACAATTTGAGGCATTTCATTTGAAAAATCACAACTTTGATATGTAGGTCAAAATTGGGACACCCTGTATAATGGCCAATATTTTAGAAGTGTGCCCTCAAACATCAAGTATAACATCCCATAAGTAGATTTTCCCAAAATGTATTTATTTATGAGTAATATTCCGTCCACACATGGATGGGCCACCCTGTATATATATAAAGAGAAAATGATCATCTGGATAAAGGTATATACCAAAAATAGGAAAATGATTGGCAAGATCCGCAAAAGTACCTTTCTCCGCATGATAATTTTCTCTTTGTAGATCCCTTTGGGCTTGAAGTACCACCTACATGGCTATTATGTAAAAAAACATATGAAACGTCGAAAAAAAAAACAATAAAACGTCATCTTGTAGACTAGGTATTTTTGAGGGTGACTCCACGTCTGCTCACTATGATCGCTGTGAGCGTCCGTCTATAATGTCACAAAAAAATAATATAATGCCAAAACAATCGACATAATGCCACTTTTAAACATACGTAATATCCCTGCCGGAGTGTATCACTTCTTGTGGACGCAACAATCTTGTGCAGTTTAATGCTTCCAAAACGCAGTACTGTACTTTGATCAACAAAAAGCGTCCTAGCGATCATCCAGTTTTGATGGTCGGCCGAGTTCTGCCAAAGAGCCCTTCATTTCGGCTGATCGGAGTCCAGATCAGACTGACTGACTTGATCTGTCACGAACACATCTCGCCCTTGCGGAAGCTGCTGGGCTATTTGTTTAGGGCTAAGAAGTTCTTTTATCAGCATAACCTCCTCACTCTATACAAGGCCCAGATAAGTCCTAGCTTCGAGTGTTGCTCACAAGTTTGGAGTGCTGCCGCCCCGACAACATTATGTTTGCTCGAAGCTGTCCAGATGGCATAAATCGCGAGCTTCTGGACTACCTCGAACGTCACGGCTTGATTAGCGACAGACAGTATGCTTTCCGGCACCAGCGATCCACAGGGGACCTCGTAGCTCACGTCACACAATTGTGGAGTAAACTCATCCAGTCTTATGGTGAGGCTCATGTCTTTGCTCTTGATATCACGAATGCATTCGATCAGCTGTGGCACGCTGACTTCTTATGCAAACTTCCATCCTATGGCCCCCCAGAAAATCTTTGCAGATGGGTGGCTGACTTTCTCTCTGGCCGCAAGGTATCCGTCGTAATTCATCCCCCAACGTAAACACGCGTGTTCCCCAGGGATTGGTCTTGTCTCCGACTCTGTTCTTCTTACATATCAATGACCTCTTTGCCTGTACGATCAACCCAATCCACAGCTTCGCTGATGACAGCACATGCAGGAATTCAGATTGACAAGCCGTTCTCTACCGCTGAGCTGGAAAAAAGAAAACTAGCGACGATTTCCTCTCTGACCAGAGACCTGGAGGTTATCACTGCTTGGGAACGAAACAATCTTGTACAGTTTAATGCTTACAAATCATAGCACTGTACCTTGACGAACAAAAAGCGTCCTAGTGCTCATCCCATTTTGATGGATGGCCGAGTTCTGCCGAAGAGTCGTTTACTTCGGCTGGTCGGAGTCCAGATCACCGAGGACTTGATCTGGCACGAACACATCTCGTCAATAGCGGCAGCTGCTGGGAAAAAGCTAGTCTATTTGTTTAGGGCTAAGAAGTAATTTTCTCCGCATGACCTCTCTCAATACAAGGCCCAGATAAGGCCTAGCCTCGAGCTCTCTTCCATGATGTCGCCGCGCGATGTGCCTGCCAGACAGACCCGTCTGACTTAGACCTCCCATCCTAACCGTGTCGAACTTCGTACATGAAGAACTGGCAGATACAACCGCTCCTTTGTCCCGAGGATGATTGTGGAACAATCTACAGGAGAGAGCTTTCCCAGTTCTACTAACCTTAGGCAGTTCAAATATCGTATGAACAAAATTTCTTTGGGATCATTATAGCAGCCGCGGTGTTCCGGGATTTAGACTACTGCCTGCGCGGCTGCGCCGTTGTAAAAAGAAATGCAAAAGCTAGAGCTGTATATATTGTAAATATATAATGACATCTTCACTCAATTCTTCCACATTTTTTTTAAATTTCCAATTTTCTCAAAATCGTTATAATTTTTTCCTGACTTCATTTGTGAGATTTCAAAATAAATTTGCTAACTAACAAGAGGCATAATTAGAATCTCAATGTCACGTTTCGTCGCTTGTCTTCCAGCATCAACTTAATTTTTTCTTACTGACGCCATATTGGAATTTTGCACAGATGAATCGAGTTTTTAATTTCAATTTCAAAAATGTATGATATGTCATAGATTAACATTTACAAACCTTTGTTATGTCAAAAAAGCAGAATTTTCTAGGTAGGCCAGATAGTCGTTTGTTTCGCATACCATATATCCCAGAATCACTTTTATTTTTTGCTGACTTCATTTGAGATAGGATTTCAAAATAAATTTCATGTTATCATTGTTACTTATTCTTCTCTACAACATGACGTAATCAAATTTTCAACTCGACGTTTCTTCTTTCGACTTCCATCACCAGCTTTGTTTATTCATATTCAGGCTATATTGGAATTTTGTGCAATTAATGGGATTTTTCAGTCCCAAAGTCAGTGATGTTTTCCTTAGTTGCCCATGAATTTATTGTTGGATGGAAACTATAAGGAAATAAAAAGTTATGGTGAATCTTAAACACAAAATGAAAATTTTATTGATGGTAATAACATAAATAAGCATATTTTTTTCTCCTGATCCGGAGATCAAAACGTATGATCCAGATCAACAATGACCAATTACGTTAGAAAGCGTTTTAGTAAAACTGGTTAAAAATTTAGCCAACCGGAAACACGTATCATAAACCTTGTAGATAATAGAATTAACAAAACAAACATAAACACCTAAGAAGATTGAAAAAAGGATATATCGGTTGTCAATTAGGTGCAGATTTCAATAAACCCCTTGATTATCTTCCTTTATCACGTATTTCTGCTGCTGTACCTTATCTGCATGTCGTCCTTCAAGGTAAATATATAGATATATTTTTGGGTTACTATTATTTTAAACACCTTTATCTGGTTTATATAGGAATATGCCTTTGCTTTAGTAAATTTTATAAAGAATGGTAGAAACCAGATAAGAAATTATACTACAAAAAGAAAAGTCTGCAGAATGTAAAATGGAAACCCTCTTTGTCAGTTAGAGGTGGGGTATGTATTCGAATTCAGATAATAACGATATTCGAATACGCATTTCAAGTTTTTGCTATTTTGTGATACAATAAAAATTATAATAAATTATAATGATATTTATGATAACCAAACCAAATTTGCACTAATTCAATAGGATACTTCGCCAGCAGACCCATTTTATTTTGTGCAACATAGGTATTCCACTGGTTAAAATGACTTAGTACCTGGAAATACTGCACGCTATTTGTCACAATTAAGAATAAATTTGAACCTATGATAAACACAAACGATCAGATGAAACTAATATTATCATTCGAATTTTTCTCGCGACATTCTGTTTTTCCAAATATTCGGGTAATCAGTGCGTCTTCAAAACGTGGATTCTATAAAAATATACGTATATCATTGTTATGTGACACGATAAACCAGTGCATTTGAGAGAAATACAGGTAGTATCGATATTGTATAATCATCGACCACAATGCAGCTGTGCAGTGCACATCTTCGATAATTCCATCACTATCCCACTGTGACAACTCATGAAGCGACTACCCCAATAATCTTACTTTTTAATGAGAGTGTTTATGGAGGGTCCCTTGTTTTGTTGTTCTGATTTATATAACATTCACCCCAAACACAAAAACAACACAGTATCACATTCAAAATAAGTAAAACTTTTTGTAACCAAATTTTTTAAATAAGGCGCCCACTGGTGGGGCTCGCGTCCAGTTCTTTATTTGCTTCAGAAACTTGGGTAACCCGATTCCCTTTTTAGTTTTGATTTGATTTCTCGAAGGATCATATATTATGGGGTTGACCAGAAACACATACGAATTTCAAAACCGCATTGCTCGTGTCAGGCACGCGGGTGCGGGACACGGGTAGTGGGGATAAGTAGGTTGGCGCTCGGAAATTTAGTCGCCATGGAGCGTTTCACCGGTGAGCAGCATGCGTTCTGTGTTAAGCCAGCGCCAGCGTAGTTGCACGACTTAGACCCTGTCACGCCTTTTTTTTATAAACAAGACGAAATGGTGGTGTGATCCCTCTTTCCTTTTTTTTGTTTTTTTTTTTAATTAATTAATGAATTAATAAATCACTATAAATGATATCTAAGGGCCAGTCAATGCAAAACTGCTGTCAAGTAGCGTGCAAATTTTATTCCCTATTTCAATAAAGCGGAGTGCATGGGGGTTAAGAGCGCCAGTGGCTCAAGACGGATTAAGCCAGAAATCTGCGAGATGTTAGTCGGAACTTGTTTTGCCTGACCACCTCACAAAGAAAAGCATCTAACAGTAATGATGAAACCTAATTAATTGTACATAGAGAGCCAAATAAAACAAGATATTTAAAAAAAAGAATCACAATATATGATCAAAACAAGCAGCACATATGCTCCACCACTGGAGTGCAAGTAAAAAAAAAGGATATTATTCAAAATTACCTGACAATAACATTATTAGACCATGATAATTAACCCTTCAAAACGTTTACCATGGTACCCGTACGAAGGCTTTCTTTAGAAATATAGGCTTCACAAATATTTCAACACCTAAACCTAAACTTATCTGGACAGTGGTCTTCTTTCTTCCAGTTACAGCTCTACGCGCAGCTGAGATGTAGTCAGCTCACAAACGCTCAGGTCAAAAAAACCAGTGGTGAGCAGTAACGTGAGGAACGTCACAAGGTAGGGGCTGCTTGCCTTCCAAAATTTACGGTATAAAAAAACCTGTTCACATCAGGTTTTTTTATCAAGGGGAAGGGATGGCTTCCAACAAATCGGCTGCGAAACAGCTTCAAAGCAGCTACAAAACAAAGCTGGAGGAGTGTGAATGGTGGTTCTCCGCAATGCCTTCCCAAACCAAAACAACTAAACGTAAAGTACAAAATAAACTGATGTTTGGGGCCTTAATATCTCAAAATCTGAAATTTAACGAAGAAACGCCCACACACAAACAAAATCACAGCGGAAAAGAAAAGAAAAATGGCACTGGACGCGTCTGTGCGCAATTATTGAAGGTATCTTGATAGTAAATCAAATTTTAACAGAAGGTATCTTGATAGGAGAGTAAACATTCGTATTCGGCTAGTACGTGTAGAAATGACAAGGTGGCGCGCTGGTTGCCAACTCTGTCTGCGGGGGACCATCAAAATTTTATGGGGAAATTTCTCATTAGTGTTTAAAAATATTTCAAAACAATACCTGAGAAAAACAGATATAATACGTGTGAAATTATACAATCAATAAACTATGAAATTTACCAAAATAATATCATTCAAAAGGGTTTGGCCTAGGAATCGGCACTCTATAATCAATAAAGAGAAATTCACATTACTGGTAACTGATCAAAATAATAAAAAAAGGTTACGTGATTTTGGCACGTGACAAAACTATGATGTAAGTACAGATTTTACGACAGAGCCGTACTTGGAATTTCAATTCAACTGAACAGTGAGTACTTTTCATTTATTTTTTTTACTTGTTTGCCTACGTTTCACCACACATTGGCCCTAATGAATAAAAATGTAGGAATTGCTTTGTCTTACAAAATAGAAGGAAACACTTAAAAACCGATGAATAAAAACCTGAGTAATTGCTTTTGCCTTCAGCAATTGCATAAAGTTGCATCAATTGCTTTTGGATGAAGCTTTTTCTTAAAAAACACCAGCTATTGCTTAAACATGCTTAGAATGGGATGACTAAAACACGCATTTGCTTTTCCTAGTGTAGTAATTGCTATTAGATATTTAAAGTAGGTCGATCCCAGCTTGCATTTGCCTTTAGTGAAATTTTGTTCGTTCTACTACATATACGGATTGTTTTTGCTGATTTGGAATTTGGTAGTTATGGCCGAATATATGAATATTCGTGTAAAAAAAGTATACAGTGTACGTAAAGAGTGCCGAGACAATGATTTCCGAAAATTATATCGGTTTAATCGCGAAAATGTGGAGTGGTTAGCGCATTATTTTTTGGCCGACAGCCGTGAAAAGCGAGGAGGAGCATTATCAGCTGTGAATAAGATGAACATTTTTCTGCGTCAGTTGTCAGACCCTGGCTTTCAAAATGCCGTTGATGAAGAGCTTGGTGTTCACCAGACTACTGTTTGTAAAACATATACTTCCGTCCTGAACGCCGTTTTGGAGAAGGCCTACATTTGGATTAAATTCTCCAAAAGTGCTAAGACTTTATGGATGCTAAACAACTGTGGTCCGAGAGATACCGTTTCAAAAATTCTATCGGCGCAATAGATTGTACGCATGTCAGGATTCCAAAGTTTGCTGAATCCGGTGACGAATATATAAACAGGAAAGGATATCCTAGCATCAATATACAGGCAACTTGCAATGCCAAAGAAATATTTACAAGTGTAGACTGTCAATGGCCAGGCTCTGTACATGACAGCAGAATATTTGAAAATTCCAATATATTCAACATTCTTAAAAACAGCACCGAAGAATGTGTATTATTAGGGGATGATGGCTATTCTATATCCCCTTGGATTATGACTCCCTGGAGAAATCCAACAACCCCAGAACAGCAAAATTATAATAACGTTTTTTTGTCGAGAACGAGTAATAATTGAACGATGCTTTGGGCAATTAAAAGCAAGATTTCCTGTCCTACACTTTCAATTTAACTACAAATTTAATTCGTCAATTAGGACAAAAAAAAAGGCAAATAGTGACTGAAATGCTCTTCAATTATCATGTAAGTAACAACTGGTACTTATATTACGTGTAGGTACACAATTAAAACAAATCATAAATACTATACCGTTATTAAACAAATGGAAACAGAACAATATAATTCTCAGGTACCTATATTCAACTTAAATTCAGATTTTATTAATTTTTGATACTCGATGTAAACCCAAATTAAAAATTAAATAATTAATAATAATTACAAGTTGTAATACATTTTTTCCTCCGAAAAACTACTGTTTGGCATACAGTTACTTGCTTCTGTCTCTTAATGATTTCTTCTTGTTGCATTCGACATAATTTCAACTGCTCTAATAAAGCTAATCGCTGCAACTCAGCATTTGATAATTTTTGGGTTTCTTCAGTTTCTGGTAAATGTGACATCTTAATTTTCTTTGCAGGAATAGTAATTTCTTTTGCACTTAAGGGGGCCAGAGTGTCACTGATGGCCGAGGTGGAGGCTCCATCAAGTGTTATGCTTTCGTTGGCTCCAACAGAGACAGCACCTGAATGATTTATTGTGATGTTTAAAAAAACCTACGATACAAGAAAGTGTAATTTGCTTTACCTGGTATTTTTTTGAAGATGGGATTCTTATGTACTTCCAACATTTCCATTAACAACTTTTCCCAAGACTTATAGATTATAGCTTTATTGCCTGTCTTATTAATATTAAATTTCTTCTTTATTTCGGTCTTCATATTACTTATTTTTTTTTTGCTATCTGCTTTGTTGTAAGTGTCGCGTTAAAAATATCTTTATATTGTTGTACTAAAATTTTTAACTTGTGGAACTTGCGATTTATTAAGAACGATTTTATGTTCTTTTGATTTATGCTCAAATAACAACTGCTTATCCATTTCTTCCTCATCATGGGATTCGTCACTTCCACTTGAATCAGCCATAATTTTCACTGCCTTTTTTATGTTTTACCGAAAAATATGTTCCTAATCCCACCTACTATGTTATGCCGAATGTAAGAAACTCGGAACTAAACTGAAATAATTGCGCGTATCGACTCCTAAACATACTTGCAAGTCTAAACGCGTTGAACACATACATATATAAGCAATTGCTTTTAAGATTCGGGAAATGCAGCATTTGCTTAAAAATATTATTCATTGCAAAATTTAGCAATTGCTTTTAGTTACAGCAATTGCTAGTTAAGCAATTGCTAGTTAAGCAATTGCTGTTGCCTAAATGTCATGAGGCTTGTTATCAATCTTTGGCTCTGATGTGATGTAAAATCTGCTTCTGAGATAGCATTACTGGAGGACTAAGCTGTAAGTTGTATGTGTTGATGATAATTACATTTTATTCTTGTCTCAAATACACTTAATTGAGATTCAAAGCTAGAAATTAGTTGCGCAGCCACTTTTTCTTATCCATTCAGTAAATTATGGTGCATATACAAATTTGCTGAATTTCAAAAATGAGAGAGATAAGAAGTAATTATATTCACTGTATACTGTCAAATTACAACCCATATACATGCTAACAGTAATTACACACAACACGGGCGCGGTGATGATTTTATACAGATGCAGACCAATACACATTATTATCCAGATGCGATCTTGCTATTCAACCAACTTTCATCTCAGAGATAAAATCTACAGACAAGGACCACTCGGCCTCACAAAACATATGCAACCAAATGCGTGTAGTTTAGTTTAGTAATTCCTCCATAGATGGACGTTCACAACGATCCTAGTGAGCAAACGTGGAATTACTGTTTGCGCCCTGAAAAGTACCTAGTTTGCAAGATGACATAGGTTTTTTTTTTTGGCGTTTTGTAGGTCTTTTACATGATACCCATGCAGTGAGATGTCATTTTTCATTCATCGTGAGATCGAATTATCGTACTTGATTCACATACAACCACAGATTTATTTCATGCTTGTGACAAATTAAGACCACGTTTCGATGTGAATAATGCTTATACATTGAATCACCCTAATTAACACGTCCCATATCTAGTATTCGTTTTACTCTACTATTAACAGTTGATATATTTGTAGTACTGCCAACCTAACAACAGTAAACATGAATAATGTATTAGCACACATATGATTGTTATTTTACCACATAGTATTTGAACCTAATAACATTTATTTTTCAATTCAATTAAAAGAGCCGAAATGGAAACGTTTATTTTGTGGATCTACCGCGATTTCAGCCACACGACTTTTTGTTGAACAATTTGATATGGTTGCACTGGGCAGTCCTGTGACTGGATGGACAAGGCAGTTCTGATTTCAAATATAATAAAGATATTCCAGTGCTCTTCCTTTTCCCCAATATACATTATATGCATACTGAAATACTTTTATTAAAAATATGAATGCCACCACTTTCCATAAATTTCGCGTTAGTGCTAGAACAGTGGTCGCCAACCTATTCAGTGTGTTGAGCTACTTTGATAATTTTTTAATAAACAGTGAGCTACCTAGTCGTAAACATGAAAGCCAACTGAAATAAAATTATACGCAGTTGTATGCGACATAGTGAACATGTGTTTATTTTACTTGTACAAATACATACTAATAAACTTAAATAAACTAATAACTAATACAATCGTAGATGATAAACAAAATGTTTCGTCAGCTACAATGGCATGTCACATATGATTTAATAAAGGTAACTAAAAATAAAAAAGCAACGCACTATTTTAAAAAAACATGTCCAGATAAAAAAATGCGTATTCAATGAGAAGCCTGACACTCAGACTCACTGACATTTTTTTACTGTTTAGAGTATAATTTGATACCGCCGTTCGAATACAATTATCCAAATGTTTATCTGTAAGCCGATTACGGTATTTGTTTTTAATAAACTTCATATTTGAAAAAGAAGGCAAAACGACATAAAACTGAATATTTATCTTTACTTACTGAAGGCCAGATACATTTTGAATTTGAGACTAATGACTTTAAAGCTAAATCATTTCGAAACGCAATCACTTACATTTCTGTCGCAGCGATGCCTTCGCTAAAATTCTGCGTAACAGAAGTTGCAAACTGTTGGATATCAATTTCCATGAAGGGTGAAACAACAACTTGCACAACTATAGCAATTTTGGTGAAATCCTTGAAACGATTTTTGAAGTTATCCTTCAAGGTAGAGACTATTTCTACATGATATTTACTGTCATGTGTTTCTAATGGACTTTGAGATATATTTTCTAAAAGAATAGGAAAATGCCTGGTATCGCCATCGATTAAGTTTTGTTCCCAAAACTCAAGCTTTTTGATAAACGCTTTTATATCAGAAATCATTTCTGTTAGTTCTTTGCATCTCCCGTGAAGCTGCAAATTAAGTTCATTTAATTTTTCTGTAATATCCACAAGTAAACCAAAATCTCTAAGCCAGATTGAATTTTCCAGTTCCGGAATCGGTTCATCACGTTGTTTGAAACATTGAACTATATCATTAAAACGTTTCAGTACTCGTCCCCAACTAAACTATCGGACTTCAAAGGGAAGAAGTAGTTCCCCGTATTAACAGTCAGTTTTATCGGGCAAGGTTTTGAATAATCTTCTTTGTAACGCTTGAGCTCTAATCTTGTTCACCATTTTTACTACTAATTTGATAACGTTGTTTAGTTTTAGAAAATGTCCACATAATGCTTGCTGATGGATAATGTAGTGGTAACATAGAAATTGCGGAAAACTTTCATCTTTACGACGTAACCCTTATCACGACCCACCATAGCTGGAGCGCCATCGGTTGTCAAGCCTACCATTTTCGATATTGGAATTTTCTCTGAAGAAATAATATTTAAAAAAACAAGTCCTGCCGAGTAGTCTGTCATTTTAGTGGAATAAACTTCAGAAGATCTTTAATCGTAAAATCACTAAAAACCATCCTGACGAACACGGCCATCTGAGAGGTGTCAACGACATCTGTGGATTCATCCAGTTGCAGTGAAAAATAAGCAACAATTATTGAAGTCATTTTTTAACTGTATCATTGCTCATTACTCTACTCGTCTCATCACTGTACTAGCAGAAAGTTGCAAAGATTTTATAGCAGACACTATCTCGTCTTTATTGCAAATAATGAATCTGTTCTATCATTCCGCCGTCTTCATAAGGTTTCTTCTTTTGTGTAAATATCTGGGATACTCGGTATGATGTCGTAGTTACAGCCTTGCTTTTGTCGATTGTTTTTAAAAGTATTGTCTGTTGTCCAATTAACTGATTTTTTGTTTCAGTTTTTCCGTACTGGTTGCAAACGTTATGAGAATGATTTTTCGAAATTCGAATGGTGTTATAGTGCCTCTCGATATTTCCTTTTTAGCAATGGAAACAAATGTTTTACATAACAAATATACATTATATAGTGTTCTTCCCATTCCGAATGGAAATGCTATGCTCATCTTACTACTGCTCATAATGTTTTTAATTGCAGGCCAACTCTAACCCAACTGCTAGACTTTGTGCCGTTCAGTTTTAAACTGAGCGCACTGTCGCCGCGCCTTGCGTATTTATTCCGTTCAAAGTAATCGAGATCGTTGTCGAACAGATCGCTCTAGCTTCTATGATTTTTACACCTTTTTAAAATTTGTTGTGAGCCACCAGAATTGCCTTTGCGAGCTACCGGTATGCTAGAACATCATGTAGAGATCTATTTAAGAGATTCAGAGTACTAACACTTTTGTCGAGAGGAAATAAATAAATGTTTGCGCCAAATAGTGGTTTATATATCTACAAATTATAATTTATTTAATCGACAATCAACACGTTGAGGCACCTTTAAAATTATATCTTAGGTAAGTAATACACTGTTCTTTTCAATTAAGTGCTCTGTAATTGATGTCTAACAATTTAGGCATTATATCAGATTTGATCCACGATTCGGGCAGGGATTAAAGGGTCCTCTTTAATTGGCCAATTTTTGATCCAGTTTCACTAAAACGCTTCTTAATTGGTTATTGTTGATCCGAAGTGAAAAAATATGTTTTTGTAGCTAAACCAGGTGCTGTATAAATAATTTCTTGATTTAATTTGGGGATCAGAGACCCTTCTTACACAGCTCGTATATTTTTACACTAGTTTGCGTGATACAGGGTGGGCCATTAAGTTGATCGGATTTTAAAAATCATAGTAAAGACTGAAAAGCGTAGGGAAGATACGTATACAAGGTGTTCCTTAATGATATGCGAAAATTTAAGGGTGTGAATCTAGATGAAAAATTAATGTTAGTTTGCTTTATAAACTATGGTCCAAAAATGTTTCGTAACAAAAACTTGGGGTGTTGAAGTTTTAGGACAAAAAATGGAAATTAATTAATATTTTCAGAACCGCTTCTGATATTTCACTCATATTTAGTACGTAGTGAAAGTTAATGAAGTTGCATATTTTTGAATGCAAAAATAATTTAGTGGCGAATGGTGAATTATTCAAATGCAGAAATGGCGGAAATGCATTACGTATATGGCCTTGCCGACGGTAATGGTGAGCAAGCCAGACGGATTTATCACCAGAGATATCCCGATCGTGCTTTGCCAGATAGTCGAACCTTTTCTAATATTCATCGTCGTCTTGTTGAAACTGGTTCTGTCCGAAAAGGAATATCTGAAGGTAGACCTCTAAGTGTAAGAACACCTGAAATTGAGGAAGCAGTGCTGCACGAAGTCGAAGAACATCCTGAAACGGGTACGAGGAAGATCGCTAGACACTTAAATATTTGCCATCAAATTGTTTGGAGAATTTTAGTGGATTTTTTGTTATATCCTTACCATATTTTAAGAGTGCAGGCATTACTTCCCATTGATTTTCCAAAGCGTGTGACTTTTTGTCAGTGGTATCTTCAACAAATTACGCAAAATCCGCAATATGAATCAATGATTCTGTTCGCGGTCGAAGCTAATTTTTCTCGAAATGCCATTCAGAATTTCCACAATAATCATTTGGGCAGGAATTATTGGCAACCACTTTATTGGCCGATTCTTCTTGCCGGGACGACTTGACGGACAGACCTACCGCAATTTTCTTAAACAACAGTTGTCTTTGCTGCTTGATGATGTTCCATTAGTAATAAGAAACAATATGTGGTACATGCATGATGGTGTACCAGCGCATTTCAGCGTAGCGGTTCGTAATTATTTACAAACTGTTTATCCAAATCGTTGGATTGGCCGCGGTGGGCCCCAAGAATGGCCACCAAGGTCCCCAGACCTCAACAGTTTAGATTTCTTTTTGTGTTGCTATCTTAAGACACTAGTGTACACAAGTCCCATTAACATGTAGAGGAATTAAGAGAAAGAATAGTTGCAGCTTGTGATAGAATAAAAAACACTCCAGGTACATTTCAACGAGTACGCAATTCCATGAGAAGGAGGGCGGAAGCATGCATACTAAGTGAAGGGGGCCACTTTCAACAATTTTTTTAATGATTTCGTTGGTTTTAATGTTATGTTTATGTTGTCAGTTGTTGTTGTTCATCACCCCTAATTTGTTTAATTTTTCCAATTAAATTAATAATAATTTTGCAAGTTAGACAATAGAACGGTTTTTATTTTTTTACTCAAAAATGGCGCATCAAAGGAAAACAATTCAGGAGAGATCATTTGTTTTAAATTGAACTGGGATTTCAAAAATAATTTTTATTTGGCAAAAAACCATTGGCGTACCACTTTTTTCTTAAAAAATATCGAAGTCAATACCCACTGTTAAAGCTACAAATTATTTTTGCATTGAAAAATATGCAACTTTATTAACTTTCACTACGTACTAAATATCAGTGAAATATCTGAAGCGTTTCTGAAAATATTAATTAACTTCCATTTTTTCCTAAAACTTCAACACCCCGAGTTTTTGTAAGGAACTTTTTTGGACCATAGTTTACAAAATAAAGCAAGCTAACATTAATTTTTCATGTAGATTCACACCTTTCAATATTCGCATATCATTAAGGAACACCCTGTATACTCCTCGGATCTCGACTTCAAATTCGTGAAAACTCGCTAGCACATCGCCCGTAGGATAGCGGACGTCTCCTCGGAAATGTTGTGCCTGAGCTGGGCAATCGTCGTCAGTTTATTGGCGTAAACGCGGCTCTTGCGGTATCCGCAGAGAAAAAAATCAGTAGCGTAAGACCTGGGCTCCAGGGAGACCACGGAATGTCCCCTCGTCGCGATATCAGTTTTTCACTGAACATTTCGTTTACAACTGCTAAAGACTCTTTGGCAGTTTGGGATGTCGCGCCTGTTTGTTGAAACCAGGTCCTGCTATGGTAGGCTTTAAAATTATGCAGTTGTGGAAAAAAGTTACGTAGCATTGCTGTGTAGCGATTAGAATTCACTGTTACAGTCTAGCCTTGCTCGCTTTCGTAGAAATAGGGTCCGACGATTCCTTCAGCCGGTATGGCCGCCCAAACTGTAACATAACGCGAATGCAAAGGCCGTTGGTGCTTTAATTTGGAATTTTCTGCAGCCCAATAACGGTAATTTTGCTTGACAAATCCACTCAAATGAAAATGAGCTTCATTAGAGAAGAGAATATTGTTCAAACTTGGAAAGCGCTCTAACATTGTTTCGGCAAACTCATGGTGTAGTTCACTGTAGTTGGTGGTCCTGCGGTTTCAATTCCTGCACTAGCTGAAGTTTATATGTGTGCAATATAAGGTTTTTACCAAAATACCTGTGGATCGCGCCGTACGAACGACGCAACTTCGCTTACAGTTTCCTCTGTTCGTACTGACGCCCCGCGGGTTTCTGATTCAGTGTCGAACCGGTAGACTCGAACTTTCTGACCCACGACCTGATCACACTTTCATGTAAACTAAACTAAGAGCGAAACAGACGTGCACGAATCTCCTTTTTGTAATAAGCCTTAACACAAAAGGCACGCTGCTCACCAGTGAAACGCTCCATGGCGACTAAATTTCCAAGCACCAAGCTACTTTATCCTCACTACCCGTGTCCCCCCCCCACGTGCCTGTCACGAGCAAGGCGGTTTTGAAATTCGTACGTCTTTCGGGTCCACCCTGTATTTTAGAAAGAATCGACGATATTCATTCGATCCATTATTAGAAAGATGCCTCCTCATTCGTCCATCCTGATCCGGATGACGGATTTTGATCTCCTGTTAGTAAAATTGGGGCTCCTGAGATATAAAAGGATCCGGAATTGGGAAGAGGAAAAGGATAAAAATTATAAGATAAACTCAATAATACCATTTATATAAAATTATAAAGACGTCATATGGATTGTATCTTGGTCTCCACTCTTTCTCTGTATAAAAAGTTGATAATATAACAAATTAATATACTCGTATGTCAATGATACTCAAATGTATTATTTGAACCCAATTCGCTTCAATAAATAAGTAAGACTCTTTATTTGGAGCTCTAAATAAATTTTAGTTTAAAAAGCTACAAGCCCATCTGCAACGATTAAGTATCAAGTTATTGAGAACCGTTCAAATTGTCTATTAACTTTTCAAAAGCGATAATTTTATAACCCAGAGGTATTCTGTCTATAATAATATACTCCATTAAATTGTATTGGCAAAACATCAGAATATAAATAAAACATTCTTTAAAATACTAAAATTATTATGTAAAATAATAATGTTAGGCAAACATTCAAAACATTTGTCACAGAGTGATGCTATGCACCCCTTTACGCCCTACGTTTAGGAAATATTGTTCATCCAAGCATATATTGACATACGGGTGGAGTAAATTCAAAGGTAATTTGACAAATCAAATGATATAAAATTAGCATATCAAAAATTACTTGAATGAAAGTGTCATATGCATTGTTGGTCATTGAACCAGCTAAGTATTGCCTAATATTAGATTTATTTTATGTTTTTGGAAAAATAGTGACACGGGAGTGATGGTACACGGGACTAACAAACTTTAAAAACGGAAATGCCAATCCTCGAAAAAGATTAAACTACATTTAGGATACATTCAACAATCCTGTTTCAAATAAATCAATTGAAAATACTGTAAGGCCTCATCTCCAAACTTCTTTTTAAAACGGGGTTTGTCATTTTCAGATTTTACGCATAAGGCAGTCTTCACCATATGCGCGATGTTGTTTATGTATGTATATCATTGAACGTTTTACACTAAAGCGAAATCATTTACACGTACATACTGTGAACAATCATTTCCATATTGGCATGTGTAATACATTTACAAGTATATCTACATATCTTTCTGACGGACCCTGTATCACAAATTCTCATAGACTTAATATAGAAGTGTCTAGCAAGACAAAAAATGTATAACTTATTCCTCTAGTTTTAAGGGGCTTTTAATCGTTTAATAAGCTTGCTCTTTGGACATTTCTAGCCTCGTTTCTCTCAAAATTTGTTAATTTTTTTTAAATCTGATAGTTTTCGAAAGTTTATGACTGGAAAGTTTGGTCCGTTCGTATTTCTATACCACTTTGCCAGATATTTTTTCAGACTTGATTGCTTTGATCGCTGTTTAGTTCTTTGCTATTGGAGTCAAATTTCCTAGATCTGACATTTCAGATGATCATGATTTCTTCAATGATTTGTGTAACTAAAAGTCTAACGTCTCCTTCCTTTTCAAATCTTCCATCTTACGCTGTAATTCTTTCCCTAAATTACTTGACTTTGTTTCTGTTATACAGGGTAGGCTATTAAGTTGGCGGATTTTGAAAAATTATAGGAAAAAGCTACAAAGCGTAGGGAAGATAGTTTATATTTTTTAATAAAATAGACAAATGGGAATTTTATTTCTTTAAAATAACATCATTGAGATGTAAGCCATCGAGACGTACGCACTCCTCGACTCCTGACTTCAAATTCGTGAAAACTCGCTGGATCATCGCTCGTGGGATAGCAGACATCTCCTTGGAAATATTGTGCTTGAGCTAGGCAATCGTCCTCGGTTTATTGGCCCTTGACGTAACCCCAGAGAAAAAATCCACTGGCGTGAGATATGAGCTCCGGGGAGGCCACGGAACGTTTTTCACTAAACATTTCGTTTACAACTGCTGAAGACTCGTTGGCGGTATGGGATGTCGCGCCAAACCAAGTCCTGCGTAGGCCTCAAAATTATGTTGTTGTGGAAATAAAAAGTTACGTAGCATTGTGGTGTATCGCTTAGAATTTACTGTTACAGTCTGGCCTTGCTCCTTTTCGAAGAAATAAGGTCCAATGATTTCTGTAGCCGACATTGCCCTTCTGCTACCTCTACTGAGTGGGCCGTGGCAAATGCTTGTTCCGGAAGTTGTATCCAGTATACAACTTCTTCCCGTTCAAGTGATTTGTAAACGCATTAAGGAATACCTTAGCACCGATTGCCGGGTGGCGGTACAAGTCCGCCACCGGGCCACTTTAGGTCTACTTAATATCATTAAAACGCAAAAAGAAGGTGGTAGACAAGGACCAGTCGACCGAGGCGGTACCACCCGCTAGTTTTCCCGGGGTGTCTTATAAATGTCCGCATGTTTCCACACCTAAGCTATTCAGTCGGTTATTTTTAAAACAAAGAAATTAATGATGATGGATCCCTCAAGTACTAAGGATTCCAGACGTAAAATCACTCCACTCTCGGAATGTCTGGGTGGAGGGTGGACACAAGGGAACAACATCGAAGATAAAATTTGTTTGACGAAAATCTGCGGGATTAACAGCAACATTGATGCCGTTCATCACTACTTGCAACCCAATCGTCCCACCATACTTTTCTTGGCGGAGACAAAAATCTCGGAGTTTGCACCGACTAACCAGCTTAGCTTCCCAAATTACCAGGTGCACTCCAATCTGAGAAAGAACAGGGGAGTTGTGGCCTTTGTTCGCAACAGTCTTTCCTGCTCCAAAGATGTTTCTTTGGAATCAGACCGGAAGGACATTATGTGGCTTCGCCTCAACTCCAAAACATCCCCCAAATTTATTTGCGGCCTTTATCGCTCTCCCTCGGACCATAACTGGGATGACCTACTTGAACACCTCGCCGTTAAGATCGACTTCCTCAACATCAATCACCCCGCTTCATAGGTAGTTCTCCTCGGTGATTTCAATGCCCATAATGAGCTTTGGTTGGGCTCAAATAAGACTGATGCAGCAGGTCGTGCAGTTGAAGCGTTCGCTCTTACCCTAGGGTTGACCCAGCTAGTGATGAGCCCCACTTTTTCCCCCGCGTCACGTCACATGCCAGTCTGACGAGAGACCTGGAGGTTATCACTGCTTGGGGACGCATCAATCTTGTACAGTTTAATACTTCCAAAACCCACTACTGTACCTTGACGAACAAAAAGCGGCACACCGCTCATCCGGTTTCGAAGGATGGCCGAGTTCTGCCAACGAGCCATTCATTTCGGTTGGTCGGAGACCAGATCACCGAGGACCTCATCTGGCAGGAACACATCTCGACCACAGCGGCAGCTGCTGGGACAACGGGCTTTGCTCCTCAGAGCTATCTTCCATGATGCCGCCATGCGATGTGCCTACCAGATAGACCCGCCTGACTTTGACCAACAGAATTTCGTTGGGATCATCATAGCAGCCGCGGTGTCCCGGCATTTAGGCTTCTACCTGCGCAGCTGCTCCAATATAAAAAATATCCGCACAAACTGTAACAAAGGTGTTGGTGTTTTAATATAGGATTTTCTGCGGCTCAATACCGGTAATTTTGCTTGACAAATCCACTCAAATGAAAAGAGCTTCATCAGAAAAGGGAATATTGTTCAAACTTGGAAAGTGTTCTAACATTGTTTCGGCAAACGCACGGCGTAGATGGTGGTACCTGCGGTTTCAATTCCTGCACTAGTTGGAGTTTATATGGGTGCAATTTAAGGTCTTTTACCAGAATACGCCTTACAGGTGTTCTTCATATGGCGAGCTCAGCTTATCTCTTTCGGGATAACTGTGAATCGCGTACGCCCCGCAGGTTTCTGATCCAGTGTCGAACCGGTAGGCTCGAACTTTCTGACCCACGACCTGATTGCACTGTCACCAGGACATTGATTTAGATCATGTAAACTAAACTAAGAGCGAAACAGACGCCGCGCAATAGTGCACGAATCTCCGTTTTTGTAATGAGCCTTAACACAGAACGCACGCTGCTCACCGGTGAAACGCTCCATGGCGACTAACACAAAACACATAAGACTGAAGACGTGGGAGCTGCACGTTAAATATTGGCAACGCCGTTGACGTTTGTTAGATGGCTGCGCCGCCTACTTGGCTGGATCTGGAGGAACTGTCGAAAGAAAGCCGAGAATGTGCCTGGAATAAGTAGGAATGTGTGTTCATAATATGAAATCTGCTAAAAGTGATATTTCCGATATTGAAGGTATATTTCATAAACATATATTCATAAAATATCCCCAATAAAGGTAATATCTCTTTCAGCAGTTTTACAGAGAAAAAGGTTCAGAATAATAAAATCCAACCCTAATTATGAAGCACCAAATTTATTTAGTTTCAAAAAATAGTCATATGCTGTTGACAATGGTATAAAAATTGTATTACATGTAAATATAGATAGATTTATTGCAAATTCATGTTGAGTGTTGCAAAACACAAGCGTCTCACTTTGTTGTACCGGGTCTTGATAATTCTGAAACAATACAGAAAACACTAATGTAATTCATAATTCTTTGTAAATAAGCTAGTCATGTTTAATTAGTTTGCTCAGTTCTATGCCTTTGTTAGCCTTTCATACTTTATACAACGGATTATAAAGAGGCTGAATCCAGCCATGCAATTTTAAATAATCTACAAAATACATCATGCCGATTTGTTAAGTTCACAGCCTACCTGTAGAACTTTACGACATGACAGAGTCTCCTGAACTTCTGCATCTCCCACAATTCGTCTCACGTGTACCATTACAGCTACTCATAGTGTTGCTTTATATTTTATGCTCATTTTTACGAAATATCTCCAAGAGCATCAATCAGCGTTGATAATCTAGATATTCGCCATATTTGATATTTTTACATTCAGATAAAGATAGAGAATCCCGGCAGGGTTGCCAGGTTTTCAGTCACGTTGGTCGCCAAGTTTTCATGTGATGAGAAAATCGCCAGAAATCCCCAATCCTTAAAGCGATGGAAATGGGGGGTGGCTCTCTCTCTTCTCCCGGTTATCGTACAAAAATTGTACGCGGTAATCTGCCTCGTTGCCACTATGTTACACCAGTTCCTTGAATTAAGGTGCATGTTGAAAAGATAGTTTACCCTCTACGCCCTAATAATGGTTTTATTTTGAGCATACACATTTTTTAATTGTGAATTGTGTTGAATCTGTTTAGGGTCGATTCTGGATCGGCCCTAATAGCGCTGCATTTTAGGTCGGAATGAAAGGTCAGGATCGTTATAAGTCCTGCATCATTGCATCACTGGTTGGTTTGATAACACCGGATCTTGTACAAGGCAAGGTTTCCACCTCCATGATCATAGACGAGCAATTTTAGTCAGTACCCATCTAGCGTTAATTGGGGCGTGAGGCCGTCCTTCAAATAGACCTTCTTCTTGGGTTTGAGAGTAACCTAACCTATTGTAGAAGCCTGTGTGAACATTTTCTGGTGTAACATTTTGGCAACGCGGAAGCTTGCACGAGCTTCTGCGTCACCGTTGCTAGACAATGTGGTGATGACCTTAGCTCTTCAGCCGGCTTCTATCTTTTTCTAACATGTGTTGATACACACTTCTCGCGCTTCTCTCTCGTACACATTGATTTTAAGCCGACAGACAAATTTGGTTTTCACTGTATACACATATCAGCAAAAATTAATTGGCGTCAGAAATGTTAAAAATCGCCATTAAAGTAGCCAATTGCCAAGCTATCCATTTGAAGCCGTCAAATCGCCACTTTGGTGAAAAATCGCCACGCCTGGCAACCCTGAATCCCGGCAAGCAGCACGTGACGTGATGTGGGTATTACAGTTACCTCGATTTTGCCTGGAGAGTATGACCTTGGTGTTGCCAGTTCGCCCATAAGACGTTTCACCCCTCTGGCGATTAAAGATCCGAGCACCAAGCTACTTATCCCCACTACCCGTGGCCCGCTCCCTCGTGCCCGTCAATGCGGTTTTGAAATTCGTACGTCTTTCTGGTCTACCCTAAATTTTAGGGTTATACGATATTCATTCGATCCATTATTAGAAAGATGCCTCCTCATTGGTCCATTTTGATCCGGATGAAGAATGTTGATCTCATATTAGTAAAATCGTGCCTTAGAGATATAAAAGAATCCGGAATTGGGAAGAGGAAAAGGATAATAGAAAATAATAATAGAAAAGAATAATACTGTTTACAATACAAAATGCTTTTACTAGCACATTCTTATAAAAATATTGAATAACCATTTATACAACATTCATACTAAATTATAAAGACGTCATATGGATTGTATCTTGGTTTCCAATCTTTTTTTGTATAAAAAGTTGATATAACAAATTAATACATGTCAATAATGCACAAAGGTATTATTTGAAACCAATTCGCTTCAATAAAAGACTAAGACCCTTTATTTGGAGCTCTAAAAAAATTAGTTTAAAAAACTACAAGCACATCTACAAGGATTAAATCTCAAGTTATTGAGATTCGTTCAACTTGTCTATTATTGACTTTACAAAAGTGATAATTTTATTACAGCAATGTATTCAATGTCTGAAAAATATCAAAATATAAATAAAACATACTAAAATTATCATGAAAAATCGATAACACAAAAAAAAGTTGGGCAAATATCAAAACATTTGTCACTGAGTGATGCTATGCACCCCTGGACAGTCGCTCTATCTTTAGGAAATACTGTTGATCCAAGCATATACGAGTCCTGTCTCAATAAAGTGGGCCTAATGCCCCAAAACATGATATTTGTAAATTTATTTGAGGGCTAATTGAAATTTTATTTCAAATATATTTTTAGTTTCTTTAAATATTTATCGAAAGATAACAAAACCTATTTTTAAAGCGTTTTTATTTCGAAATTGTCTTCTTTTTGCAAAATGATTGGTATACAGCAAAATACATGATGAACAATTTAAGTTGAATGATCTGTTTATTCGCTTTGATAAAATAGAGGTAGGCTTTGAAAAACAAATGATAACATTTTACGTTACTAAGAAGCTGATTTTTGACGTTTAAATCAACTTTCAAAGCAATGATGCTGTTGTAAAACAATTAAAAATGGCTTACGAAATAAGATAAGTGATCATTCACTTGCATTTAAAACGCCAAACTGCTTCCCTAATCGCTGACAGTGTTAACAAATCGAGGTATACAGTTCGAAATATTACTAAATTGTACTAACAACGGGATCTGTGGCTCAAAAACCCAGAACTGGTAGTCGCCCGCCTTATTCTAATACCAACTTACGAGACTTAAAGTGGATTATCAAGGAAAATCGGCGTACTAATTATAACGAATTGAAAATATTTTGGAATCAGGCAACCACAAAAAAGGTTTCAAGAGCAACTTACCCCAGAGCTGCCCAAAAACTGGGATTTAAAACTTACAAGGTAGGCTTAAATTATTTTTTTATTATCCTTTATTAATTCAGTATTTCTTGACAAAACAGAAGCCCTTGCCTATGTCACTGCAAAAACATGGCGGCAAATGTCATTCGTCGAATTGTTCTGAGTAGACAGGCGTTCAAAGATTTTTTCGCGGAATCCCGGGTTAGGTAGCGCATGTTGCGCAAAAAGCACTGACAGTTCAGTTGATGTATACAAAACATAACCTGGAATTTGTTAAATTTGTGCTTGGCTCTTTTGTTTCGTGTTCGTTTAAAAATGAGTATTTACTATTTGTGTTTCTCGAATTCTTTTTCGATTCGACAGGTTTAGTCGTCATACTTTTGCATATGGACTCTACTACAGTACCTTCCATTAGAGATACTTATTCGAAAGTTGATGCTCCTCGAGGAGAAGAATGGTTGTACAAAGTTCACCTTTTTAAAATCTTTAGAATAAAATAACAGAGGCATTCAACCAAAACTTTTATTAAAATAAATTTTAAGGAACCCTAATACTAATAAGCAGATAGTGCAGACAAAGTTAACTGGGGGAAATTCTCCATTTAGGCCTCTTGATGGACTGCTTGTGTTTCTGGTTTATATAGAAACCCAGGATAGTTCACGATCTCCTTTGAATCTGAAATAAAAAGACCGGTCGTTTTTTGTGCAATGTAGACATCAATAAAATGTACTGTTTAAAATTAAATGTGCGGTCCTATATCTACGATGACCTCCCTGATCATGTAAAATCAGGTGGACCTGCCATTCCATTTTATGATTCAATAATTTAATTCACTTAATTTTCGGCACTACGAAGACAAATGTTCAGTTGATATCTTTTTTTTAGATGACATTGGAATAAGACCTGTCACCCGCTAATACACTTTTTTATTAGAAAAAATGGTATGCAGACTCTTTTCCAATAAGATAAACATACTACCATTAACTGAACACTCGATAACATAAGAAAACGTTCAACAAAATCTTCAATTATACAGGGTATAATTTAATTGATGGCTAAAAATACAGGTTATGATTCCTTAGCGCATTTTAGAAGAAAAGTTTATTTATATGAACATATGTCATAAACCTCTTAACTTTTGAGCTACGCGGTGTTAGAATTTCAAGAAAAAATTCGTCTTCTATCATAACTTTAATGCTGATCTAGATATTTTCATAGAATTTGACATGCACCTACTAAGCACCAATAGAAATTTTTTTAATATTTCTACTACTGGCGTCCGTAATTTTTCACTAAAAAAAATATGGTACGCCATTGCTTTTCCAAAAATATCATTTTTGAAGCCCTCATTTATTATACATCAAATTTGACCTCTTAGCTTTTTTCCGTCCGATGCACCATCTTTGCGTAAAAAATAAATCCATTTTCATGTACTTGTGGTATAAGGAAATTAATTGAACTAGTATAGGCTGCTGCCCTATTTTGATTTTAAAATAATGACATTTGATCGATTACGTTGCGGTCTTATTTTGACAAGTATTCATAAACGTAATAGTTTTTACATTGTAAAAGTTTCTTTAATCAATAATATAGAGAAACTAAGTAAACTATGCCAAGATTTACAAGTTACGAGTTTACCTATGGACTTGCTGACGGGAATACGCTTATGGCTAGGCGGATATATCAAGAACAGTATTCAAATCGCATCATTCCCGATACCAGAATGTTTTCTAGAATACACAGAAGACTACGTGAATCTAAAGAGGCACATCGCACGGTGAGAACACCAGAATTAAAGGAAACTGTTTTAAAAACACAATCGAGGAACTAAGAAAATTGCGGTAATGCTTAATGTTTCCCATTTTCTTATTTGGATAACACTTGTACTATTGTACTGCCGCGTGATTGCGGTCAAATTTCTTTATATTTGACATTATTACTGATGAAGCTACTTTTTCCCGCAATTCCATTCTAAATTTCCATAATAATGATATGATGTATGGACCGAAGAAAACCCATACGCAATTACGGAGGCACGTAATCAGGAGCAGTTTTCCGTGAATGTGTGGGCTGGAATAGTTGGAGATGTGACATAGCACCATTCTTCCTTCCAGAACGACTTTCTTGAAAACTATTTGCCAATTTTGCTCGAGGATGTACCCTTTTAATAAAAGAAATGTGGTACATGCATGATGGTGCTCGTGCACATTTTAGCATTCATGCTAGAGAATTTCTAATTGAAGCGTTTAAGAATCGCTGAATAGGACGTGGGGAACTGAAACTTGGCCTTCCTGATTTAAATAGTTTAGACTATTTTTTGTGGGGGCGCCTCATAAGTTTATACTACACTGGTTCAAACTGTTGAGGAACTAAGGCAGAAAATGTCTGTCTTGCCAAACCATCTCTGACATTTTTGAATGGGTTCGCCAATCCATGAGAAAGACAATTGAAGCCTGTATTCTAGTAGAAGGAGGGCATTTTCTTCAACAATTCTTGTGATAATTAAATTAAATAGTATATTAGTTTATTTGATCAACAGAAATTGACAAAACTTATTATTTATTCCGTACGGACGCCACGGGTAGGAATATTAAAAATATTCTGTATCAAAAAATGCTTGTTGGTGCTTAGTGCATGTCAGATTTCATGGAAATATCTAGAACGGTATTAAAGTTATAATAAGAAAACGAATTTGTTCTTAAAATTTTAATACCGTGTAGCTCAGGTTTGGGACATGTTCATATAAACTTTTCTTCCTAAAATGAGCTAAGTAATCATATCCCGCATTTTTAGCCATTAATTAAATTACGCCCTGTATATACTAATTGTTTTTATAAATATGGGACATGAGTACTCAGTATTCCTACAATCAAGTTTTCCGTTGACGGCTGCAATCAGATGTTCTTGATCTAGCAAATTTTTCTCAGAAAAAAGCTTTGGTTGTAGTTATATATCTTGAAATTTGTTCTTAAAATGACCCAGTGAATCGTCCTCGCAGTTTAGGAGGGTACTGTATCCATATCCACGCACTCATGTGTTAGATTTTTCGATCTACAATTTCTCGCCATGAGGTACCTAAATGGGGACAACGAATATGGCATGCCAATGGTTAGCTGTGTGCGGCATCGTTGCTGTTGCTATGAAAAAGTTTGGGAGTGTCAGAATCGCGAGCCAAACCTCATTGGCTGAATAGGTATACGGACCACGAATATATATGTTGTATTCACAGGAATCTTAAATGCTCACGATTGAATACGTGTTCTTAACCGACGGTCAGTTGTAACCTTGAACATGAGCACACAACACATACGATTATATCATCCGATATAAAAACATCTGACTTAACCGGAAATTTTTATATCGTAATAGGCTGGGCTTCATCAAGGACACTGCAAAGTTCAAATTTTTAGATATGCGTGAACGATAGGAAGAACAGGTAAAATTACCACTCAAAGATATTTAATAAGTCCGTTACGTTATGAAGAAAGGATATTCAAAAAGACAGTTATGTAAGATCTGCTTTTATAACCACGAGCGGTGGCTTACTTACGGTTTATCTAACGTAGCGGTCTAACCTACTTTCATACCAAATTATAAATAACTGTATGCCTACCTATTTCCACTACGCGACCTCCTTTTTCATACATTAAACATAATTTAGGACGTGATTTTCCTCCTCGAAGATTTCCTTCCAGAGCTTTTGATGAAAATAAATGGATTAATAGGAGAGAGAAAAAGACTGACTACTTGAAAAAAAGTAAGCCTAGATCACTCCCCTGCTCACCCATATTGTAAACCGCCAGAATTTTCCTGGAGGACATTGTCGAACTACGTGCTAGCGATTGCGTTTTATCAGCATGAACAATTCTCGATCAAACCGCGCGAGTTCACATAGCAAATTCTCGACAAGATGGCGGCCGATGCGGAAGTTACGAAACAAAAATGTCTGATCATTAAACTAGGTTAATGCGGCTATTCGGAAGTTATACCTGCAAATGTATATGATAAAACTGTCCATTAGAACGCAGAACATCCAAACATCAATTTACAAAATAAATATACACCCCAAACCGACAAAACGGATCACACACGAACCACACAGCACCGAGATTCGAGCGGAATTGAGAAGTGAAAGGCTTTGCTGTGGAGAATAGATTTCTCTTGCGGTGGAACCGACGCAGTCGCGTTGCGATCGGCGTGTACCTCACCCTTCCATCGCGCATTCACAGTGTGACGCAATGCGCACCAGTTGGCACCTTTTCGCGATCGTCGACTAGGCAAGCGATACTCGGGCAATAGGTTATGGTATAGTTAAGCTGGAGACAGTGTTGCCAGATTTCAGGGTTGTTATGTTTTAAACAAAATCTTTAGAAACAAGTGTTTTAAACAATGAAGGTGTTTTAAACCAATTTGTTTTAAACATTGTTTTTTATCGTTTGTGAATGATTCATTTTTTTATATTGTTTTAAGTATAATTAAAACTGATTTTATTTTGCAAAATGAAACTAAAAGGGTCATAGGTTAGAACACTTAGGTACTATAAATATACTTTATTTTTTATTAATTAATCAAACATGAAACTAGGGAACTAATACTATCACTACTTTTTTCGGAACTCCAAGTAAAAAAATGTACCTTTTTCACAATTCTCCAAGCGACTCAGCTTTGCGGAAATAGGTTCGGTAGAAACATCATCATTGTCGGTATCAGAACTATCTGATACGATTATATGAATACCTTGTTTTTCTAACCAACTTCCTGGTTTAAGTTGTTTACTATTTTTAATATGCTTGCGCATTCTAGCCACCAGTCGCACTATATCCATTATCCATATTGCAGGTTAAACATTTTGCTCTTTTATTTATTTTCGAGCCAGCTTTGGCATCAGTCTCCTCAAAATATTTCCACACGGGATCTTCTTCGCCCTGTCATTGCCTTTATTTTTTTGCCGATCATTAAAAACCAAAACGCACCACCACGCTACGAGTTCGCACATTTGACTGCTGGGGATCGCAACGCGAAAAATTACCCAAAGGCAAACGGTACTTCGATTTCCGCACGGTAGTTTTCCGACGTCCGCTTTTAAATAATTAGAGATGTGCTCTGATAGAGCTGGATCAAGAATATTTATTTTTTTTTACTGTTTTAAACATGTTTTTTCCGCTAAATTTGAATGTTTTAAACAAAAAACTGATTTTTATTTTAAAAAAAAACATGTTTTTTTGTCAACCGTGCCAGATTTAGTCAATCTGTTTTCGGTAGATTTGTGCGAAATATTTTGGTAGACTATAAAACAAACTGGCTGGTGATTTAAAAATTGAAAACCGGGACACGTTGCCGGAGCTCCACTCGAATAGCAGCATTAAATGCTGAAATACTGCTATTCGAAAAATCGAAAAGCTGGGTTATACTAAATTTCACTGATCGAAAATTGTGCGGAAGGGTGATGGCTCTATTCTTGTGTTTCATCGCATGATATGAAAAAGATACTATTTGAGGATTTTGGAAATTTCTTCGTCGACTACGCATAAGATCGGTATTTCGATAGAAGTTGGCCCAACGCCCCAAATATAATATTTTTGGTTTCTTTAAATGTTTATGGACATATAACAAAACTGATGCGGCGGAAAAGGTTTTTATTTCGAGAATTGGCAAAATGATGTGTATAGCAAATACATGATGGAGACAACTTAAATTGAATGGTGTTAGTTGCTTCGATAAATAATAACATTTTACGTTGCTAAGAAGCTGATGTTTCACGTTTAAATCAACAATTAAAAATGGCTCGCCGTAAAGCTGTTTCTGACGAAATAAGTCAAGTGATTAACTTGCATTTCAAAGGCCAAAATGCATTCCAAATTGCTGACAGTGTTAACAAATCGAGGTATACAGTTCGAAATATTATTAAATTGTACAAAACAATGGGATCTGTAGCTCAAAAACCCGGAACTGGAAGCCGCCCGCCTTAAATCGGATTATCAAGGAAAATCGGCATGCTAATTATAACGAATTGAAAATATTATGGAATCTGGCAACCACGAAAACTTGTCACAGAGCTGCCCAAAAAATGGGATTTACATTTTACAAGGCAGGCTTAAATTATTTTTTCATTATTCGTTTTTAATTCAGTATTTCTAGGCAATAGAGAAGCCCTTACTGACAAAGATTCAGACTAGCGTGGGCCAAAGAACACAAATTATGGTCTCCGAACTAATGGAACTCCATTATTTGGAGTGATGAAGTATGCGTTCGTTAGTGCAGGGCTTGTGTCATAAGGATTAAAGAAGAATTGTTTCAGAATGAATTAAAAAAAGTTAAGTTTCCGGTTTCTGTTATGATTTGGGGATCCACGTCAGCAAGTCGAATGGGAAACTTGCATTTTGTGGAAGGTATTATGAATGCTGATTAATGTGCTAGAAAATAACTTAATACCACAAATTGAACAAATGCGTTTACACAATATTGAATGTATCTTCCAACAAGGTGGTGCCGCTTGACATACGTCTAAAAAAGTAAAAGATTGGATGTTAAAAAGCAAGATTTCAAATTGTGGTCCAGATCTATCGCCGACTGAAGCCTTTTGGCATATCATGAAGAAAAGGCTCCATCAAATCCCGCAAACACCGTTCCAGAAATGCGAACCCGTCTCCAAGAAATTTGTAACAGTTTTACACCAGATGACTGAAAAACATTAGTTAACACTATGTGAAGTGGTAGCGAAGCAGTAATCAGTCGAAAAAGCGATGTAAAGCAGTGGTGATTTGCTGCTATTTTTTTTAATTTGTTTGTTTTTAGTACGTTTCCGCTAATAAGACAAATTTTATAAAACACGTAGTTTTGATAGTTGAGTCAACTAAGACTAGGACTAAAATTGGTAGGGCTGGTAACATTGGCTAGATAGAGCTAAGATTTAACTGTTAGTCCATTTACCAGAGTACTCGATTTTTACCACAGCAAGATTGCGGGAAAGATAAAATTTGAAATGAAGGTATTTGTAATTAAACCATCGAGGTGACTTCACTAAAAATTGTTAGTTCAATATATCTATCGGCGCTATCCACCTAAGGAGGTAAAAGTGCTTGATTAATAACGGTGGTGAATGATTGTACTGAGTAAATGCAAGGGTAATTTAACAAATCAAATAATATAAAATTATCATTGTAAGAAAACACGGGTATTCCGAATAATTATTCCAATATATTCCGAAATTACATTCGCTCAATACCACGTCTAATTCTTAACTAACTCAAAAAATATCCCTCGCTCAGTACTATTGACATCCAAAATTCCACATAAAAACACACGTTACGGATACGAGGTCTCGCTGATAAGTTCTAGCATAAACAACTATATCGAGTAATATATAAGGTGAAGTACTGCTAAGAAAATATTAACATAGTAACAATAATAACATCATATCAACAATTACGTATACAGAAAACGTGTCATAGGCATTGTGGGACGTTGAACCAGCTAAGTATTGTCTAATTTTCTATTTATTTTTTTTTAAATATTTAGGATACGTTCAATAATCCTGTTTCAAATACAGGGTGGGGCAAAAGTCACGAAGGGATTTGAAAAATTAATAACTTTTTTAAATTTATTTTGTTTTCATTTTTTTTTTCAGGACCATGTAAAATAAATCCTGGAGATTAATTATGGAGCGTTACAACCTCAATCAACGAACCAAACTTATAGAATTTTATTTTGAATATCACCATTCAATAATTCAAACTCAACGAGCATATCGTCGTCATTTCAATTTGCGGAATTCGCCCTCTGAATCAATGATTCGACGCTTAGTGGCACGATTTCAGCAACAAGGCACAGTTATGGATCTCCCACGAAGCGGAAGGCCACGTTCCGCAAGAAATGAAGGGAACATTCAACGCGTTCAGGAGAGTGTTCAGGAGAATCCGGAAACCTCAACCCGAAGACGTTCTGCTGAGCTGCAGATGTCTCAAAGGTCTTTACGCAGAATATTAAGAGGAAATTTACATCTGTTTCCATATAAAGTGCAGCTAGTGCAAGAACTAAAACCAGCAGATTTTCAAGAACGACTAACTTATGCAGTTCGCTTGCAAAGAATGGCTCGAGAAGATAATGAATTTATTCATTCTCTGATCATGAGCGATGAAGCCCATTTTCATTTGAATGGCTTCGTAAATAAGCAGAACTGCAGAATATGGGGTACCGAGAACCCAAGGGTGGTTCATCAAAGGCAATTACATCCGCTTAAATGTACAGTATGGTGCGCAGTTACGTCTCAACGAATTATTGGACCATTCTTCTTCGAAGACCACGATGGGAATGCTGTATCTGTAGATGGCGACCGATATCGTGATATGATTCAAAATTTCTTAAGACCAGCTCTTGCTGACAATCAAACGATGACTTTCCAACAAGATGGAGCCACTGCGCATACTGCTCGAGCCACTATGCACCTTCTAAGGCAGATTTTTGGCGAACGTTTAATTTCGAGAAATTCAGGATTCAATTGGCCCGCCCGCTCGCCGGACTTAACAGCCCCTGATTATTTCCTTTGGGGATATCTGAAAGGAAAAGTGTATATTAATAAACCCACAACCCTGCAGCAACTAAAAGATAATATTCGAGCAGAAGTAAGTGCTTTGGGGCCAGATATTCTGACTCGGCTGAAAATGGCGGTCATTTGCGTGATGTAATCTTTCACACTTAAATTGTAAACAAACTCCAAACATTGCATTTTAGTTTTGTGTTAGGGAAAAAAATTAAAATTAAAATTTAAAAAAGTTATTAATTTTTCAAATCCCTTCGCGACTTTTGCCCCACCCTGTACATCCTCTAAAAATTCTGTAAGGCCGCATTTCCACACTATCCTTTTAAATGGGTTTTGGCATTTTCACAGTTGTTGGTTGCAATTACGCATAAGGCAGTCTTCACCATAGTTATGCCTTGTGTTGTTTAAGTATATAGTAGGGAGTTTTTCCGGAAAGCTAAATCATTTACGTACATATGGAGAACAATTATTTCCATATTGGGATGTGTAATACATATAAGTGTATACAGGCTGGCCCAACTAAAAAGTCGCACCCCTATTTGTAACTCTCCTGGAACATTTTGGGAAAAACACTCCAAATCAATTTTGACATCGCTTTTCATCTATAGCCGTACAGTACAGGGTGATCCAAAAATAAGATATTGCGTTACACACTTTTCTTAGTTTTTAGATTCTCCATGGAGTTTTAAGTAATTGTTGTATAATAAAGTTTATACCTATTTTCACTCGTTATGAAGCTATTTGAATTTATAATAAAATTCTAGAAATTGTGATAAGGGATTATATCGGAAAAATAATAATCCATATAATTCCCATAGTAACAACTCTTCAAAATTGAAACTGTACGAGTATTAAATAAACAAAAAACAACTTGCAGTTTACACGCACATTAAAGTTGAAGTAAAAATTAATTTGCTATCAAAAGGTAGGTCAATGTGGTAATAAGTGCTGAAAGCGGCGTCCATTTACCTCCATGCAATAATAAATATTTTGTTCGAATTCCTCACATCTTCAAGCATGTCTCGAGTTATTTCTCTACATTCAGCCGTACTCCGCTGTCGAAGATATTGAATGGAGTCTAACTTCGTAATAAAAACTTTTACTTTTCAAATGCCCTCAAAGAAAATAATCTAAAGGACTAGTCCGGAGATCTCGACGCCCACTCGATGGGGCCGTGTCTACCGATCCACTGATTCGGGAAATGGGTGTCCCTGTATATGCGGCTTAATGTTTTTACAATGACAGGAGTAACTAGAAAATGAATAGCTATCAAAATTCACATTTTTACCGAACCTTCAAACTTTGGGCGCGTCTCCAGACTGAACCGTTCGACTTAGGACCCTGAAACTTTGCAAAGCCTCATGCTTCCATCGATACTTTCCAATATAAAAAATTGAGCCGCCAAGCCAGGTCGTGGAATTTTAGTTTTGACCCATATACATATAGGTTCATATGAAAATACTAAGTTAAATATTCGAAAATGGGTAATTATTTTACAAAAATGTTAAAACTGCGAACTTTGGGGCTTTAAAATATAATCAAGTACTACAATAAAAAAGTCTCAACAAAGGGCTAAAATATTCGAATGAAATGCTTTCAGATGCTTCATCAAATTAGAGTAACTTGTAAAAAACTTATTGCATCTGTTGCAAGCAGCTCTAGAGTTATTACTACCCTTATTTGATGCTGAATCATCTAAATTATCTAAAATGAAAGAGAAAAGTTTATGTCATATATGTAATAATATGAAATATGTAAAAAGTAATAAACTTACCTACTTGAAATTCATAGTGGGCCCTCAAATTGGAATGCTTGGAGAAATAATGACCATATACAGGGTGTTAGTTAACGATTGGCTATAATTAGAAGGGCAGATTCCTGAACGGAATTCAAGTAAAAAAGTTCATATAAACTTGTGTCCTGAAAAGTCTGGTTTCCAGGATACAGGGTGTCAAAGATTTATAAAAATTTTAGTTTTTCATTCACAACTCAAATATCTTTGTGCCGACTGTGTTGAAATTTGCAGTGTTGTTCATTGCAAAACTACGCTGAGAAGATAATCACGAATTCCAGTGCCGTAGTAAGGGACAGTTTCACCAATAACATTGAGAAAAAAATGTATACCAACTTGTAAAAAACTTATTGCATCTGTTGCAAGCAGCTCTATAGTTATTACTACCCTTATTTGATGCTGAATCATCCAGATTATCTAAAATGAAAGATACAAGTTTGCTATGATATGTATAACTCAAGTAATAAACTTACCTACTGGAAATTCATAGTGGGCCCCCAAATTGAAATGCTCGGAGAAATAATGACCATATACAGGGTGTTAGTTAATGATCGTCTGAAGGGCACAGTCCTGAACGGAATTCAAGTAAAAAAGTTCATATAAACTTGTGTCCTGAAAAGTCTGGTTTCCAGGATACAGGGTGTCAAAGTATTATAAAAATTTTAGTTTTCCATGAACAACTCAAACATCTGTGTCGACTATGTTGAAATTTGCAGTGTTGTTCATTGCAATACTACGCTCAGGTAATCATGAATTCTAGTGGCGTAGTAGCGAACAGTTTTACAATAACATTGAAAAAAAAAATGTATGCCAATGGCTTGAAAAAAATTCCTTTTTTTCGTTTGAATCAGTTAAATATAACTTTTTTGTCTCTTGGCATCTTTTCGAATCCTACTTCGTTTTTCAGAAAAAAAAATGGCATGTTGAGAATAAAGTCAATCTAATTTGATCGTTGCACAATATTTATTTTTAAGCCATCTTTAAAATGTAAGGGATGAAAAGTCACGACAATTTGAGAAAGTATTTGCAAAAAATGTTGCACACGACCAATGAATTCGAATAGATTAGAGATCTGTATGTTTAAATTGCATTCTTTGTCGCCAAAAATGCCTAGTCTAGGGCCATCTCGTCAGCGTTCCTACAATAATTTTAGGACGTCTTTATGGCCTCCTTGATTTTCATAGTTTTTCCTGTCCTTCAGAAAGGCGCTCAATTTACAAATATCTATTTGCATCAATATGTTCATGCTTTTGGTTTTTATCATGTTTTATCAGCCTGAAATGTTCTACAATTCAAAAATAAAACAACTTGGAGAGCGCTGACGCTGACACGGAACAGTAGAAATCTAGAAATACCTTTGCCTTTCTGAAGGAGAGAAAAGACTACGAAAATCAAGAAAGTCAAAAAGGCGTCCTACAATTGTAGGAACGACTGAAGATACGGCCCTTAGTGCATATTTTTGACTCATTTGTTTACCAGTGCCTACCAAAGTGACAGCGTTGTATCAAAAGAATAATAATACTTACCGATGGAAAACATCTTCCATCATTAGGTTTATGCCACTCTTTATAAATTATGTAAGAAGTAGCACGTCTTGAAATCGTCTAACCTCAAAAATAATCTGTAAACCCAGACGATTCTTTCAGTAACTTTAACACAAAAAGTTTATATAAACATAGGTCCCTTAATTCTTCGTTCTCAAGATACAGTGTTAAAATTTATAAAAAAAGTATTTTTCGTAAATTTCTTTAATATCTTTTACCAAACAGTGTCATTTATAACCTTAAGGAGCTAATTTCGCCCTAACTTGATTAAATTTATCAAGCCCGTCTCGATGTGAACGAATATTTGCGCAATTTTAATTACGTTCTTTGGATTGAGCAAATAGAAATTGAACTTTTTTGTCTCTTGATTTTTTTTCGTATCTTGCGTAGTTTGCAAGAAAAAAAGGTAAATTAATTGCATATCCCTGGACCCCAAAAGGAATATGGAGAATGGTTTTCTTTGGAAATTATTTTTTTTACAATTTCTTATTGCTAATTATGTAACAGCAGATACTAAATAACATTAACATAATTAGTGATACATAATTATAAATAAAAATATTTTCCAAAAGAAACTTTTCTCCATAATCCTTGTGTGGTCCAGGGATATGCAATTTTTTTTCCAAAACTAAGCAAGATAGGGAAAAGGTTCAAGAGACAAGAATGTTGTATTTCTATTTGCTTAAGCCAAAGAACATAATACAAATTACACAAAACTCAGTAGCGTACATTTTTTGTCCACATCCCGCTCGACTTAATAAAATGTAATCAAGTTAGGGCTAAATTAGCTCCTTAATGTTATAAATACCACCGCCAAATTACAACAAAATTAGGTAAAGGATATTTAAGAAATTTACACAAAAACCATTTTTTTCTTATTTCAACACCTGAACTTTTTGTCTTAAAATTACTCAAAGAATCGTCTATTAAATTTAAGGTATGTATAATACGAATTTAATGACTGCACTGTCAAAAAATTGACAAGTCAAGTGCATTTTGTTCTCCACTACAAAATATGAGAATTAAGAGACCAACTAATCCTTGACTGGCCCATTCTACCTCGTTTGAATTCGTTGGACACGACCACCTCCCGCTTCTATGCAGACTTCTGCTGTCACATTCTAACAATTTTTCGACATGCAATGACATTTTTTTCTTCGTAAACGATTGAGATACCAACAGCTACCAAGAGACAAAAAAGGTGTCTTATTAGCAGCTTAACAAAAAGAACTTTTATTTATCTAAAAAGTCAGTGGCGTTCATTTTATATCAATATATTATTCGCGATACTGCTCCCCCGACACGTCACTGGAATTTATAATCATCTGATTAGTGCTATCTTAGCGTCTTATTGCAATGAACAACACTGCCAAAATTTAACAAAATCGGCATTGAGAAATTAACAGAAAACTGAAATTTTTACAAAACTATCTTCTATCTTCAAAACCAGACATGACTCGTTTATATATGAACTTTTCTACTTATATTTGGTTCAGGAATGCGTCTTTGTAATACGGTCTATCATTAAGTGATATTCTGTATAAGTTTGTTTTATTATACTTTGAAGTTGAGTCATTAATTTTCAGATAATGATTGTAGAAGGAAGATAAACCAAAATATGTGTAAAAATAAAAAAAAAATTAAAAAAAAATGTTACCTTGTTTTATAAAGTATTTCAGTGCGGACCTGTATTTGATCGTGCGGTCTTGGAGCACCGGCATGCCCTCCCCTGTGAGGTCTTAAGTCACCTGATTCACGAGCCCTTTGTACTACATTAACAAAGGCACGAGGGGTTGGTTGCACTCGATTGGGAAACCGATCCGCATAAATCCGTGATGCAGCGTAAATAAGAATCATGTCCACAAGTTCAGCATTTTCGTAAACATGTGCCATTTTTGATTTCGTTTGAGCCACGCAACAGACACCACTATTCACTCACGCGTTACCGACTGACACTGACTGAATACAACTGAATAAAATAATTGTAAAAACATCGTTCCAAATTCTTTCGCTTTTTTGTTTCCGATGCGATGAACCGATAAGGCGGATTATATCCGTTGTTGCCAAATACGAGCACATAATATTATTATTGAGACAGGGCGGTACTCAAACTTCCAAAGGGCTATAACTTTGTTACTTTAATTTTACCAGAAAAATGGTAAAGGAAAAAACATTTCTTTTGATCAGATCTACTCACTGTTAAAATAAATGACTCAACTTCGAAGTCACCCTGTATATTCTTTACCCAATCAATTTTGTACTTATGCCAAACGCGGAATACATATCTGCACAACACCTAGTGTAAAACGCGTACCTAAAGGCATGCAAGACAAGAATGAATAGTGAAAGTATGAAGAACCAAAAAAGAAATTTTATTGGTGGGAAGATCGTAAAGCTCAAATTGCCGCTAAATTTCTCGTGGTTGGTGGTTGTTGGCGCAATTTAAAATGTCAAACACTGCACGTCACGTGACATACGTGAAAACTGTAAAAAGTAGAGAGCAAAACATCCAGTGTATTCCTGTCCCATCAGCTGGGTACGATGTTTTGGTACTCTCCTACGTTTAGGTATCAGATTATAATATAATATGAGCTGTCACTGAGATAAAAGGACCACAAAAGCTGCATAGAAATAACAGAATAGCCCTTAGTTGGTTTTTAAATGCGACCCTCTTTTGGTGCCCTACTATGACACTATAAGAAAATGGTTACAAACAACTTGGCACTGGCAAAAATACGGGAAAAAGCTAAGATCTTACTTACGTTTGGTAACAATTTATAGAAATGTCTGTAATTTTTATTTGATCATTAATTATGAGATTAGATTCTGCATTTGATGCTCCCCCTTCCAATCTTCAATGTTCAAAACGAAATGGAGCTCAGCAAGGTACCCTTATCTTCAATTTTAAATCACTGGCAAGTGTTCGCTTTTTGATTTAATGTCTATCGAAATCAACCGCAGGCAACCCTGTTCATACGAGTCTTACAAGAAACTCTATAGTTCATTACCGAAACTGTAGACAGCAAGGCTTTGTTGTCACGTGCTCATCTGAAAATTCATAAAATATATCTAAAAGACACATATGCATAAGCTGGGAATGACCATTAGAGTAATATTTTATTGTATTTATTAAAATGCATATTATGCATTTTCAAACCTCCATTCAACGTTGAAAACACAAATTAAATGTTCAATTTAATTGAGATTTGCCTATATGCCTGTTGAATAAGACACAAATCCAGCATACCGCACACAACCCGACAACACCGACTCAAAGCACAACTACCGCGCTTATAAATATAAGGTTGCCAAGTGAATTTTGGTTTAAGAGGCACTACTTAACCAATTAGAAATCATGTGGTACAGAGAAGAGGTGATCTAATTTACTCCAAGATAAAATACATAATATTCATACATATAAAGTGAAGTAAGTTAGGTTGTACATACATAAAAGTTTTGGTAAATGACTTTTGTTGGTACAAGTTGTTATTGAAATATGTGCGAGGATTACAGAAAAGCTAACATACCAACCGACTATTATTTTAATTTGTGCATGTAATTTCGAAAAAGTCTGTTACCAGATATCAGTTTGAGTCGCGATAATGGAATAATAATAATAATGTGTGCGTCTAACGACAGTACAGCGTAAAGCTGCTTTATGACTTTTGACATATTTTTCAAGCGTTATCTATCAAAAGTCAAGCTTTAGCGGTGTACTGTCGTTAGACGCACACAATAACAACAACAGTGTGATTTGAAAAAAACATCACTGATATTATCGTTTTAGGTTTACTATCACTGGATGAGAAGGGCAAACAATAGTACAAATCTTAAAATGCAAGAGGCACCACAAGACGCGGCAACATCGTCACACATTTTGCCGACGTACAAAGGAAGCACACGAACACCGTTTCCTACTCGTTTTCTTCAGTCAGCTGCGGCGCGGATAACGAAAAGGAGGTGAGCTAGGAACTGTTGAAAATTCACGGATTACAACAATGGATCACCACGCAATGGATATATATTACATATAATATGTTTATTCCGCACTCCGAACACGATTTCCAGAGCAACCAGTGAGAGATATAGTTCAACTTTGTAGCGATATGACAAAGCTATCTGTATCTACCATTTACAGAATTAACATGGAAAAATCGTAATGTGTGTTCAGTGGTAGCAAAAAAGCAAAAACAGGGACGTAAATGAGTGGTTTTAAATGATGATGTTAAAAACGCAATCCGTCGGAAGGCGCACTTGTTTTATTTAAGAAGAGAAATACCGACAATAAAAAACTACAGCACGCGTTGAATACTGACGTTAGTCTACTAAAAATATACCAGCGTGCTTTGCTAAGAACTTTACGAGAAATTAATGTCAGATATTTGAAGGAGAAGAGGAATAGCGCATTGATCAAAACGGATGGCATAATAACCTGGCACAGAGAATATCTGCAAACAATACGTAGTGTAGTATTAGCGTAATGGGAAGACAGATGATGTATTATTTGGATGATACAGTTTCTAAATATTGACAAGATCTAAACATCACATCTCGTATAAAAGCGTATCGTGATGGATTAAGTACAGGTTTCAACGCCCTACAGGTAAGGGTTATCGTTTAATTATTACTCATATTGGTAGCGATTCTGGCTTTGTCGATGGAGGATTGAGCGTCTTCAAATTACAAAGAACTGAAGATTATCATGAAGATGAGAACGCACAAGTTTTTGAAGATCGGTTCAAAGCAATGTTACCACAGTCGACGTACAGAAACTCTTCCCACTTTAAAATGGAGAATGTTAGAAATTTATAATTGGCTAGTGTTAAATAATTTACCATGCGACCCTTCGTACTACTGTGAATTCAACTCAATCGAGTTGATATGGGCTCAAATAAAAAACGAGGTAGCGCGTAAGAACACTACTTTCAAGATGACGGATGTTCGTATTCTTTTGGAATAGGCCATTGAGGGTGTCACTGGTGACACGTGACAGAATTGCATAAAGTATGTAGTCAAAGAAGAGAACAAGTTCTGGCAATTGGACCATTCTATAGAGCGGATAATCGAACCGGTAATAATTAACTCAAATGGCGGCAATGATAGTGACAGCGCTGACAGTGATTGTTTCTGCTCGAGTAATGGCGAGTCATAAAACAGCAACGATTTTTGTATAAACTGTCACAAATTAGTTGATAGGTCTGGTACCAACTACCAGCACGTATAGGATTTTAAATATTCAAGTTTTTACCAATAATATAACATTTGTCGGAGTACTGGTGATGCCGGGTTACTGACACATTCACCCTATAGCTTTGGTTCATCCGAACAGAGACGGCCAACCATCCGTGCTTTTTGGCAACTCATCAGCATGGTCGATTCTGGTAATAAATGACGCTTTATCTTGTCTTATTTCTAGTGACCTTGAGTTATGGCGCTCCAATATTAGTTTAGCTGATGAATGCACAGCACTTTGCTTCTTTCGCTGACTCGACATGACCAATAATATAACTTGTTATGTATCTACGACGTACATTGTGTTCGAAAAATAGACCGAGATATTTTAAAGGGTGATTCCGTGTTAAAAAACATGAAAAAAAGTTTCGATAAACATGGGTCCGGAAATGAAGAATTTTCAAGCTACAGGATGATGAATTTAATTTTATTTATCAATATCTTAAAAAATATTTACTCAATTCTGTTGAAATTTTGTAATGTTATTTATATATTAACCTCCAAGCAGAAATGATTTTTTGTTTTCCAATGCGCTTGTGACTTATTTAGCAAAAATTATTAAACCAATTGTCCAGTGATATGCAATAAAACGGCATTTATTTTTTTTCTCGGAAACGAAGTGAAAATAAGTTGTATTTTTAGATGCTTAATCAAACGACAAATATTAAAGTTAAAAAAGGCAGCTTACATTTTTTGCCAATAATATTCCCTAAGGTGCCTCCCGGGACGCCACTGGACCTAACAATTTTAATCTATTTATGACTAAATTAGCCTCTTAATGCAACAGATAATATTGCCAAATTTCAACAGAATCGAATGGATATTTTTTATCATATTAATATTTTTTTTAATATATCACCCTGCATCTTGTAAACCCTCACTTGCGGACCTATGTTCCAAACTTTTTTTCATGCTCTTAAACAAGGAATCGCCATCTAAAATATCTTCGTCTATTTTTCGAACACCCTGTATATCTGAATTTGTTGCATCTTTGTAATAAAACGTTATCACATCACAAAATTTATGGTGGAACAAATTTGTTAGCTGAGCTTCACGCTTAAAAACAATAATCTTCAATTCTTCAATATTCAAGACCTGCAAAATTTTATTTTTCAAGTATTAAAATCGATAAACGATTAAGCTAAATAAGGACCTTCTTAGCAATAAGAATAAAGGTTTATAATTATTGCAATTATTGAGAATGAGGGATTATATGTATGTGTAATAGGTATCGACGATTGAAAATTAAAGAGCGGGGGAAGGGGTCGTGTACGGATTGAAAATCATGTTCGAAACTTTGTTTTGGAGGTCGGTCCGGAACCCAGGACACCCCTCTAGATCCGCCACTGCTGGGAAACCTGCAATACAGCTATCTCATCGCAAATGAACTTTCCACAAAACGTTGATAGTATCTTCTTTGAATAACTCATATAAAGATCTTAAACCAATCATTTGTAAACCCAGTTTTATATTATTAACGAAAAGACCTTGCAATAAACTTCACTCATAAAAAGTCTGCACAATTTAGCAATCTTTTTCAAATAAATTTACCTGACATCGATGACCATGAGAGACTGAAAAAGAAATTGGAAACCACATAACCACAAAATGAAATGCTATATGTCCTAGAGATTTTATGTCTATCGTCAAGGTCCTCAAGAAGTAATGGGTTTAACTTGGAAGTTAGATTTATAACTTAGTGCTATTTTGATGACACATGGCGCGAACATTTGAAGGGCACAGGGGAAAAAGATGAATGTACAACTTGGTGTTTTGTAGTTAGAACCGGCAAGATAGGTAGTTCTCATATTAGAAAAGATCGTAAAACATAAGATAGTCGTTTTAGTGGTTAATCAACCCTGAGATTTTACAGGGTGTCGCATATGACGGAACGCTCATTTCTAACCACAATATTTAAAAAAAACTTGAATTCGATATCGACGCTAAAGTTTAAAATCATAAAAAGACTCTTAAAATTAAAAAATAATAAGGTTTTCCATTAAAAAAATGTTGGGTCTGCTTTCACTTTTGGGCTACCCTGTATATCAAAAAATATTCATTTATTTATTTATAATTAAACTTTTTTTCAATTTCTTACAAGGAATCAATAGTATTCCGTCAGATCTTTGACCCACCCTGTACAACGAGTCTAGGAGTCCTCAAGCTTTTAAATTCACTTTTCTCAAAACTTACTTTTTGTTCCATCATTTTTCCTCGTGCTCTTCATTTGGTGGTCCCTCTTCTGGCGATCTGGAAGGTTTCATCAGCTAGAAAATCAAAGTTCCTAATGTGATGTAGCAATACGATCCGGGGATTCAAAATTGCTGACTGCTTAAAAATACTAAAAACCTAGTCTAGCTACGCTACTGGGTAGGATTAAGAAGACTTAATTACTTGGACACTACCGTAGCGTGGAATAAAACTATTTACATATGCTTATATATTTAAAGAAATAAGGAAACTCGGTGTAACTACAACTGGTCAATCGTAACCAACCAATGGCGATAAAATTCAGATTTTTTTATATACCGTGGGTTAAAGCTATTTATTCCTGAAACTTTAGACTAGCTTAATGATCTATGAGTTATAGAAAATCATCAACAAATGCTTTGAACCTAATACCAACGAGCGAACGAGCAATTCAACAAGGTGCAACATTCCAATCATCAATCATACTAGGAACTTTCCTAAATTGTAATTTGTTAATCAAATTACTTACCAAAGGATGGATGTTGCAACAAAAACTTGGAACAAACACAAAACAGAAGTCACTATAACAGGTAACATAGTTAAAAAAAAAATTGATTATTTCGAATCGTACGTAAAAGTAGCCACTTGTTTGGACCGTAGCACAGCCGCCAAATGAAAAACTGTGAATAGATAATGACGTCTTGCATTCTGCGGTGGGCTCTGGGGCTGTGCTACGTATCTCAATTCAGCTAAGAGTGAATAGCGAATCGAGGATCGAGGTAGCGGGCTAGCGGCATCTCGTTCCACGCTTGCTTTCAAGTATTGATCAAGCCTACTCGGTTATAGTCGGAATATTTCGTTAGACTAAAAGTAGGTCAGCAGGATACACGTGTCTTCGTTGCGGCCTTGGCTTACATGCTTTCAGATGATAAAACACAAAGGCTCGATGTTGCCACGTTCGTTGCATCGAATCTAGGTCGTCAGTCGTCATATCATGGATTTAGCCCCAACATTGACTTGTTCTTTGTTGTTTAGAGAAAATATACATATATGCTGTCATGAGCGCCCACAGAAATTTTTCTCAGGGGGGGCGATCATAGGCCAGAGATAGGCTTTTAATTAAAATTCCACAGGGTGACCAACAAGAATGCGAAGTACTGTACCTGGGAACCTATCCATTGTAGAGGCTTGCTGCTAAAAAAGTTATATTACTAAAGCCTCGAATATATTTTCAAGTTTGTAAGCTTACGAAACATCTCAAACACATTTTTGCATTCGTGTTCAACACTGTAGCACACGAAATCTTTCCAGAAGGTTCACAGGTCTGGTTAGTGTCACTCAGCACGACGGCCCTTAAGCCTGCTTACATTATAAATTCCATTCCTTCTCTGGGTACTTGTTTCCAGGATAAACTTTGCTGGCATCACAGTTCAAATAGTGCGAGAAAACCATCGCTTCTCAGACCAAGTAGTGCGGATTGTGGACCTAATTACAGTGTTGATATGCTATTGGGTAAGTGTTTTGATTACCTGGCAGGTGAGCAATCACTGAGTATTTCCTTTATTCTGCTGTACTGCATGGATTTATAACTATAACATTTTTATATTCCTGATCATGAATAAAAATAGATAATAAATAAAGAAGCTTTGATCACATAGCCCTATTTATAAAGATGCTTTGAGCATAATAAATTCATAATTATAAAGGTGCTTTAATCATATATCCATATTTATAAAGAGGCTTTGATCATATATCTACATTTATAAATATTTCTGTCAATGACTTACAGACTCAATAATTGCGAATAAGGATAGGGAAGTTAACTGGCTTGTTCAGGGGTGATGTCTCCAGTCGGAGTGCTTGGGATGTTGACACGATGGCCTTTGGCCGACGTGGCAGCCTAGGTCTGATTGACCGCTTAACCATCTTCTCTTGGTAATCACTGTCGTCTAAATGTATCTCTTGGCAGGATGTGCGTAGGGATTGTTATTCTAAAGATTGCCTTCCTGATCGGTTATCCTTGATTAAGAGGAGGCCTTTGCATATTGACACAACGGCCGTCGAAACTATCGTTTAACTCAGCATATCTGTCTATACGCCTAGGTATCAACATAGGTTATTGTGTGCTTAAAGCTATGTTGATCACATAGGCTGCTGTGTGCTTAAAATTGCCTGAGTGGAGGGACTGTATGTCCCAGGAACTGTGTGTCCCAGGGGGCTGTGTGCCCCCGCTCTTAGAGTCTGCGGACCAGTATATGATAAATCCTAAATAAATAATGGGGATAATTAGCGTAATCCTACGGTAGTGCATGTTATGAGTCGGTTGAATAGATGGCCCCGACAATCCGATCATATTGCCCTTATCGCTGGCCAAAGGAGGATAACTCGTTGTCATTCCGTCACCAAGTAAGGGAGTAAGTGGCTTTAATATTATCCAGACATTATTGCCTACATCGAGTTGTTTACGTACTGCCCTTGTAGACAGAAACGAAATGGTACAGGGTGGTACTATCGAAACCTTCTAAGATGGGTTTGTGGTTTTCACGATTATTATCATATCTCGTTCGAATCCTACAAGTTTCTGAAATGCCCTCTAGGAGGCGTAACTGCAATTTTGAATCTAAAATAAGTGATGTTTCTGTGAGTTCCGCTACATTAGCCTAACAAAAAAATACCTGACCTGTAAATTCGAGGATAATCTGAAAATTTTTTGTTTGACAATTTTTGCTGTCTCGCTAAAAATAAATTGGGAGGGTTTCCGTGAAAAACACCGTGTATATTCGAAATGGCTGAGCCTGGGCTAGTTGAAATGAGGTATTCTTGGGCTACAAATGTTTTAATATTCAAAGTTTTATTTCACATATGGCTGCTAGAGGGCTTTTTTCGACATTCCGACAGAATTGAATATTTTTCTCAGAAACATTAAATGCATTATATGATTTTTTATGAAAAAATAGCTAAATGATGTCTAAACAAGCTCGTGAAAACTGCATCTCCATATCTTGTTCCTAACCTAAAATTTAGGCCGAAGAAAATTTTACCCGGATATCCCTTAAATTTTTATTTTCTTAGACTAATTTTTCTGGAATTCCTTTTTATCATTAAAATGTGTCCGTAAAAGGGATCGAATTAGAAATTAAAGGTTTTTAATGCTCCCGTAAATGCTCCAAATGCTGACCATCATGTTTTTTGCATTCTTGAAGCCTCTTGTGGGTAGACAAAGCTGCAGCTTCAATTTCGACTCTCGGTATGTTACGAATCCGGTTTTTCATATCTTCTATGGTTGTACGTTGAGTCTGAAACACAATGTCCTTTAACCGCAGTGGCGGATTTAGAGGGGGGCGCGGGGGGCGAAATGTGTGTAAATCTTGACTGATTTTGTTCGGGGTTGGTGTTGCTGCGAAGCACTATTAGTCTAATCATATCAGACGAAAATACCCCTGGTTTGCGAAATTATTCTAAAGTCTGGTTTTATTGCTGTAAGTTGCTCAAGGGGGTATTCAAAACGTGGACGCATAAAATGGGTACACCAATTTTTGTGGTAAAACTTTTTATTCGACAACAAAGAATGAGAAAACGTGCTTTTTGGGATTCGATGTAAATAATTGGCTGGGATGAAAAAACTCTCCTTATAAGATTTTTAAGTATTTTCGAGACCTACAAAATGAGAAGATCCGACTAATAGCAAAAAAGTTATCGCCGAAAACCAAGGCAAACTGCAGGTATTGGCTCGTGTTGGTAATGCGACGACGGTTTCTCGCAGATATTTGAAATTCCTCAAATTCGAAGGATTGGTACTTCTAAATAACCACAGGAAAATTGGAGTAGATTGGTCAAGTAGTTTGTGAGAATTCCTAAGTGTTTATCCCAAGACATCTGTTTTCCGGCCATCACTACTAGTTTTTTGAGCAATAGACATGGCTTAGTTCAAAGCGCATTTTATAGCAAAATACACTAGTTTACCTTGCCGATATGAATCGAAAACTATTCCGGAAGATAAATGTTATTTTTATGCAAAAGAAGGATGGGTTACGTTTTTCTTCTAAACAAATTCAAACATTTCGTATTTGTGAGTAACTCGCAACAAAAAATGATAGACACATCCGCTTTGTTTTAAAATGTGTATAGCAACGTATGTATTTCGAATATCGAAGCGCATTTACTCAATTACTCACAAATACGAAATGTTTAAATTTGCTTTGAAGAAAAAAACGTAACCTTTGTTTTTCGCATAAAAATAACATTTATCTTTCGGAATGGTTTGTAATTCATATTGCCAAGGTAAATTAGTGGATTTTGCTGTAAAATGCTCTTTGAACTAATCCTGTATATAGCTCAATAAACTAGTAGTGATGTCCGGAAGACAGGTGTTTTACAAATTCTCAAAAAACTACGTGACCATTATACTCCAATTTTGCTGTTGTTATTCAGAAGTATGAATCCTGCGGATTTGAAGAAGTTCAAGTAGTTGCGTAAAATTATCGTCGCATTACCAACAAGTGCCAAAACCTGCATTTTGCCTGGTCTCATAAATACCTAAAAATCTTACATAAAAAGTTTCTTCGTTCCTGCCAACACTTTCGGGTGCGCCTGTAGCCTGTCCAGAAAATGCGTCGATCGATGCACAAAGTCAATACCTCACGTCCCGCATTTCTTCCCGCGTATATTTCTATTTATGTTGCTATATTGGAATTCGTTTAAGTCACGATCTAACATTGTATATAGTTTTTTACAAAGATTTCCAACATTTTTACATGCGATCAACACCGATTCGAAAACTGAGAAAACAACAACTATGCCGTAAATCTAAGTTCGACAACGGAAGTCTGAAGAATAACTGTATCATCTATATTGAATTTCAAAAAATAGACTATACCTATTGATATTTTTATCATCTGCTGATATGATAGAAGTGCTTGGTTGTGTCAGTATTTACACCAATTACTTGATTTGTTTAACGGGTAGTTCAGAGTATTAATCCTTAAGCTTAATACACACTAGTAGACCCCGTTGCGCAATTTGTCTATAGGCAGTCTGGAGACGGTCTGAAGACACGATCTATAGATGGTCTATAGATATCCTTCTTTGTCTCGCCTAGCATCCATACGATAATGTGAATTTTTCGGTCTCATGTTCGTTTTGGCCATCAAATACATTGTTTTGTGTAGAATGGCTGGGATATGTCTCGGGATCCCTCAAAATGTCTTTTTTGGTTAACAGAGCAATGAAGTTTTTTATGTTTTAATCTTTAATATACTAAGTGACATATAAATACGAACACCCAGTTTGAATGGTTTTATTTTAATAAAATTTTGTATAAGTACTTAATGAAGCATAATAAGTTAATGATACAAATTTCAAAATGATTGCACTGCTTTAAAGCCCTTTGACCTTTAATAATGTGTGTGGATGCACCCTGATGTGCTACGCATTCCTCAACGCGCCTAGGCATGCTTCTGATCAGGTGGTCAATGTCCTCCTGTGGTATCTCATGCCATGCAACCACCAACTCCTCTCGAAGTGCTTCTAGAGTCTGAGGAGGACGTTGCAAGTTGAGCAATCTCCTACCCATCATATCCCACACGTGCTCAATTGGGGATAAGTCGGGAGATCTTGGTGGCCATGGTAACAATGTGACATCATTATGTTGAAAGAAGTGGTGACCTAGAACCATAAGCTATAGCACCCCAAACCATAACTCCAATAGTGTGATGAACATGTCTTTCAACAAAAAACTGTGGATTCCTCCTTTCACCACGTCGCCTTCTAACCCTGGCACGACCATCGTGCATGCCTAAACAAAATCGAGACTCGTCACTAAAGACAATACTGTTCCATTCCTGATCCCAGAGTGACCGTTGTCTGCACCACTCAAGGCGATTACGTCGGTGTTCTCGAGTTAAAGGGAGGACCCAGTGTGGCCGGTATGAAAACAAGTCAAAACTTCACATTCGTCGGTAAACACTTCGCATGCCAATAGGTCTTCCGTGTTCTGCAAACCATTCATTTGCAATGGACCTGGTAGTGGAGAAACGGTCCCTTAAGGCCAATAATCTTAGGCGGCGATCTTCATGGTCTGTTGTTCTACGGCGGCGTCCAGTGCCCCTTGCTCTTTGCGTACGGCCTTCTCGAAGCCATGCCTGACAACACCTAACCACAGTGTCTACACTTCTTTGCACTCTAACTGCAATTGCCCGAAAAGAAAGTCCAGCTTCCCAAAGTCCCACTATACGGCCCCTATCAAACTCACTAAGTTGACGAAATCGTACAGGTCTCCGTACTCTAGGCATCGTAACCGATCGTAAAGGATGTCAAGAACCAAAATCCGCCAACGTTGATTCTTTACTGCGGCTGAAATATTCATTTTTAGAGCGTTAGTGAATTAAAAAAAAGCAGTATAAAAACCGGAATGTCCAACTGATAAGGCTGACAATTTTTTCACTTGTTATTTACAGTAAGATAAATACATTCACCAACTTTTATTAAAATAAAACCATTTAAATTGGGTGTTCGGATTTATATGTCACTTAGTATATTATTACACTAGTTAATTAGAAATGCCACGTAATTCTTTTGTTCTCATATGATAAAATATTGCATTTCTGAGGATTTCTGAGCACACCATATTTTTTTCAAGTTGGCATTGAACAGATAGAACACAATGGATTTAAGGAGCAATAATAGGATAAATTCTAGAAATTCCACTGAGGTAGAACAATGACCACCCCCAAATATCGTTTGCGACGACCCCCCCCCTAGATGAAATCCTGAATCCGCCCTTGTTTAACCGTCTCCATAACTAAAAACCAAGACAAGTTAAGTCTGGTGATCGCGAAGGCCATGGAAACAGACTTCCTCTTCCAATCCGTCGCTGTTGAAATACTGCATTAATATGTTCTCGCACAATAATATCAAAATGTGCTGGGCAACCATCCAACTGCAAAAACAAGTTTCTAGTGGCACATCTTCCAACAACGGTAATTGATCATCCATAAAGTCAAGAAAGTATACTAAGTGACATATAAATCCGAACACCCAGTTTAAATGGTTTTATTTTAATAAAATTTTGTATAAGTACTTAATGAAGCATGATAAGTAAATGATAAAAATTTCAAAATGATTGCACTGCTTTAAAGCCCTTTGACCTTTAATAATGTGTGGATGCACCCTGATGTGCTACGCATTCTCCAACGCGCCTAGGCATGCTTCTGATCAGGTGGTCAATGTCCTCCTGTGGTATCTCATTCCAGGTAACCACCAACTCCTCTCGAAGTGCTTCTAGAGTCGGAGGAGGACGTTGCAAATTGAGCAATCTCCTACCCATCATATCCCACACGTGCTCAATTGGGGATAAGTCGGGAGATCTTGGTGGCCATAGTAACAATGTGACATCATTATGTTGAAAGAAGTCTATTGTGACTCTTGCAATATGTGGCCGGGCATTATCTTGTTGGAAAGTTGGATTTGCCAGGGTGTCAAGATAGGGTAAAAGATGGGGTTCTAGAACTTCGTGGATAAAACGCTGCGCGTTCATGTTACCTCTGATGAAGATTAAAGGTGACCTGGAACCATAAGCTGTAGCACCCCAAACCATAACTCCAACAGTGTGATGAACATGTCTTTCAACAAAAAACTGTGGATTCCTCCTTTCACCACGTCGCCTTCTAACCCTGGCACGACCATCGTGCATGCCTAAACAAAATCGAGACTCGTCACTAAAGACAATACTGTTCCATTCCTGATCCCAGAGTGACCGTTGTCTGCACCACTCAAGGCGATTACGTCGGTGTTCTCGAGTTAAAGGGAGGACCCAGTGTGGCCGGTATGAAAACAAGCCAAAACTTCTCATTCATCGGTAAACACTTCGCATGCCAATAGGTCTTCCGTGTTCTGCAAACCATTCATTTGCAATGGACCTGGTAGTGGAGAAACGGTCCCTTAAGGCCAATAATCTTAGGCGGCGATCTTCACGGTCTGTTGTTCTACGGCAGCGTCCAGTGCCCCTTGCTCTTTGCGTACGGCCTTCTCGAAGCCATGCCTGACAACACCTAACCACAGTGTCTACACTTCTTTGCACTCTAACTGTAATTGCCCGAAAAGAAAGTCCAGCTTCCCGAAGTCCCACTATACGGCCCCTATCAAACTCACTAAGTTGACGAAATCGTACAGGTCTACGTACTCTAGGCATCGTAACCGATCGTAAAGGATGTCAAGAACCAAAATCCGCCAACGTTGATTCTTTACTGCGGCTGAAATATTCATTTTTAGAGCGTTAGTGAATTAAAAAAAAAGCAGTATAAAAACCGGAATGTCCAACTGATAAGGCTGAAAATTTTTTCACTTGTTATCTACAGTAAGATAAATACATTCACCAACTTTTATTAAAATAAAACCATTTAAACTGAGTGTTCGGATTTATATGTCACTTAGTATAATTGTCATTTAGGGATTGCTCAACAAAATATGGCGCAATAATGCTGCCTCACAGTATGCCACACCACACATTTAAACTCCAACGCCCTTGATTCTGAACTTCACGCTACCAATACGGATTTTCTGCAGACTAATAATGCATATTGTACAGATTGTCTCTCCCGCCACTATTAAAGGTGGTTTCATCGGTCCAAAGAATTTGAAATAAAAATTCTATATTTTCGCGTATCATGCCTAACATCCAATGGTAATAGTCCAACCTCCGATCAGTCTTCCTTTTTCAAGGCCTGATGCATAACGACATGATATGGGTGCATTCTAAAAGTAATTAAAAAAAGTTAAATTTAAAAAATCCCTATATTTTGATGGCCATTTGAATCAGTTTATAAATAATGAAAAATATATAATATTTATTTATATACGTATACAACGATACAGTTTTAAATAAATTAAGAATAACAGAAGAACCCTAGTTCATCAATTTCTTTTTTCTTGGAGTGTCCGACCATATACTTTTTAAGTTGTCGGTTCACTGCTTACCAACTTTCTGACGTTTGCGAATAAACCTAACCTCACTTATGCTATTCTATACATTGTCTTCATCATTGTATACATTGTATTCATTGTATACGCAATGTATACATTGTATTCATTGTCTATGCATTGTATACATTGTATTCATTGTCTATGCATTGTATACATCGAGACGTAGACAATTAATGTATACACGTAAACGTCCATCGTTTTCTACTTCTCCCTGTCAGCGCTCTATTTTGAGGTTATCTCACAAACATCTATTTGCATCAAATTGTGCTTGCTTTTGAGTTCATGTTTTATCAACTTGAAATTTCCTACAATTTAAAAAGAAAACATATCTTCACAATAGGAGAGCGCTGACGCTGACACGGGACGAGTATAATCTAGAAATTTTTGAAGGAGAGAAAAGAGTATGACAATCAAGGAGGCCATAAACGCACCCTACAATTGTAGGGACGACTGACGATACGGGCCTAAGAGGAAACACCTAGGCTTTTTGACTTGGTACGCGGATTAATTTTGAGGTGACCTAAACAAATTTTTGATCCGTTTTTTTTTAGAGTGTAATTTTGAGTTTATTAAACATTCGCGCTAACTTTTGATTACAGTGCGAGCCGTGGTCCTGTATGTTTACGAACTTGCTCCACTGTGTAGTCCACTGAGTCACGCAACAGAGGGTTGCTGTGCGATTCCGCTTGACTATTCAAATATTGTAATATTTGTAGCCCAAGAACAGCTCTTTTCAACTAGCCGAAGTTTGTTAAAATCGGCTTAGCCGTCTCGAAGATACAGGGTCTTCTATGGAAACCTTTGAGTACGCCCCACCACTTTAATTTTATAGATACAACAAAAATTGACAAAAAGACGTTCACAATATCGTCGACTTTAAAGGTCAGGTATTTCCAGGCTTTTCTCTTGGCCGTTTTAGTAATAACTTTTTTGTAATAGTACATCGTATTCTTAGTGTACGGCCTGAGTGAAAACTGCGTTCTGCGGTGCGTGCAGCGGGAGGTTAAGTATCGAGGAGCGTTCATTGTCTGGCCTCAGTGAACAGACAGCGTTCAGTTGTGATGCACGTATTGTGATCATATGGATTCATATGACATTTTTGATATGTATTTAGAAGAAAATTTTGTTTTAAAGTTTGACTTGTTGTGCAAGGAAGGTCATATTGTTAAGCAAAGAAAAACATCAGAAGAATTTTCTACATTGTATGAAACCCTACGATCAGACGAAAACAAATTCTACTAGTATTCAAGAATTTCAGTGTCAACAGTCGACTATGTACATATTGGGAAAAATAGATGCTCGTATAAAAGTAAGAGCTACTAACTTCCATATATCAGAAACACAAACTGAATTGAAATGAACGCTGGCCACCAATCAACACTACCAGACGCAAACAACTAAGGACATCTAGATACAATAAACATAGATAGACACGCACGCTCCAAGCCTCGCGCCGCTGCACGCTCGTCAGGAGCGTGTCTCAGGCCTCACACTTAGTTGGCCACCCTGTACATTAAATCATGCCAAATATACAGATCCAACCAGACGCGGACTAGTTATACCATAAGACACAGTACATGTACTGAAGAAAGTCAGAAACAATGCAGATGCCTTCTTTGCATGGACAATATCCTGGCCATAATCGTTAATATTTATGTAAGACGAACAACCCAACTAACAATTATCACTCCTATTAGGGTTGCAAGATCGATTATACAGTAATCCTTACGTGCTTAAAACAGCTATACAAGCGGAATGGGCACACCTAACAGCCATTAAAGAGGTTTTATAGAGGCTGCAGGTAACAGTTATACAGGGTGGCCCATCCATGTGTTTACCGAACATTACTCATAAACAAATACATTTTGGGAAAATCTATTTATGGCATGTTATACATGACATTTGAGGGCACATTTCTAAAATATTGGCAACTATACAGGGTGTCCCAATGTTGACCTAGTTTCAAAGCTGTGATTTTTTAAATGGAATGCCTCAAATTTTATTGCATATTTGGATAAACTAATTCAAAAGAAGAAGATTGATATACATACTATGGGGTTTTGGTAATTAGCTACTGAGATGTAAGGTGTTTTGTCCAGAAAAACCATCCACCTCGGCAACCCCTCAATCCGCCATTTTGAAATTTAGAGTGCTGAATTTTGTATAAAAAAAAATTTACTCACCTCAGCCTCTATCTTATTTCTTACTATTTCGAATTTTCATTTTTGTTCATGCAGGGTGGTCAAAAACGCGAATTGTACTTTTTCTCAAACATTTCAAATGCATCACTCTGTATATTTGTGCAAGTTTCGATTCAATTTGTTATAATCTTTTTTTTTGTATAAGGTTTGATTTAGATAAAATCACTAAATTTTGAGTAATTAAGCTTTTACTAGAACAACACACCAAAATTAAGGAAAAAATCACAACATCCATGGAAACAAAAGACAAGCAGTCGGCTAGTTTCATATTGCCACTAAGGGTACAGATTTGACGTAAAAACTCAATCAGAACAGCATAAATCAGCTTCAAGCGTAATAGAGAAAAACAACTATAACAACAACATAAACAAACAACTATCACTACTCACCACCCTGTATGAGTAAAAATGAAAATTCGAAAAAGTAACAAATAAGATAAAAGCTGAGGTGTGCAAGTTTTTTTTGATACAAAATTCAGCACTCCAAATTTCAAAATGGCGGACTGAGGGGTTGCCGAAGTGGGGGGTGTTTCTAGACAAAACACCTTATATCTCAGTAGCTAATTACCAAACCCTAATAGTATGTTATATCAATTTTCTTCTTTTGAATTGGTTTATCCAAACATGCAAAAAAAATTGAGGCATTCCATTTGAAAAATCACAAGTTTGATATGTAGGTAGAAATTGGGACACCCTGTATAATGGCCAATAATTTAGAAATGTGCCCTCAAATGTCATGTATAAAATCCCACAAATAGATTTTCCCAAAATGTATCTGTTTATGAGTAATATTCCGTCCACACATGGGTGGGCCACCCTGTAGAACAAACAAAGTGTAAACGCTCTTGCAGCCACTATAGAACAATTTGCGACAGTGCAAGATTCAATTTTTGTCAACTATACAACCCATTCTGTAACATGATTCTACTTTATTGCAACCAGACTATTTCTTATGTGTATAAGCGACGTGAAGAATATCCAGGGTGGTCTCAAAGTCGAGTCATTGATTTTAACTGCTCGTAGGACTCGTCAAAAGGAGTTGATATACCAAAAATCACCTATATAAAAGTTGCATAATAAAAGAAATAGTAAAGGATTAAAATTTTAAAAAAAAATAAGAATGTTATTACACAGATTTGTTGATATTCTCCACCACTGTTGTGTAAAATCTTAGCGTTTTTTGTTTACTCCTCTTATCGTTTATCTAAATTTGGCAAACTTTTTGTGTTATTGTATGGCTTTCAGTACGAGTCTTTGGTTCGATCAGTTGTCAGTCTGATTATTTTGTGCGAAAAAATGGATCATGTTTACGAAAACAAAGAACTAGTGGACGTAATAATAACATACGGAGAGAAAGGTGTCCTTTAAGAAATCATCCGGCCCCACGGATGTTTGTAAATTTAGTTATTAAACTTCGCAACACAGGATATTTAAAAGAACGACGAGGAGGTCACGTTGGAAGATCTGCTTAACCTGTAGTGTTACAAATTGAGGAAGACATTCAAGAAATGGTCGAAAATGACCCAAGAATAGGGCGCCATGGACTCATTTCTTGGCCTGCTCACTCCCCGAATTTAACGCGTTGAGAATTTTTTCTGTGGGGCTATTTAAAAGAGTTGGTAAATCATGATGGAGCAGTAAATACTCTAGAAGGACTTCCACAGCGCACTGAAAATGCTTGTGATTTAATTCGTGTACACCAGGATTTCATTTTCGAAGCTTGTAAAGAGTCGTGGATTCGCCGAGAAAGATTTAGCGTTATTCGAACAAATGGGGACAATTTTGAACAGTTTTTGTAAAAAAGGTAATCATTTGACTTGATAATGATTTTTGTATATCATCTTCTTTTGACGAGTTCTACTGTCAAAATAAAGAACTCAACTTTGAAAACACTCCGTATAACTAACATATTACATTTAAATCTCTGAAATGAAATACGGACAGAGTCGAATGCTTTACCCAGAGTTTGTTCCAGTAGTCATATTAGCAAATTTCCCCGAAATAATTGTAAAGTCTGGTTTTATTGGTGCAAGTCGTTCAAGCGAGTATTTAAAACATGACACATAAAATGGGCACACCAATTTTTGTAGAAAAACTTTTTATTTAACAACAAACAATGAGAAAACGTGTTTTTGAGGATTCAATCGATAGTGTTGACAGGCACGAAAACACTTTTTATAAAAGATTTGTAGGTATTTATGAGCCCACACGTAAAAAGATCCGACTAATAATGAGACGATGATTTCACCCAACTACTTGAAATTCTTTAAGTCCGTAGGATTTATACTTCTAATTAACAACAACAAAAAATTGGAGTTTATTGGTCATGTAGTTTTTTGAGAATTTCTAATTATTTATCCCAAAACACCTGTTTTCCGGCCAACACTACTAGTTTATTGTGCAATATACAGGGTTCGTTCAAAGAACATTTAATAGGAAAATACACGTGTTTACCTTGCCGATATGAATCACAATCGATTCCGAAAGATAAGTGTTATTTTTATGCGAAAAACGAAGGTTACGTTTTTTCTTCTAAACAAATTCAAACATTTCGTATTCGATGTTCGAAAAACTTACATTACTATACACATTTTAAAACGGATGAATTCTATATTCTTTTGTTGCGAATTACAAATACGAAATGTTTGAATTTGTTGAATAAACTAGTAGTGATGGCCGGAAAAGAGATGTTTTGGGATAAACAATTATAAATTCTCAAAAATTACTTGACCAATCTACTCCAAATTTGTTGTGGTTATTATGAAGTACGAATGCTACGAATTTGAAGAATTTCAAGCATCTGCGAGAAGCCATCGTCGCATTACCAACAAGTACTATATCCTGCAGTTTGCCTCGGTTTTGGGCCATAACTTTTTTGCTATTTGGTATTGAAGTTAGAAATGAACCTTTCGTCATATCTAAGGTTTTATTAATCAGCAAAATGCCTATCTTAGGTTTTACGATATGTTCTAATGAGCCGTATTCATAAAAGAGAAGCATATCCTCGGAAGCTTAAGGTAAAAATATAAGGTCTTGCTTCGGAGAAAAAGGTAGAAGTATAAGCATATCCTTGTTTTCATATTCATAATGATTACCTTATACTCGCGAGCATATCCTCCAAGAAGAAGTAAATGGTTGACTGATATTTGTATCTTGAGCGACATGTCCTGACTTGTTCTAGCTTGTAGTTGACGTGGGAGTTCGTTCACTCAGCATTACTGACAGTTGTACTCCAGAGCTTATACAGACCGTTCCGTATTTTACTTGTTACAGTTTTTTAACAAATTAATAAGCATTTCATCCTCAAGTGATGAGGAAACTATAGAAAATAATGACAACGAGCTGCAGTTCAAAAGTCACAAGTTCCAAAACTAAAAATGTGAAAGGACGATGCCTTGAAGAGGATGTTGAAAAAATACGGATCAACATTCGGTAAACCATTAGATACTAAAGAGTTATTAAAAAAAAATCAACAACATGAAATCAAGATTGAAGAAAAAAACAGATCTAAAAAAACTGGTAATAAAGCAATTAAATTGTTAGATTGGGAAAGAAAGTTGCTGAAAGCGATGGAAGGTGACTGTAATCCTACAATTGGGAAAATTAGTGGTGCCATTCAGGTTGGTAGTGTTCAAGAAGAAGGAAGTGAACTATACTAAGTGACATATAAATCCGAACACCCAGTTTAAATGGTTTTATTTTAATAAAAGTTGGTGAATGTATTTATCTTACTGTAAGTGAAAAAATTTTCAGCCTTATCAGTTGGACATTCCGGTTTTTATACTGCTTTTTTTAATTCACTAACGCTCTAAAAATGAATATTTCAGCCGCAGTAAAGAATCAACGTTGGCGGATTTTGGTTCTTGACATCCTTTACGATCGGTTACGATGCCTAGAGTACGGAGACCTGTACGATTTCGTCAACTTAGTGAGTTTGATAGGGGCCGTATAGTGGGACTTCGGGAAGCTGGACTTTCTTTTCGGGCAATTGCAGTTAGACTGCAAAGAAGTGTAGACACTGTGGTTAGGTGTTGTCAGGCATGGCTTCGAGAAGGCCGTACGCAAAGAGCAAGGGGCACTGGACGCCGCCGTAGAACAACAGACCGTGAAGATCGCCGCCTAAGATTATTGGCCTTAAGGGACCGTTTCTCCACTACCAGGTCCATTGCAAATGAACGGTTTGCAGAACACGGAAGACCTATTGGCATGCGAATGAGAAGTTTTGGCTTGTTTTCATACCGGCCACACTGGGTCCTCCCTTTAACTCGAGAACACCGACGTAATCGCCTTGAGTGGTGCAGACAACGGTCACTCTGGGATCAGGAATGGAACAGTATTGTCTTTAGTGACGAGTCTCGATTTTGTTTAGGCATGCACGGTGGTCATGCTAGGGTTAGAAGGCGACGTGGTGAAAGGAGGAATCCACAGTTTTTTGTTGAAAGACATGTTCATCACACTGTTGGAGTTATGGTTTGGGGTGCTATAGCTTATGGTTCCAGGTCACCTTTAATCTTCATCAGAGGTAACATGAACGCACAGCGTTATATCCACGAAGTTCTAGAACCCCATCTTTTACCCTATCTTGACACCCTGGCAGATCCAACTTTCCAACAAGATAATGCCCGACCACATATTGTAAGAGTCACAATAGACTTCTTTCAACATAATGATGTCACATTGTTACCATGGCCACCAAGATCTTCCGACTTATCCCCAATTGAGCACGTGTGGGATATGATGGGTAGGAGATTGCTCAATTTGCAACGTCCTCCTCAGACTCTAGAAGCACTTCGAGAGGAGTTGGTGGTTGCCTGGAATGAGATACCACAGGAGGACATTGACCACCTGATCAGAAGCATGCCTAGGCGCGTTGGAGAATGCGTAGCACATCAGGGCGCATCCACACATTATTAAAGGTCAAAGGGCTTTAAAGCAGTGCAATCATTTTGAAATTTTTATCATTTACTTATTATGCTTCATTAAGTACTTATACAAAATTTTATTAAAATAAAACCATTTAAACTGGGTGTTCGGATTTATATGTCACTTAGTATATATACCGAGCGCAGTGAGCAGACAGTTAGCATTACAGTGCCAGTAATTCAGAAGACATTGCCACCAAAAAGAAAATTAGCAGCAGAGAAATACGAAACTGAGGAAACCAAAGGGTTAACTACAAAAGAACTGTAACGTCTAGTGCTACTACAGCAATACCAAACAAGTATTTTACAACAAGAATATTATGAAACGAAATTAGAAATGATGCAGCGTCAGAAGCCACCTGTAACTTATGATATTCACGAAAATAAAACTTATTATAACTTATAAATACACATTAATCAGTAAAAATATTTATTATAATACTCAAGTTTCTTCTTATTTGTTGACCTAGTTGGTGGAGAGGAAGTTCGTCATTCTCATGATTTCCTTCATCTTCATCTGGGTCTTGTTCAACTAACTCAAAGTCAGGATCGCCCAAGCTCTTTGCAACATTATGGAGTACAATACAAGGAATAATTATTTTCGGCACATTTTCCAACTTTACGCGGTAAACATACTGTAGGATAGGAAACCGGCAATTCAGTTGGCCGAAACAGCGTTCACTTATAACTCTTTCTTGTTTTAAAAGCTTATTATAATTTATTTCTGCACCCGGAGTAGGATTTCTGAAGGGAGTCATAAGGGATGGCCCAATACCATAAACGCCATCGCCAAGTAGTACAACATTTGCTTTATTTATTAGTTATGATCTAGTCTGTGAATTTCTCCATATTCTGGAATCATGCACTGATCCAGGCCAACTGACATCAACACTTGTGAACATCTCTGTGGCATCACAAGTGGCTTGCACATTTACAGTAGGTTTCCCTTTTCGGTTGATATACTCATCTCCATGGCGATTTGGTTTCAGAATTCCTATATGTGTATAATCAATTATACGAATTGCTGTCAGAAATTGATACATGCTTTGCCATATCCGCTTGGCCTCCATCAGTTCATGGATGGTAGATGGAAACTTGATCCATTCGTTCGCCTGTGCAACTATGCTGTTCGCGACTCTATGTATAGTCCGAGATACCGTCGCTTGACTAACACCAAGTTCCTGACCAATACCTTGTTGGTAGAGATAGCGTAGACATATCTTCATTTTATGAATACATGAAAGTGATCCTCCTCGAGTTTCCTCATTCTCAACTAAGAATTTGTCCGCAAGCCATTGAAATTTGCTTCGTCGAACCGATATAATTTTTGAAGTCACGACCGAGTGAAGGTAAACGAGGTTTGTATGCTTTAACATCCCTAACATCCACAATTTCCGCCATCATCGTTTGACCACCTTTCGTTACGAAGTTGAGTCTGCTACTGACCACACACAGAATTTTTGAAGGATATGATTCCTATGTCAAGTACAAGGTGAAGATTATGAATATCCTTTTACTTAACGTATGTCACTGCTTTAAAGGATACGCTTATACTCAAAAAGCAAAAGCATTTAGGATTTCCTTCAAAATTTGCAAGTACAAGGATATCCTTTGTTTTATGAATACGGCTCAATATGAGCCTTAACAGGAAATTTATTACACATGGCCTATAACATGAGAATAAGGTGATTTTCTAACCTCAATAGCTCAACGCAGAACACACAATATTTTTTTAATCGAGACCAGAAAAATAAAGAACCAAAAAAGCTTTGTTCAAAAGAATATAGAACAAACAAAACAAAATTAACGGTAACTGCTTAAAAATGTTTACATACAACGGCTGTGAAATTCATCTTTTTTCCCTGAACAGCACATTTTCAATTGGGTATAACTACGGACTGCCATTGTTTTTGCTCGATTGCGATCCCCCATGGGATTGTACCAGGGTTGCCAGACCTATTTCTATAAGTCCCCCAGCCTAAATAACAAATTCCCCCAAAAAGCACATCTTTAAAAAAAATCTCTCAAAACTTTCAAAGATATTTATTATTATTATTATACTTTGCAGGTTGGCTAAGATTGTCTTATGAGTATGGTATTTATGGTACTAACACTAATAACTAATAACAAGTAACATAAATATATATCTTTTTACTATCATAATATACGAGTAGTATGCTACAGCTCCGAGAATGCATTTAAAACTTCTTCCTCCTCCTTTTTGCAATCATACATTCTTTCAGAATTGAAATATTGCAACATATTTTCAGTCGGTTGAAAATCTGTACAACCATTTTTTAAATTGCACAGATACCATCGAACTCTCATGATAGCATCTGTACTATGAATCGCCAAGCGATTTCTAAGTTTGTTTTTTACCACATTTATAATGGAAAAAGCTCTCTCAACTGAAGCATTAGAAAATGGAAGGCTAAGTAACGCAAGAGCTAATGATGAAATATTTTTATATCTAGGTTCCCCTGCTGCATCGACGTTATTTGCCACCTCAACCCAAAACTTTTCTGTATCATGCAGGTTTATCCAATTTATTCGAGGAAGTGATTTCCATTCTGCAATTGTACTATCAAGGTCAGGACATATTGTTGAGAAAGATAAAGCAATATTAGTTATTTCAGGTTGACGTATCTTGGATGTAGCTAATTCGGGGTTAAATGAATTTATTTTCTCCAAAATATTCATACTTTCAGGGATTCTCATTTGAATTTGTCGACATAATTCCACTAAAAAATCTTTACATCTAGTTCGCACCATTAGTAGTTCATCTTGTTTAATTGCTAAGGATGACGCTTTTGAATTGAACGAATATCCTAAATTTATCAATTCTATATCCATAATGTAATCTTCAAATTTGAAATCAACGACGTTATTTTTTGAAATTTTTTGAAGTCTCATAGGTGGTACTAAAATACTTAGGTTATTGAAAAGTAATAAATTCAAATCTTCCATTAATTTCAGTGGATCTGCACACTCTGACTGAAACAGTTTATTAACTCTAATTATTTCTTTCAATGTCCAACTCAAAAAGGTGAAATATAATACATTAGTTTGGTCCGATAACATTTGAAACAGCTGTTCAGCCATATAACACCTTTCATTATCTTTTACTATACCAAAGTGTATTTTTAATGCATCCCATTGTTCTAGAATTTTAACTATCGCATTGTATCTGGCTAGCCATCTGGTTCCTGATAGTTGGTCAATTTTTAGTGGTTTTTGATCCGTCAGTGTTTCAAATATTTGTTTGTATGCTATTTGCCTTTTTGTACTACAAGAGAACCAATTGTGGCATTCCTTGATTATAAAGTCCAAATGACGAGGTAGAAGTTTAAATGCATACTCTGCTGCCAAATGCAGAGAATGACAGACGCACTTAATAATAACAAGTTCATTATTCTTTGCTTTCAAAAAAGAAGCTACTGAATTATGCGCTCCAACCATAACATTGGCTCCATCAACACCGATTCCTATTAGATTCCCTAATTTTAAACCGTCTAGCTCCAGTTGTTTTGTCACCGCAGCCGAGATAGTTATGGCATCTCCCTTTTCAATTTCGATAAGTTTGTAGAAAGTCGTAACAATCTTAGTTTGCTTTTTACTAAAATATTTTATCATAACGCATAGCATTTTTGTGGAATCGACTGCAGTGCTCTCATCTATAATCAATGAATATTTACTATCTGCAACATCCAAAAGTAAGTCATTTAGTATTGAAGGAGCCAACACATTCAATATTAAAGATGTACATTTAGTTCTGTGTAATTTAACGTCATTTAATATTTCAGATGATTTATCTAAATTTTTTAAAAGTGATCCAAGATGATCAATTGTTGCAAGTGAGCAGTGCTCACATATGAATGCAGCAATTTTTAATTCTGCTATTTTCCTGCTGGCGGTCAAACCTTTTTTCATAAACTCAGTAATTTTTTTACTCGGGCCAGCCAAAGATCTTTTCTCCGCCTCTTGATGTTTCTTACTTTTACCGTGAAGCAGTAAGTCTTTTTTATGTGCAGCTAAAGTACATTTACATATCTTACAAAGCGACTTTGTCTCATCTGCTAATACAGGACCAATCCATCCTATATGGAATGAATAATTATAATTAATAACCCACACCATCAAAATTTCAATAGATTACCTTTAAGTTCAGCATCGGATTCCCAAGCAACTCGGTATTTTCGGGTATATAACGACTCCTTTTCTTTAGGCATATTTAGATTGACACGTACAACACTAATTTGGATAAACCATGCGTATTGAACACTCCAAAGTAAAAGAAATATAGCCTATAAAGTTAATGATAGGAAAGGAAATAGTTACACGATTCTCTGGGTTTCACATAGATGAGAAACACTTATTTAATCGCGCCATCTAACGCACAAAAACAAAATAATATTTTGCCGCTATTGAAGGAAACTGTAATGTAGGTGCTTCAGAATAATTTTAATAGTTGTTGAAAGATGGCAGGATTATCTGTAAATGAATTTATATTTATTCAAAGTTGTTCTCGAATTCCAATAATTCAATTGAAACTTGAAAATTGGTCGGACGACAGAATGTCTTCTTAAAATCGCACCCCAAAAAAACCCCAAAACGGAATAATTTTCCCCCAAAAAATCCCCCACGCATTGTATACCACCAAAAATTCCCCCAAGCAATGAAAAATACCCCAAATTTGGGGGAAAATCCCCCAATCTGGTAACCCTGGATTGTACTGCGTTAAGACTACATGTTGCCGGTTCTAACTGCAAAACATCAAATTTGTGACATCCATCTTTTTCCCCTGTACCCATCAGTTACTAAACGACAGTAGTTGTACAAGCGTTTCTTATAGCACCACTTTGCAAGTTGGGAATAAACGTGTAAACAACAAACCCGCCTTAGAAGGCTTTATGTTCCTTATCAAAATTATTCCCTTTTTAGAACTGCGTAATGCCTTCGTACTAATAGAACAAACGAACACTGCAATACGTTAGTTAGCGCGCGCGTAAATTTTCACAGTTCCAACGCAATTCGGCACGGGTTGCCTTGGTTCTAGATACATAAAACTTGTGTTGACATTGCTTAAGCAAAATTAGAATAAGGGTATGCGTTAGAAAAAAAAAATTTTGGGACACCCAATAGAGTTAAACTATTATTAGGAAAAGCAGTCAAGAAACTAGGATATCACATTACCGTGTCAATACCCAGAAGCTGCAACGTTACCCTTGATCCAGAGGAAACCGACCAACATGACTACTTTAGCACATGAGAGGAAGTTGAGCGGTCATACAGACCTGGATTGTTACATCAGCCAAAAGCCGTGGTGTCGACATCAAAAACGGTCGCATTTCTCCTGACAGAGGAAACCGAGCAGCAATCAATACAACCACCCCCTGAACCTGGCAATCCGGCTCTAAAATTCCCATAACAACTCCCAGAAACTGGAAGTGTCACACCTGTTTGAGTCATTCAATTACCCTATCCTTCTCAACAATTATGGAGATCGTAAGCTATTAGAAATATAGGTATACAGGGTGTAAACGTTATGATAGTCATTATTTAAATGGGTGATAGAGGGGATTAACAGGAGCAAAAAGTTTTTTATAACATGGGGGTCAAAACGACATTTTTTTAGAGAAAAGTGACTTTAAAGTAAAATAAAATTTGTTATTTTTGGCTCTTAGGTATTATTTCACTATTTGATAATGTACTCGTGAAATGCAAACAATTAAAAAAACGGACTTGCAACTAACTGTTTCAGCGCTTCACCTGGTGTGTGAAAGTTTATTGAACGTATTAACAAAATCCACTTATAAAAAGGGAATACAATTTAGATACATACATTGTTTTTCTTTTTAAAACCCACACTGCACTTTTTTGTATTTAAAGAAGGTGTTCAAAATGTTGTCCTCCAGTTTCCACACAAGCTTCATTACAACGAATCCAGTTTCTTCTTACTCTAGGTCCTCGAAGTTGTCCTTTTATTATTTCAGTCGCATTAAATTTTTTTTCGCGAAGTTGTACTTCAGTTGTGATTGGACCAGCCCCATAAACCATCCCTTTAAGTTCGCCCCAATATCATAAATCCAGCGGACTGAGGTCAGGTGATCTTGCTGGCCATTTCGACCGATCCAGCGATTTGAATAATGTTTATTCAAATACTGAATGACGCCTCTAAAAATGTGTGATGGTGCCCGGTCATGAAGAAACCACAAAATCTGTCTCCGTTGTAATGGCTTGTTGTCTAAGGTCTGTTCCAAAAGTTCTGGTAGGTTATTGGCTAGAAAGCTAAGGTATCCTTCTCCTGACAACTTTGGGGGTAACTCGAAAGGGCCAATTACCTGATCGTCAAGAATACCCGCCCAAATATTTATTTTAGTTTTTTTATATCATGGAAATTTAATATCCCGTCTCGCGTAAAAGCACATTCGTCCGTCGCTAGAATGTTTTTAAAAGAATCCGGATGTTCAACGTTTTTGTGCAGAAACCACTGACAGAATGTTAGTCTGCGAGGAAAGTCTTCTAGTAACAAAGCCTGCACTCGTTGTACATGGTAGGGATAAAGCAAATTTTCCCGTAGCATTCTATGGACTATGGTATGCGATAGTCCTACGTGGCGGCCTAATTCCCGAGTGCTGATATCTGTATTGATTTCCACGATATTTAAAATTTGTTCCTCCTGCTCTACAGTAACCTGTCTTTCACGAGTGCAAATATTAGAGGGCTGAACACTTCCTGTATCTCGAAGTCTTTGGTACACTTGTACAAATGTCCTTCTGTCGGGGTGTACCCGTTGGCGACATCTGTCGCGATAAATTTGAGCTGTAAGGTTTGATTTCTGACGAGCTTCACCGTAACCTAACAACATGTCGGCGAACTCTTGATTCGAGAACATTGTAAATCAACACGACGACGTACCCGAACAATAACAAAACAACATACTAACCATTGCCGGTTCGATAAGAGTGATGATGCCCGACGCGCTGTTGTCATGTGTGTTTTAAATATTCAATTTAATGAAACTTACTTACTGACTACAAATTTTGGCTTAACTTAGAAAAACTTAATGCGATTTATTTGTTAATTACCCAATTTAAAAATGTTTTAGATTACATTATAAAAATTAGTAACATTGTGGTGATTGTGGTCGATATAAAGCACTTAAAGTTATAGTGCCGTTTTACACACAAGAGAATTATGGTCATAATTATGCCGAAAATTTGCATGGAAAAAATATTGAAGATTTTCTCTACAACCTGTATGACACAAGCAAACAAAATTTCCGAGTAATTCATATGGTACGCCTGCGCATTGGAGTAATATTTTCGAATATTTCGAATGAGCATAACCTTAACGGGTATGACGTCCAATATAATCGGAAAGACAACAGACTTCGTTGATTTAAATTTATTTTTGAAATCTAGACCTTACGCTTCTTCGTACGACTCGAACAGGACCACACCCACAAATGTTAAGTGAGGGGATAACCCTCTGCGCCGGGTTTTATATTTTTACCATGAAAATTTTCACAAGAATTCTTTTACGTGTAATACGATAGCAAAAATTTTCGGCATAATTATGACCATAATTTTCGGAGTAATTCTCTTGTGTGTAAAACGGCTGATAAACTATAAAGCCATTTAGACAAAAATCTATTGATTTTTGCTCCATGGGTCATTTGAACTTTTTGACTTGTTTTGACCCCTTCTATTACCCATTTCAATAATGACTACCATAACGTTTACACCCTGTATGTTCAAAGCATCATTATAAACATGGGTCACGACATTCATTATCATGAATATAAAAGTACTATGGTTAGAAATCCATACAGTACAGAGCGGCCAACTAAGAATGCGAGGCTCCCGACAATAAAACACGCGACTAAAACGGTCAAAAACCTGGAAAATGTTTTCAAGTTTCTGAAACGCCGCTAGGGGGCGTAACTGCAATCTTGAATCTAAAAGAGTGATGTGAAATCCGCTATATTAACCTAGCAAAAATACCTGATCTTCAAATTCGAGGATAATCTGAACCGTTTTTGTTGGACAATTTTTGCTGTATCTCTAAAAATAAAGTGGTGGGGGGTATTCAAAGGTTTCCGTAAAAAGCACCCTGTACAAGAAAAATATCCGGAGTAGCATTGCAGTGGGCGGAGCTTGTGTAGCTCACATTTCTGCCCCTAGAGGCGTACACCGCAACTCATTACCAGTTCAGTGCCACCTGAGTTGTCGATCTGGCTTGTTTCGTTCCTCTGTAGTCATTATTTTTGCTAGTTTTTTACGATGAAAAGCTTCAGTGAGCAACGTGCAGCTGTGAAATGTTGCTTTCTAATTGGTAAAAATGCTGCTGAAACTGTTTTAATGTTGAAAATAGCTCGCAAAGATGATGTTATGGAAAAAGCTCAGGTGTACGAGTGTTTGCTCGATTTAAAAAATGGCGACATGTCGATTGATGACGTCCATCAACTGCCCGAATCGACAAAAATGTTGAAAAAATTCGAGTGCTTGTGCTATTTGGAGGTTTTAAGACGATTGCGAAACAGTGTTCTGCAAAAAAAGACCCGATTTGTGGCAGTCAGGAGACTGCACCTGCGCACACAGCCATCTCTGTTCGACAGTTTATGGCTAAAAACGGCATAGTTCCGCTGCCTCACGAACCTTGTTCGCCTGACCTGGCTCCGTGTGACTTTTTCTTATTTCCACGGAAGGAAAGGGGCATGAAAGGACGCCGCTTTGACGACTTTGAAGAGGTCAAGAAAAAAACGAGAGAGGAGCTGTCAGACATTTCTAAGGAAGACTTAAAAATGTTTCGAGCAGTGGAAGTACCGGCGGAATAAGTGTATTTTGTAGTCGACAGTATTTTGAAGGAGATAAGGTTACTTTGTGAAAAAGTTGAAAATAGCATAAATGGCTTTTAAAAAATAATTCCGTTTTTTTTTTTTGGTGCCCATACTCCTATCTTCGAAACGGGTGATCCGATTTAAATAAATGTGATTGTTGTGGATGTTAATAATTGAATTGTGAGAAAAACAAGCTTCATCTGTAAACAATATTCCACCGAAACCTGGATTCCTTATCATTGTACTGCGTAACCAATCAGAAAAGGCTAGTCTTGAAGGCATATGTACCCTGGATAACTCAGAATATAAGAATTTTAATCAGACTAAGAGATAAAGCTCATAAAAAATTTCAAAAATCCAAATCACAGGCTCATTTTGAATATTATAAACAACTAAGGAACTATACAAAGCATGCAATTATCCGAGAAAATACATTCTTCAACTTACTCTCAACAAAGAAAGGTAAGGAATTTTGGGACACTACCAAAAAGCGCAACATAACATGCAAGAAAACCCACTCAACTATACCCGAACACTTTCAAAATGTAAATGACATACACAGTTACTTCCAACAGACCGACAATTTACCAGACACTACTTCCCAAGAATTAATCAATTTTTACAAAAACAATGTAAACATTAACGACTCTCGTAGCTTCCAACTGTTACACAGGGCCAGTCTAATCAAGATTGTAACTAATATCTCATCAAATGCCATTGGAGAGGACGGTTTTTCTATGAGAGACCTAAAGTTATGTATCCCATTTTGTACGAATGCCTTGCTGAATATAATCAACACATGTATTTTGGGGGGATTATTTCCAGAAATATGGAAGAAAGCTATTGTTAAACCCTTACCAAAAATAGCAGAACCTAAAGAATTTACAGACTTGAGGCCTATTAGCATATTACCCGCTACATCCAAAATATTAGAAAGGCATATTTATAATCAAATTAGATGTTTTGTGACACAAACGATATTATACCCGAAAAGTCAATCCGGTTTTAGGAAAAACTTTAGCACAAGTACATCATTAGTTAATATCTTGGATAATATCAGACATCATCAAGAAGAAAAAATAGTACGTGCATGGTTCTTCTCGATTTGAGTAAAGCGTTCGACACTCTGAATCATGAAATGTTACTAGCCAAGTTACATTACCAGGGGTTTTCGCAGAGCTCCGTAAATCTGATAAAAACATACTTAAGCAACAGTTCAAACTGTGTTATGTTAGCAAATGATTCCGCTATTTACAAAACCGATTTTAAACCTATAAAAAGAGGAGTTCCTCAAGGTTCAATTTTATCTCCTTTGCTATTTTCAATCTACATATCTGACATGGTCAAATCGGTAAAATTCGCAAAGATAAAACAATATGCAGATGAATCACAAATATATCTCCCTTTCAATAAAACCACAATCCATATTGCACAACAACAACTAAATTCAGGTCTCCAAAGTACTGACAGATTTGCAAAGCATCACAATCTTAAACTAAACCCCTCAAAATCGCAAGTAATAGTTATGAATAAAAACATTAATGAAAGAGAACATTTTGAACAAAATTTAGTAATTTCTATTAACAATGACAGAATCCCCATGGTTCAGGAGACAAAAAATGTACGCATTATATTTGATAGATCGCTTGGCTTCGGAAGTCATATAAAAAACAGAAATTTAGCTTACATGCGACTTAGAAATATAAACAAATTAAAAAACATTTATCAGCCAAACAAAAATATTATTTGTGCAATACCTTAATTTTATCACTTTTTGACTATGGAGATGTTGTCTATGGTGATTCGCTATCGTCGCGAACCAAAAAATGCATACAAAAAGTTCAAAATAGTTTCATGAGATTTGCGTTTGGAATTCCATATCGAAACCATATCACTCCTTATCTGAATAACTACAACATATACTAAGTGACATATAAATCCGAACACCCAGTTTAAATGATTTTATTTTAATAAAAGTTGGTGAATGTATTTATCTTACTGTAAATAACAAGTGAAAAAATTTTCAGCCTTATCAGTTGGACATTCCGGTTTTTATACTGCTTTTTTTTTAATTCACTAACGCTCTAAAAATGAATATTTCAGCCGCAGTAAAGAATCAACGTTGGCGGATTTTGGTTCTTGACATCCTTTACGATCGGTTACGATGCCTAGAGTACGGAGACCTGTACGATTTCGTCAACTTAGTGACTTTGATAGGGGCCGTATAGTGGGACTTCGGGAAGCTGGACTTTCTTTTCGGGCAATTGCAGTTAGAGTGCAAAGAAGTGTAGACACTGTGGTTAGGTGTTGTCAGGCATGGCTTCGAGAAGGCCGTACGCAAAGAGCAAGGGGCACTGGACGCCGCCGTAGAACAACAGACCGTGAAGATCGCCGCCTAAGATTATTGGCCTTAAGGGACCGTTTCTCCACTACCAGGTCCATTGCAAATGAATGGTTTGCAGAACACGGAAGACCTATTGGCATGCGAAGTGTTTACCGACGAATGAGAAGTTTTGGCTTGTTTTCATACCGGCTACACTGGGTCGTCCTTTTAACTCGAGAACACCGACGTAATCGCCTTGAGTTATGCAGACAACGGTCACTCTGGGATCAGGAATGGAACAGTATTGTCTCTAGTGACGAGTCTCGATTTTGTTTAGGCATGCACGATGGTCGTGCCAGGGTTAGAAGGCGACGTGGTGAAAGGAGGAATCCACAGTTTTTTGTTGAAAGACATGTTCATCACACTGTTGGAGTTATGGTTTGGGGTGCTATAGCTTATGGTTCCAGGTCACCTTTAATCTTCATCAGAGGTAACATGAACGCCTGGCAGATCCAACTTTCCAACAAGATAATGCCCGACCACATGTTGCAAGAGTCACAATAGACTTCTTTCAACATAATGATGTCACATTGTCACCATGGCCACCAAGATCTCCCGACTTATCCCCAATTGAGCACGTGTGGGATATGATGGGTAGGAGATTGCTCAATTTGCAACGTCCTCCTCAGACTCTAGAAGCAGTTCGAGAGGAGTTGGAATGAGATACCACAGGAGGACATTGACCACCTGATCAGAAGCATGCCTAGGCGCGTTGGAGAATGCGTAGCACATCAGGGTGCATCCACACATTATTAAAGGTCAAAGGGCTTTAAAGCAGTGCAATCATTTTGAAATTTTTATCATTTACTTATTATGCTTCATTAAGTACTTATACAAAATTTTATTAAAATAAAACCATTTAAACTGGGTGTTCGGATTTATATGTCACTTAGTATATTAAACATGACGAATCGCAGAAAATATCACATGTATTCTTTTATCCATATTGTTATAAAAACAGGTCAACCGACCTATTTAAGAGAAAGATTTGTGAGAGAGGAGCAGAAATAATCTCAATTTTATCGTACCTAGGCATAGAACGCGTTCCTTTCGACGATCGTTTGCTTATGTGGCGGTTCACTTATGGAATAATTTACGAATTTCAGTTAAAAGCTCATCGTCAAGAACATTCTCAAAACTGACAAAAACGTTGTTACAGAATCACCAGCTACTTGAGCAGCGTTTGTCTGAGCAAAAATATCGTTTTTACATTCCTACTCGCTGACAAGTTGTATAGATTTGTTCTTCGCGTCCGTTGCCAGCTCCCGGGGGTTCTTTCTTCGTGTTTGCCTTCTTGTGTTTCACCGCCTTTTCATTTGCCTCTTTGTTTTTTTTTATTTTGTTTAAGGACTTTTAGGATGTTCAGGGCTTTCTCGCATGGACTCTTTGTATTAAAGGGTCCAATGTATCGGTTTTATAATCGAGATACTGTCCTTTTTTCGTCATTGCTCTATATGTAGAATTTCCTTTGTTTATGATGTTTATTCATGACGAAATAAATAATTTGAATTTGAATGTCTGAGCAATAGAGCTTGCAAACGTTGCATATGATATGGATATAGCTGCTGGTCTCTTAAAATCTGACAACTGTGATTAGAGTAATATTCAGTTCTTCAGCTATTTTCCGAGTACTGGTATGAGGACTTGCTTCAATTTAATTTAAAACAGCTCGAACAATTTGAACTGTTCGTACCGCTGCAGGCCCCAATGACAACCGTCGATCTTTTAAAGCTGCCTGGTTCAGAAAGTCGTGCATGGAGACATACAAAAGTTCTTCTATTAGGCACTACTCGCTGAGGAAATCTGTCATGATAAATTCTTCCTGCAGCTGTAGAGTTTCCATGAGCCATTGCATAACAGAAATGAATATCTACCATTTTACTATTAGTGAATTGAACTACATTGGACAAAAAACACTATAAAAATTATAAATCAATAGCTTATAAATACTAAGTTTACGACGGTCGAATTGTTTACTAAATGCTGTAATCGTTTTCTAAGGCAACCCTTGATTATTATTTAGTACCTAGTCGTTATTTTAGATGTCAGTGTAATGTAATTTAAGTTTATTTGTTGTTGTTACATAATTAGTAAAAAAAAGTTATAAAAAATAATTTTCAAAAAAACATTTTCCCATGTTCCTTGTGTCATCCAGGGATATGCAATTAAGAAGACTTTTTTGTCTGGTTTTATTGGTGCAAGTTGTTCAATGGGGTATTTAAAACATGGATGCATAAAATGGTGGAACATTTTTCTTCAGGAATGGTTTGCGATTTATATCGGCCAGGTAAGCTAGTGTATTTTGCTATAAAATGCCCTTTGTATTAACCCAGTATATTGTCCAATAAACTAGTAGTGATGGCAGGTGTTTTGGAATAAACAATTAGAAATTCTGAAAAACTACTTCACCAATCTACTCCAATTTTGTTGTGGTTATTTCGAAGTGAGAATCCTACGAATTTGAAGAATTTCAAATATCTGCGAGTAACCATCGTCGCATTCCCAACAAGTGCCAAAACCTGTAGTTTGCGTCGGTTTCCGGGCATAACTTTTTTGCTATTAGATATTGAGGGAAGAACTGAACCTTTCGTCATATCCGACACACTGCAAGTTTTTTCGTTCCTGACAGCACTTTCAATTGAATCTAAAAAACACATTTTCTCATCCTTTATTCTCGAATAAAAAAATTTCCCACATACACTGGTGTACCTATTTGATGCGTCCATGTTTTGAATACACCCTTGAACAACTTGCAGCAATAAAACCAAACTTTACAATTATTTCGTAAACCAGGGGTATTTTCGTCAAATATGATTTGACTAATAATAAAAATTGCACAGAAGTCAGTGACGCAAATTTTTTTGTCACGAACATTCTTTCAGATCCCGTTCAGGATGCCACTGGACTTAATAAATTTAATCAAGCTAATGCTAAGTTAGCTCCTTAATGTTATTAATATCACCGCCAAATTACAACACAATTAGATAACGGATATTTAAGAAATTTACAAAAATCCGTGTTTTTATTTTTAATTTTAACACCTTGTCTTGAGAACAAAGAATTTACGAATCTATGTTTATATGACCTTTCTGTCTTAAAATTACGCAAAGAACCGTGTGCTAAATTTATGATACATACTTGATTAACACCCTGTATATACATAAAAGAGTATGATAGAATATTGAGAAAAAAGTTCTCGGCAACAAAAGGTGTTAGACACATCCGCTTTGTTTGAACATGTGTATAATAGCGTATGTTTTTTCGAATATCGTAGCGCATCTGGTTGATTACTCACAAATAAGAAATGTTTGAATTTGTTTATAAGAGAAAAACGTAACATTTTGGTTTTCGCAGAAAAATTAGATTTATCTTTGGAAATGGTTTATGATTCATATCGACAAGGTAAATCCGTGTATTTCGCTATAAAATGCTCTTTGGATATTGCTCAATGAACTAGTAGTGATGACTGGAAGTCCGGTGTTTTGGGATGAACAATTAGAAATTCTCGAAAGCTACTTGGCAAATCGACTTCATTTTTGTTGTGTTATTTAGCAGTAATACCTAAGGATTTGGGGAGTTTTGAGTATCTTCGACTACCTAATATGATTAGACTACTTATATATGACTGAAGTACAGTTGAAATAGCAATTAAATTTCAAAAATAGTAAAGTAGATATGCAGGGGGGTCGCAAGTACAAGTGGAACACCCCAACTAGCAATTTTATTTCATAATTCCTTTATTACTGATCCTAGAATGCAAATTATTATTTTAATATTTACCAGTAAGACAATAAGCGTTTAAGAAGCATTTTGCTTTATAAGATAGTCGGAAGAATGTTCTTAGAGCAAAAGTACAAAACAGTTTTAGAACAAGTTTTAATAATGTTTTATAAACGTTTACACAACAATTTTATATGACATTTAAGATTACCGAACAAATTTGGCTTATAATGGATTTATACTGGTATTACCGAGGCAAGTTTATTAGTTTGCGAACATCAATAACATTGTTTTATTAGCGCTCTGTGAAACAATTATAAAATTAATTGATCAGTATTTTCTTTCTGATACTATCGCTCGCTAAAGCATATTCCACTCTCGACTTCCCAACTATAAATAGGAAAGATATTTTATAATTTTCATCTGTTCGAGGTCGGTTAAATTAAGGCAAGAACATGCATTGCAATGCTTAACCATACCACGTTTTAAAATGAAACAAATTTAAATGCAATCCAGAATTATCCGGAAAATGAATGCCTATTTTTTTAAATCTATTTATAAATGCTTTTGTATCCGCTCAAACATTTTTTTTTTGTTTTATGATAATTATATGATAATTCTTTAAGATTTCATCCAGTGCAATATGGTTTAGTTAGCAATAATATCAGAAAGAAAATATTAATAAACAAATTTTATAGATGTTTCACAAAGCGATAATAAAATAAATTTAGTGATGCTCGCAAACAAATAAACTTGTATCAGATAATACCAATATAAATCTATTATGAAAAAAATTTGTTCAGTAAGCTAAAATGTCGTACAAAACTGTTGTGTCAACACTTATAAAACAATATTAAAATCTGCCGTAAAACTGTTTTGTATTTTTGCTCTAAGAACGTTCTAACGACTACCTCATAAAGCAGAATACTTCTTAAAAGCTCAATTGTCAATTTTATTGAAACAATATTGCGTTCTAAGAGCAGTAATAAAGTAATTATGAAATAAAATAGCACGGATAGTTGAACATTATACAATATCTTTACTAGTCGCCACCAAGCATTGAAATCCACATTTTTGCCTTAATTTACGTACCTTTAGCGGGTAATAAGGTCGCAATGCTAACGCATCGAATTTGTAGCATCCAGTATTCACGCATCAACTCTTTTTACACTAACCCTGGGGACAAGGGCCTGTGAGTAGCCTCCGCGAGGCAAAAGCTGCCCAGGCAGGTGTATAGCGTAATACAGACTTATAGTCCATCAGCTTCTGCACCTGCAAGACCGTCCGTGCGTGGTGAAGAACCACATGCTGCTAGAGCTGTCCCTGCTCTTAACAGAACACGGCGGATCTAGAGGAGTAAACCTCAAAAAAAAAATCCGCAATCCCAAGGTGTTTGCCGTGCTGAGGGGATGAATGGCACTGCGTTAGTGTGTTCCAAACGGCTGCCTCCGGATACCGGGCGACCTCCGGTTGAAACTAGCCTTGCTATGATAAGCCTGCTCTTTCATAGTCGACCTCCATATCAGAGCCTACTCGTGGGAATAAGATGAAGCCTACTCAAAACCAAAACATCCAGGAGGCGCCCGCCCTCCAAAAAACGGGTAGTGCTGGGGGAGCACTTTCCAGTCCTTCAGCAGGCGTGAGGACGGTGGGCGATTGCCCCCGGTTTCTGCTTGTTAAAAGAGAAAGCGATAATTTTGATAAAGTGAGCCCTTTTGTTATATCAAAGACATTATATGGAATTGTTGGTGAAGTAAAGTTAGTGAGAAAGGTTCGAGAAGGTCTCCTTGTTGAAACTAAATCTACACAGCAGACTATGCGACTATTCCAGGTAAAAAAGTTTGGAGAATTTGATGTGAGTATTGAGGCACACCAGTCCCTCAATACCCGAAAAGGCGTGATTTTTTGCAGAGACTTGCTCAACTGCTCGATTGAGGAGATATTGGATGAACTGAAAGGTGATGGTGTCATACATGTAAGAAGGCTAAAGAGTAAAAGAAATGGAGAACTGGTTGAAACTCCAAATCACGTGCTGACATTTAGGAAAACTGTCTTACCAAAGGAAATCAGTGTTGCGTTCCATAAATTAAATGTAAGGCCTTATATTCCACCACCTACCAGGTGTTTCAACTGTCAAGCTTTAGGTCACACAGCTGGAAACTGTCAGAAGGAAAAAATATGTCCATGTGGTAATCCTCCACATGAAGGTTCTTGCCCGGAGCCCAAAAAATGTGTAAATTGCGAAGGTCCACATTCAGCAGCTTATATGAATTGTCCAAAACTAAAAGCTGAAGCAGCAATACAGAAAGTAAAGGTAATGGAAAACATAACATATGCAGAAGCAAAAAGAAAAGTAAATATAACCACTCCAAAACCTACTACGTCCTATTCTGCTGCCGTCCAAAAGTCATCAGAAATGAACATTCAGCAGATCATATCAACAATAATTCCTCATATCGAAACTGCAGTTAGAAACGCAATCTCATGTTCTACATCTAAGTGCGACCATTTTAAAGCCCCATCATCAGGGCTAATCTTCCGTAGAGATAGATCTGATTCTGTCTCTACAAATTTATCGGCAGCGTCCGAAAAAAGAAAAAAACCAGGGGACTCCACTACAGATGATGATTCATCTGCTATGGACCCCAACTCAAATCCAACAAAAAAACGGGGCAGGCCTAAAAAGACTGCCCCGTGAGTGATGCTATATCACTTATATCAACTCTATTTAAAAAAAAAACTATTTATTTTATTTATTATGTACCGTCCATCCCTACATACTATTTATTTTATTTATTTGTTGTGAAAGTATTTTATTTACATACATTTAAACTCTTAAAATTGCAATGGAATCAATCATACAGTGGAACTGCAATGGAATTGTCCAACGGTACTGTGAGCTTAGGCTGCTTTTACAAAATCATGATCCAATGTGCTTATGTATTCAAGAGAGCCATCTCAGACCAAATCAAACTTACTCTCTTAGAAAATATAACATCTTGAGAAAAGATGTTGCAGCTGTCAAGCGAGCACATGGAGGAGTTGCGATAATTTTACGTGAGGATGTCTGTTTTGAGCCTTTATGTGTAAACTCAGCACTACAAGTTGTTGCAGCTCGAATAACAGTTCCTGTAAAGGTAACTGTCTGTAACATATACCTACCTGATGGAAATTGGCGAATTGGTGACATCGAAAACGTTATATCTCAGCTCCCAGCACCATTCTTGCTCATTGGAGATTTCAATGCGCATAATCCCCTGTGGGGATCAGGACGTTTAGATCACCGAGGAGAATTGATAGGAAACTTACTAGACAGAGAAGATCTGATGTTGCTAAATACAGGAATGTCCACCCATCTGGCTGCTCGTTCCGGATCTTTCTCTGCGATTGATCTAGCGATCAGTTCAACATCCATAGCCGATCGCCTCCAATGGAGAGCTCTAGATGACATGTATCATAGTGATCATTTTCATTGTATCACGTCCTTTGACATATCTAGAAGTAGTCCCCAAGTACCACAATACTGGTTGATGTCAAAGGCAAACTGGCAGCAATTCGAAGACTACTTATCAATTGTGAGTCCTGTACAAGATAATAACATTGGTATTCATAGTTTTACTCAGCTGATACATCAGGCTGCGGTGAACAGCATTCCGCTTGGTGGTGGATCTCCAAGAGGCCGTCGGTTACCATGGTGGAACTCTAACATATCCGATGCCGTGAGATCAAAAAAGCGTGCACTCAATATTTTTAAGAGGAACTGCACGGTATCAAACATGATATCTTTTAAGAAAGCTAGAGCTAAAGCGCGACGTCTTATTCTAGAAAGCCAGAGAAAATCATGGAGAGAATATGTCTCCACTATTACTACTGAAACGACAGCAAGTGAAGTATGGAATAAAGTCAGAGCCGTGTATGGTAGACAATCAGTTAGGCAAATCACACATCTGCGAACCTGTAACAGCAACATCATTAACAGCACAAATGAGGTCTGTAATTTACTAGCAGATAAATTTGCTACCGTCAGCAGCTCGGAAAACTATAGTCGCGAGTTCAGGTCCACCAAAAATGCAAGGGAAATACCATTAGACTTTTCAACAGACGTATCTTTAGCGTATAATGAGCCATTCCAACTGTTTGAGCTAGAAGAAGCCTTAAAAAAGACAAATCGATCAGCTCCTGGTCCGGATATGGTAAATTATGAGATGATCCGTCATCTCCCTCTCCATCTCAAGCTTACTCTGCTCAACATATACAACAGGATATGGCTTGCAGGAATATACCCAAAAGACTGGAAACTTGCAATCGTCATTCCCATTCTTAAACACGGAAAGGATCCACTCTTGCCTGAAAGTTATAGGCCCATAAGTCTTACTTGCTGTCTTGGAAAAATATTAGAGAGAATGGTAAATGAGCGCCTGTCGTGGTTTCTTGAAAAAAATGGCTTACTTGTTGATTACCAGGCAGGATTTAGAAAAAATATGTCTACAGTGGATCAACTTGTCTACGTAGAGAATTTCATCCAAAATGGGTTTAAAAACCGTCACCACACAGTAGCTGTGTGTTTTGACATAGAAAAAGCTTTTGATATGGTCTGGAGATATGATGTTCTATACCAACTGCACAACTGGGGATTTAGAGGAAATCTCCCAAAATTTTTGAAATCCTTCCTTACAGACAGGCGTTTTCAAGTACGTGTAGGAAACACTCTTTCAACAGTCCACACCTTGGAAAATGGAATACCACAGGGATCGACACTTAGCTGTACGCTTTTTGCGATTGCTATTAATAAACTTGCCGAGTCCATAAATTCGGTGGTGGACAGATGTCTATACGTTGATGATTTGTGTATAATATCATCAGGCCCTTCCATTGAAGAAATTTCTGGTAAGTTGCAGACAGCAATAAACCAAATAAGCCAAAATGCCATAAATAGTGGTTTCACATTGTCAAATACCAAAACAAAGTGCGTACATTTCTGCAGACTCCAACGTCAACATGATGGGCCACTACTTTATCTACAAGGCCAATTAATCCCCAACGAAATATCTATGAGATTTTTGGGATTGATATTTGACTCAAAGTTAACGTGGAAGTGTCATATTGCAGAATTAATCTATAGGTGTAAGTCAACGTTGAATGTTATTAAGTGTCTGAGTTCTACCCGGTGGGGAGCTGATACAGAGGTTCTGATAAAAATATACAAGTCCTTGGTTCTATCAAAAATCGACTACGGATGCATTGTGTACTCATCCGCTCGACGTACTGCACTCAATAAGTTAAATACTATCCAAAACCTAGGACTGCGGTACTGCCTTGGAGCATTCCGTACAACGAGAGCAGCTAGCCTTTGCGCTGAAGCAGCCGTCGAGCCATTAACTCTAAGGAGAAAAAGACTCATACTCTCATATGAAGTCAGTACATCTGCTACGCCACATCATCGGAATTTCTCTCTGTTAAGTACGTATGATGAAACCTATAATAGAAGGCCTACTATCACAAGACCCCTCAGTGTGAGAATTTGTCAAATATCTCGAGAGCTAAATTTGACTAAAATGCCAGTATATCCACTCAAAAATGAAGCCCCACCTTGGCAGATCCCATCTGCACAAGTTAACACGGAGCTAACTAAATTTCACAAAAAGGAAACACCAACAGTACAACTGAGGTCTCATTTTCAAGGTATCCTGGAACAGTACACATGTGCCGAAACCATCTACACAGACGGTTCGAAAACTGCCTCAGGAGTTGGTTGCTCGATTATCATAAACGGGGTGGCCCATTTATGGACTCTCCCACCAATGACATCGATTTTCACAGCCGAACAGTATGCAATTTTACAGGCGCTTAAATACTGCCAGATAGAGTCAAAAAACAACCTTACTCTTATAGTCAGCGATTCTTTGAGCACCCTACACGCTATGTCAAATCGTTATTCCCGTGATCCGTTAATCTTAGCATGCCTTCAGACATTAAAGGTGTTGATGGATGGCGACAAGAGGGTAGTCTTTATATGGGTACCAGGACACGTAGGTATACTAGGAAATGAACTGGCAGATCAATCTGCAAGGCAGGCTGCTGCCGCAACTGGAATAGACTGTACAATAGTGAAAGCACCAGACTTGAAAATGAAAATTAGACAATGCATAACAGAAGCATGGCAAAGACAGTGGAACAATGAACCTACTCAGCTAAGAACAATAAAACCTGATGTAACAAAATGGACACCTAACGTCAAGATGAGTAGAGAAGAAGCCGTCCGGATACATAGACTGCGTTTGGGCCACACAGCATTGACACATTCCTACTTACTCTCTGGCCAAGGCCATCCAAATTGTCCGTCATGCGAGGCACGATTAACTGCAATGCATATTATGATAGAATGTCCAGCGTTAAGCAACCTTAGAAACAGTTTTGGCCTGTCAAGAGATTTCGCAGAAAATCTGAAAAAGCCTGATCTAATAAAAAACACGATATCGTTTCTGAAATGCACGGGCTTTTACTGGAAACTCTAATTATACTCAACCAAAATTGAATCACATAACGACACGCAGCTAATGACCCAGTAGTCGATGCTGCATAATCGCAATACATCTGAAATATACACATCAATTAAATATTTTATTAAAACTTCCTATAAAGCAAACCCGTTTTATAAGAGCTGTCAATGTGGTAAAAGCATTTTATAACATAGAAGCCATATTTTATTATTTCAACGTCAATTTACGACAGCCGTTTTTAAGTGTATTACAAAAATTAATATAGCAATGATAAAATGTCTTAATTTTACTACTTTAGTATTATATAATGGTATGAGATGGTTCAATTGAAATATTTTATAACAATGGAGACCAGAATAAGAGAAAATACAGGAAAGAAATTTTGATTTTTTCTCTGATAATTTAAAAAAACCTAATATACTTGAGCCGCGAATTTCTGCCTATCTGGCAATGTGTGTACAGGGTGGCCCAACGAAAAGGTCGCACCCGTATTTGTGACTCTCCTGGTACCTGTTAGGAAAAACGTTCATACAAATCAATTTTGATTTCTTCTTTTCATTTATAGCCGTACAATACAGGCTGATCCAAAAATAAGATATTGCGTTACACTTTAGATTTTTAAATAGAAACCCCCATTTTTTTTGATTTTTAGATTTTCCATGAAGTTTTTAGTGACTTTTGTACAATAAAGCTTATATCTATCTAAAGTGTCACGCAATATCTTATTTTTGGCTCACCCTATATTGTACGGCTATAGATGAAAAAAGAAGAAATCAAAATTGACGTGTCCGAGCGTTTTTCCAAAAATATACCAGGAGTGAAGGTGCGACCTTTTCATTGGGCCATCCTGTATATCAGAAATAAATGCAACATGGCTGATGTAATTACTCAAACACATTTTACTAGTTAAAAAGATCTAATGCTTGCGTTTTTGTTGTATCAAAGATCATTGAAAAACAAATTAGTGTCAGTGGGTGCAATTTAACAACAAAAGTGTTAAGTCAAAACAAAAAATCTAGATCTGAGATAAAAAACAAATTATATAAAATTGTGTTATTCTAGTTCTATAAATGTTTTAAACCGTTATCCAGTGAAAGCTGTGAGAGCCATAATAAAACAAATTAAAGATTAAAATTGCTGCACAAGAGTGCGCCCTTTTTGGGTTTATAAGCGATGTATAAAGGTTGTTCGAACGTTTTTAGCGGCATTGATGTATTATATACAGAGTGTTCCTTAATGATAAGCGAATATTTAAGGGTGTGAATCCACATGAAAAATTAATGTTAGTTTGCTCTATAAACTATGGTCCAAAAATTTTTCCTGACAAAAACTAGGGGTGTTGAAGTTTTAGGGAAAAAATGTAAGTTAATTAATATTTTTTCAGAACCGCTACAGATATTTCACTGATATTTAGTAAAGTTTCTGTTATTCAAATATGTTCGCTGTGACATCTTTTTCATTATTTAGTTTTTACAATCTTGTCAATAATGGTGAATTATTCAAATGCAGAAATGGCGGAAATGCATTACGTATATATATATAATCTATATAATCTACAAAATTTTCTTCCAAAATGTGTCAATTTATGAATAAAATACAAGGCAAAAAACAAAACAACAAAATTAGTACAATTAAAAAAGAAAATGGTGAACTAGTGAGTAATGATGTAGATATCGCAAATGAATTTTGTGAATATTTTTCAAAAATTGGGAAAAGTTTGTCAGAAAACATACAAAACGCGGAGAATTTAAATTATAGTAATTATATCTGGAACCGACCGAAACGCATGAAATAAAGACAATAATCAATGAATTGAAATTAAGAAAATCTACAGGTCTAGATAATATAACAGCATATACTCTCAAGAGAATAAATTCCAACATCTGCGGCATACTGTCATATTTGATAAATTCTTGTATGAATAAAGGAATATTCCCTACATGTTTAAAACACGCTATGGTAAAACCATTATTTAAATCTGGAGAGAAGAAAAACCCATCAACTATCGACCAATTTCCATCTTAACCAATTTTTCTAAAATATTTGAAAAAGTGTTAAAAAAAACTATTCACCAAATTTGCAAAAAAATATAACTTAATAGCGGAACAGCAATATGGTTTTGAAGAAGGCAAATCTGATCAAGATGCTATTCTAAAATTAACAAGTAAAATATACACGAATCTCGATATTGGCACAACAACTGCATGTGTTTTTGTTGACTTGGCAAAGGCATTCGACTCTATTACTTATGAATCGCTTTTAACAACTTTAGCAAACTTAGGTTTCCGGGGAATAACATACAAACTTATAGAAAATTATTTGTCAAATCGAACACAGTCCGTCAAAATTAATAACACATTTAGTGAACCCCATATTATATCATACGGTGTACCTCAAGGTTCAGTATTAGGACCCATTTTATTTAATCTACTTATCAAAGATTTGTTCAAAATAAGTAGTACAGGTAAAGTTATCGGTTTTGCGGATGATGCAGCTATTCTCTATGAAAGCAACCAATGGCATACACTAAAAACCACAATCGAACATGATTTCAAAACATTTATAAATTTCTTTTCGGAAAGAACTATGACAATTAATTACAACAAAACACAATATATAGCATTTTCTTGTAACGACAGGCTCTCACCACAATTTAAAAAACTTGAAGTTCATACAAGCAGTGGTCTCAAAGAGATTCAGTCAGCCGATAAAATAAAATACTTAGGCGTGATTTTGGACAAACACTTAAAATGGGATACCCATACAGAGTACCTTGTGAAGAGACTGAGATGTATTATTCCAAAATTCAGGTACTTCAGAGATATTCTAGATAAGAAATATCTATATAATCTTTATTATGCTCTTGTTTATCCTCTATTACTTTGCGGAATTTTGGCTTGGGGGGAGTTATGAATAATAATTACAAAAAGGTTGATGTAATCCAAAAATTAATGATAAAAATGATCCTCCATAGGGAGATTACTTATTCAAGTGATTTTCTATTTGTGGAGGCTCAGCTATTAGATTGCAGACACATTTTTTTTATTGTGGTCTAATACATTATTTCAAGTATTCGATATATTTGAATCGTACCATTCATAACTTGTAACGACAGGCTCTCACCACAATTTAAAAAACTTGAAGTTCATACAAGCAGTGGTCTCAAAGAGATTCAGTCAGCCGATAAAATAAAATACTTAGGCGTGATTTTGGACAAACACTTAAAATGGGATACCCATACAGAGTACCTTGTGAAGAGACTGAGATGTATTATTCCAAAATTCAGGTACTTCAGAGATATTCTAGATAAGAAATATCTATATAATCTTTATTATGCTCTTGTTTATCCTCTATTACTTTGCGGAATTTTGGCTTGGGGGGAGTTATGAATAATAATTACAAAAAGGTTGATGTAATCCAAAAATTAATGATAAAAATGATCCTCCATAGGGAGATTACTTATTCAAGTGATTTTCTATTTGTGGAGGCTCAGCTATTAGATTGCAGACACATTTTTTTTATTGTGGTCTAATACATTATTTCAAGTATTCGATATATTTGAATCGTACCATTCATAACTACCCAACAAGATTCAATCAAAATTCAATGTGTATTCCACAAACATCATTTCTTAGTTGGGACATCACATCGACACCACATACTTGATGTTGAGGCAGCTAGTGCAATCAATGGTACCTCGTACATAGTACGGATTTTTTACGTAATAAGGGTGCGGGTCTCCCTTATCGATTAGCTACGCCGAATTGCAAACCGCCGAGAAGAAACTATCCACCAGTACAAATCCACTCTCCCTCTCTAGCGAACGGATATAACTCAGGGTGTTAGTGTGTCACGGCAGTGAAAAGGGTCGCTTAGCAACCAGGACAAATTTCCCGGCCTATTTTCGGGCTCTATTGATCTGTCCTGTCTTTTCTCCACCATGCGGTTTGCGAGGATGCCGGATTTCCTTCAATGTAACCATTATCAGGGCCACATCAGGGCTAGATCAGCTTCCATCGTTTTTTATTAAAGACTATGTAAGGCTCTTCTCAACTCCTTTGTTGACAATTTTTAATTTAATTCTACGCCCATCGGTTTTTCTGATAAGTGGAAGGTTGCTCAATTTTCAAGTCGCAAGACAGAAAAGTAGTAAATAATTATGGGGCGATCACTATAATGAATAATATTGCAAAGCTCTTTGAAATAATATTGTATTCCCGAATTTACTTGGCAACTAAAGACCATCTCTCAGTGCATTAGCATGGCTTTATGAAGCAGAGGTCCACTATTACTAATTTGGCCTCGTTCAGTCAATACCTATGCGAAACTGTAGACAATAGGAGGCAAGTGGATGTTACATAATATACACAATTGACCATCAACTACTTGTAAGATTGAATGCAAAACTTACGTGGATCTTCTCAAGTCTTACCTAGACTGCTCGAAATGCTGACCATCACGCTATATGCATTCCTGAAGCCTCTCATGAGTAGACAAAGCTGCAGCTTCAATTTCGGTATGTTACGTATTGAATTACGAATCCGGTTTTTCGTATCTTCTCTGGTTGTAGATTGAGTCTGAAATACGATGTCCTTTAACCGCCCCAATAAATAAAAATCATGACAAGGCAAGTCTGGTGATGGCGAAGGCCATGGAAACAGACTTCCTCTTCCAATCCACCGCTGTTGATATCCTGCATTAATATACTGAATGACAAAAAAGGTAAACACCGACGTATGATCATCAGATTTTAATATTTTTTGGCTTATATATACAGGGTGTTCCATAATTATTGCGACAAAATGATAGGGGTTGTAGAGGGCATAAAAATATGCAATTTTGCCTTATAAACCCCTGTTCGTAAATATGCCGTTTGAGCACTACCGCTAATTTTACCTTAAGAGAAACAAAACATTCAACAGCTGCAAAATGTTCGTCTAGCACATTTCATGGTCTCGCCGATTTGTAAAAAAAAAGCCTGCTGTGTTTACATTTTTGTTATCGTAAATTCTCCACACCGATTCATTTAATTTATCTGAGTGGTGCGTCAAACTAGAGGCCAATCCGCGTACAAGCGTGCGTGCTATTGCACATGAAATGCTGCAGCAGGAGTTGAGGCAACCAAACTTTGGTCGCTACGTTTTGTTCACTGACGAGTCCTGTTTCACAAAGGACGGTTATTTTAATAGCCGTAACAGTCACATTTGGGATGAAGAAAACCCTCATGCCATAGCCATCCATAGAGACCAACATAGTTTTCAATTAACATCTGGTGCGGCATTGTGGACGAGCATATCATCGGGCCATATTTGCTTCCACCACGTTTGGATGGGCATGCTTATGGTCGATTCTTACAGCATGTGCTACCGGAACTATTAGAAAATGTGCCACTGAACATAAGAGCCAACACGTGGTTTCAACACGATGGCGCTCCAGCCCACTTTTCTTTACAAGTGCGGCAGTATTTGGACGACAAATAGGTGGATAGGCCGAGGTGGCCCTGTGCCTTGGCCTGCGCGGTCACCCGACCTGACCCCACTGGATTATTTTGTCTGGGGCCATCTGAAAGCTTTAGTGTACGAAACTACTGTTCCCAACCAACAAGAGCTACTGGGAAGAGTGATGGCCGCGTCCGCACATGTTCAGGACAAACCGGGGGTATGCCACAGAGTTCGCCGATCATTGAACAATCGTGCACAGCTGTGTATTGAGCAAGGTGGAGGACACTTTGAGCAATTACTGTAGGTAAGCTGTTTCAAGAAACTGATCTTTTTTTTTTGCTGCATCCCAAACGGCATATTTCCGAACAGGGGTTTATAAGGCAAAATTGTTCATTTTGATGCCCTCTACAACCCCTATCATTTTGTCGCAATAATTATGGAACACCCTGTATATCATGTTCAGTGTCCCTTACTAGTAAAATGATTAAACTTTCAGCTTGATTCAGCAAGTGACTGCATAAGCTGGTTCAATAACACTGGACAACAAATTTTAGTTTTTTAATTGTATCTTGTGGGAAAAGTGCACTTCTTTGTTAATTTTGGGGCGCTGAATCCAAAAATGACAATGAAATAAAAAAATTAGTTGCGGTTTAGAAAAAAAACTTTTTATTTTTAAGGATATATTAAAAAAAGTAACAAGATTCATATACTTATAAGAATCACTATATGCGCTGTCTTTTTGCTGTTCTTTTATGGATAGTTTCTGGAGCATCTCCACCAATAGTCCAACAGTAGTCTGCAAGCAAGGAAGGATTCCACTTTCCCTGGTACCTTTTTTCCATTCTTGAAATATCCTGATGAAAACGTTCGCCGTGCTCATCACTTACGGCTCCGCAATTGTCAGGAAAAAAGCCCAGGTGTGAGTGTAGGAAATGTATCTTAAGAGACATATTACAGCCCATCTTTTGATACGATGACAGCATATTTTTGACAAGGGTTTTATAGTTGTCAGTTTTTCTATTTCCCAAGAAATTAGTGACCACCAGACGGAAATCATTCCAAGCAGTTTTTTCAATACCTGTTAAAGTGTTTTCAAACTGTGTATCTTTCAAAATATTTCGAACCTGTGGCCCAACAAAAATACCTTCTTTAACCTTTGCCTCACTTAGTCTTGGAAATTTCTGACGCAGGTATTGAAAAGCTGACCCATGTCTATCTAATGCCTTGACAAAGTTTTCATTAGGCCCAACTTGATATGCAGTGGTGGTAATAAATTTTTTTTCGAATCTACTAATGGCATATACTGTACATTTTTTTGACCTGGCTCTAGGAATTGACGAACAGGCCAGTTTTGTCTGGTGTAATGAAGTGCCTTTGCCCGACTGTCCCATTCACACAAAAAACAGCAAAACTTTGTGTAGCCTAGCTGCAGCCCAAGTAAAAGTGCAACAACTTTCAAATCGCCACAAATATGCCATTGGTGCTCATCGTATTTTATGCATGTCAATAGGTACTTCATATTGTCATATGATTCTTTCATGTGAACTGCATACCCTACAGGAAGAGATGGTAAAATATTTCCAATATGCAATAACACTGCCTTTAAACTCAATGTTGAACTGTCTATAAACAATCTCCATTCTTCTGGGTTATAGTTTATATTTAAAGCCACCAGTAAGCCGTTAATGTTACTGCAGAAAACCAAGTTATTCTCCATATTGAAAAATGGTTTCTAAGTCTTTGTGGCGTTTACGAAAAACACATACCGAAACATCGTCTTCTAACAAGTTCCACTGCTGCAGTCTTGATCCAAGTAACTCTGCCTTACATTTTAGAAGTTCTAAATCTCTTACAAGATCATTTAATTCTGACTGTGTTATTTTGTGCGGTTGGTGGCATGACGTGCTCGGTATAAAATCAGGATCTCTTGACGTTGATGGCATATCTTCTTCCTGACGAATCACTCGATCGCCATGATCTGATTCGTTTTCTGATTCGCAAGTGTAGGATTCTGGGGGTTTTGGAATAGGATTTTCGTCACTGTGAGGCACAGGTCTCATCGCAGATGGTATGTTTGGATAGTTAATAACCGATTTTTTTTTCTTGGACATACCTGTGGCTTGTCCAACACAAGGTACCATGCAAAAGTAACAATCATTAATATGATTTGTAGGCTCTCTCCAAACCATTGGGACAGCAAAGCGCATGGACCGTTTTTTGCCATTTAACCAGCTCCTCAGACTTGAAGCACATGTATTACAGCAGATGTGGGGTGCCCACTGTTTGTCTTGATCACCTAGTTTACAACCGAAATAAAGCCTTTGTTATTAGTGGAGTAATAGACCGTCTCTGAGACGCAAAAGTCACATCACCACACACGTAACAAAACTGATCTGAATTGTTTACACACTTTCGAGACATCTTGCATGAACGCTGTCAGCCAACTGAGGAAAAAATGGCTAATATAAAACAATATAATGTACACGTATGTATAACGTAAGACAATCATGCCGATTACATCATCTTTCCTTGCCGAATATAAAAATGTAGCACGTGCATTCTTGTGAATTACAGTGTATTAACACTGTCACAACAGGAACACATATAATTACCGTATCTCTAAAAAATAAGTTTCATTCCGGTTTTAGCACATTAAAAATAGTAATATTTTGTTGATTTTATTTAGGATATTTTTTGGCTGTTGATCAGTGTAATCAATAATGTGTTGAGGGTCCATGATTTCTTATACATTCATTGACACGCCTGGGCATCGCGCTGATAAGGTGGTCGATATCCTGTTGGGGTATCTCATTCCATGCTACTACAACTTCGCAAGAGCTGCTAAAGTCTGTGGTGGGTGTTGCAAATTCAACAGCCTGTCCCAAAAATGTTCAGCTGGAGATAGGTCGGGCGATCCTAGTGGCCAAGGTAAACGGTTGATGCGATGTTGATCCATGAAGGCTAACGATGCTCTGGCAACATGCGGATTGGCATTGTCTTGGTGAAAAATCGGGTTTTGGATGGTGTTTAGGTATGGAATAAGATGAGGCTCCACTACTTCGTGAAAATATAGTATCGGGATGTCTTATTGCCTCTAATGGACATTAATGGTGATCTGCTATCATAAGCAATAGCACCCCATACCATAACTCCCACGGTGTGGTGAATGTCAAATTGTGGGTCACGTCATCCACATGTCGCCTTCTCACTCTTGCCCGACCATAGTGCATCCCCAGACAGAAGCGGGATTCGTCACTAAAGACGTAATTCGACAAATTCCCGCACGGGTATCATGTAAAAAACCTATAAAATGGCAAAAAAAACTATAAGATGTCAACTTGCAGACTACGTAGTTTTTAGGGCGCAAACAGTCATTCCACGTTTGCTCACTAGGATCGTTGTGAACGTCCATCTATGGAGGAATCACTCAACTAAACTACACGTATTATTGGTTGCATAGTTTTGTGAGGCTGAGTGATCCGGGTCTGTAGTTTTTATCTCTGAGAAGAAAGTTGGTTGAATAGCAAGATCGCATCTGGATGATTATGTGTATTTGCGTATGTATAAAATCAGTGATATTTGCTGTGTGAGAAAATAATTACTGAATATGCCGAATATGACGGGTTATTTATATGTTGTGCTTTCTGAAGAGAGGTTATGTTGAAAGTTATATATTACGAAAAACTGAGGGGAATTACGGGAAATCGTCACCGCGCCCGCGTTGTGTGAAATTATTGTTAGTATATGGCTTGTAATTCGACAGTGTATAGTGAATATAATTATTTCTTATCTCTCTCATTTTCGAAATTCAACAAATTTGTATATGTAATTTCCAGAATGGATAAGAAAAAGTGGACGCGCAACTAATTACTAGCTTTGAATCTCAATTAAGTTTATTTGAGACAAGAACCCAATGTAATTATCATCAACACATACAACTTACAGCTTATACCTCCAGTAATGCCATCTCAGAAGCAGATTTTATATCACATCAGAGCCAAAGATTGATAACAAAAGCCTCATGACGTTTAGGCAACACGTACAACTAAGTGCTAAGTTAACATCTTGTAGAATAACCTACATAATGTCAAACAAAAACCAGCATAATGTCAAAAAAAATTGGCATAATGTCACTTTTCAAGATACGTGATACCGATAGTTTTTTTTTCTCTCCACCAGATCAAACGGTTACGCCGATGTTCAGCTGTAAGAGGTAGCACCCAATGTGGACGATAATAAAAAAGGCCAAACTGTCGTATTCGGCGATATAACGTACGCATACCACCCACCCTTCCATGCTCTCAGAGCCAGAAGTCTTAACCGACGGTCTTGTCGCTCTGTGGTCCCTCTGCGACGTCCAGAACCCCTCGCTCGCTGTCCTCGGCCTTCCTAAGTCAACGCTCGTTCACACTGCAGTATACTACGTAAGGATCTTTTGGTCCTCCTAGAAACTTCTTTTATTGATAGACTGGCTTGACGCAACCCGACAATTCGACCCCGCTCAAAGTCACTTAGCTGGGACACCCGCCGAATTCTACGCACTCTAGGCATTTTCAACAATCACAAACAGGCTTCTCAATAAGCTACACGAAATCTAACAATTAACTAACACCGTAAATGTGTGAAAACTTCTTTATCGCCGAACAATACACGCAGCCACCACAAAAACTTAACAGAATAACCTGACCATTTTATCACTTGCTGTTCATGACAAGATAAATCGATATGTAACCAATGCAACCAATGCGGATCTTCTGCAAACCAATAATGCATATTGTGCAGATTGACTCTCTCGTCACTATTAAAGGTGGCTTTATCGGTCCAAAGAATAATTTGAAATAAAAATTCTCTATTTTCACGTAACATGCCTAACATCCAATGACAACATACTTTTTTAACTTATCACCTCCGGAGATCAAAAACGTAAACTCCATAGGGCTTTTCAAAAGATGTAAGACGTTTGCGAAACAAGCTATCGGATTGCGGTTTTTATGACCTGGGTGAATTCACACACATTCCACAGTACTTCTGATAGATCTTAATCAATAACTTATTGCCATGTGTGTATCATATTGTTTTTTTATGTTCCTATTGTTATTTGTATTGTACTTCATTTTATTTATATTATAATCTGTATACTCCGACGTATCCAATGTCTACAATGTAGATCTAACTGGATCAATAAATGAATCTGAATCTGAATCAATAGTCCACCCTTCGATCAAAGTCTTCCTTTTTCAAGGCCTGATGCAAAACGACATGATGTGGGTGCATTCTAAAGGTAATTAAAAAAAAGTTAAATTTAAATAAATCAAACATTTTGAACCAGTGTTCATGTTATGTCCAACTCAAGGGATAATGCCCTTGTGCTAACATGAGGATTTCCTTCAATATATCCCAGTACGCGATTAACATTTTCTTGTTTTTTTATACTCCAACTACCACGAAGGCCTAAGACCTAAACACCCATGGGGTACCGTGGGGCTATAGGTTAAAGGGGGAACGCCACGCGACACATTCTGGCCCCGCCTACGAGATCCGCCGGGTGGTACCTCCGCGTTCGACAGCCAGAGACCATCTACCAACTACGGACAATCACAACATCCATAGCCAAGAGAAAAATTTCTCCTGGGACGGGACTCGAACCCGCACAGCGCACGGCGACTGATCAGGAGACCGAAGAGTCTACCACTGCGGCCACCGCTGCTGCCTATTATTTGCCGATGAAGCGTAGGCCGAAAACTACCATTGTCTCTTAAGCTCAAAAAGGGTGACTTTACTGTGAATAAAAAAGAATTCCAGTATTTCCGTATAAAATCTACTTTGGCCTAAATTTTAGTTTAGGAATACGATATCGAGATGCGGTTTTCGCGATCTTGAATAAACATCATTTAGCTACTTTTTCATAAAAAATGCGTTTAATTTTTTTGACAAAATCAACCATTTCTGTCGGAATGTCGAAAAAATGCCTCTTGCGACAACATGTTAAGCTAACAAAAAAAACTCCAAATATACTAAGTGACATATAAATCCGAACACCCAGTTTAAATGGTTTGATTTTAATAAAATTTTGTATAAGTACTTAATGAAGCATAATAAGTAAATGATAAAAATTTCAAAATGATTGCACTGCTTTAAAGCCCTTTGACCTTTAATAATGTGTGGATGCACCCTGATGTGCTACGCATTCTCCAACGCGCCTAGGCATGCTTCTGATCAGGTGGTCAATGTCCTCCTGTGGTATCTCATTCCAGGCAACCACCAACTCCTCTCGAAGTGCTTCTAGAGTTTGAGGAGGACGTTGCAAATTGAGCAATCTCCTACCCATCATATCCCACACGTGCTCAATTGGGGATAAGTCGGGAGATCTTGGTGGCCATGGTAACAATTTGACATCATTATGTTGAAAGAAGTCTATAGTGACTCTTGCAACATGTGGTCGGGCATTATCTTGTTGGAAAGTTGGATCTGCCAGGGTGTCAAGATAGGGTAAAAGATGGGGTTCTAGAACTTCGTGGATATAACGCTGCGCGTTCATGTTACCTCTGATGAAGATTAAAGGTGACCTGGAACCATAAGCTATAGCACCCCAAACCATAACTCCAACAGTGTGATGAACATGTCTTTCAACAAGAAACTGTGGATTCCTCCTTTCACCACGTCGCCTTCTAACCCTTACACCGACGTAATCGCCTTGAGTGGTGCAGACAACGGTCACTCTGGGATCAGGAATGGAACAGTATTGTCTTTAGTGACGAGTCTCGATTTTGTTTAGGCATGCACGATGGTCGTGCCAGGGTTAGAAGGCAACGTGGTGAAAGAAGGAATCCACAGTTTTTGGTTGAAAGACATGTTCATCACACTGTTGGAGTTATGGTTTGGGGTGCTATAGCTTATGGTTCCAGGTCACCTTCAATCTTCATCAGAGGTAACATGAACGCGCAGCGTTATATCCACGAAGTTCTAGAACCCCATCTTTTACCCTATCTTGACACCCTGGCAGATCCAACTTTCCAACAAGATAATGCCCGACCACATGTTGCAAGAGTCACAATAGACTTCTTTCATCATAATGATGTCACATTGTTACCATGGCCACCAATATCTCCCGACTTATCCCCAATTGAGCACGTGTGGGATATGATGGGTAGGAGATTGCTCAATTTGCAACGTCCTCCTCAGACTCTAGAAGCACTTCGAGAGGAGTTGGTGGTTGCCTGGAATGAGGACATTGACCACCTGATCAGAAGCATGCCTAGGCGCGTTGGAGAATGCGTAGCACATCAGGGTGCAACCACACATTATTAAAGGTCAAAGGGCTTTAAAGCAGTGCAATCATTTTGAAATTTTGATCATTTAATTATTATGCTTCATTAAGTACTTATACATAATTTTATTAAAATAAAACCATTTAAACTGGGTGTTCGGATTTATATGTCACTTAGTATACTATAGCTTTTGTAGCTTAAGAATAGCTCTTTTCAACCAGCCCAAGTTTGTTAAAATCGGCTCAGCCCTTTTGAAAATACAGGGTGTTTTTTACGGAAACCTTTGAATAGCCCCCACCACGTTATTTTTAGAGATTCAGCAAAAATTGTCAAACAAGAAAAGTTCACATTAACCTCGACTTCAAAGATCAGGTATTTGTTTGTTAGGTTAATATAGCGGAATTCACAGAAACATCACTTTTTTAGATTCAAGATTGTAGTTACGTCCCCTAACGGTCATTTCAGAAACTTGAAGATATTTTCCAGACTTTTCTCTTGGCCGTTTTAGTAATAACTTTTTCAGCAGCAAGCTCTTACGATGGATAGGTTCCCAAATACCGTACCTCGCATTCTTAGTTGGCCACCCTGTACAGAGAATAGTCAGGCCTTGCCTACAAAATAACGGACAACATTTTGAACATCTGCTATGATTTATCTCTGCTTATTTATGATTATTATTGTTATTGCCATAAATAAAACTTTCATTTTGTGTTCAGCTTTCTCCATACCTTTTTATTTCCTAATTCCGTTTAAATGTACAAAATTCGATATAGTGACCATATGAAAAAACAAAGTTGGTGATGGAAGTCGAAAGAATAAATGTCGAATTGAAAATTTGACTACGCCAATTTCCAGAGGAGAATAGTTAACAATCACAACATGCTTTATTTTGGAATCACATCTTGAATAAAGTCAGGAAAATATAAAAATGATTTTGCTAAGCTAGACAAATCTGATAATCCAAGGCTTACCTAGGCAATTCTGCTTTTTTAAATAACTAGCAATGTCAATGTATGACGTATTATACGTTTTTGTAATCAGAATTAAAAAATCCATTCATCTGTGATACTAGAGGACAAGAGACGGAATGTCATATTGAAATTCCAATTATGACGTCATGTAGAGGAGAAAAAGTGTCAATTTTAATGTGCAATTTATTCTGAAATCTCAGGAAACAAATAAAACGGTTTTGGAATCTTCGGTTTTTTCGATCTCTTTAAGGAAGTACTTTGAGTTTCGAAATTTTCTAAGCGGCATTTGGTTGATTACCTGAATACGCAACTTTGACCCCATTTAAGCGACTGCGTATATCTTACAGCTAGCGAGATCCCAATGGCGAGCGTCGAATTTGAAATACTCTGAATATAAAAATTTACATAGAAAATTCGAAAAAAACTTACAAACGTGAAGGCTGCTCTCAAAGATCGCATTCATTGAGAAAAAACAACTGAAAATTGCCACTATATGAAAAAACAGGATACACGACCGAATACAGGTATTTTCATTATCAGGTTTTCAGAGGTAATTGTAATTGGAAACATTCATGATTGTTAAGATCATTAAAAAGCTAGAAGTTATTAAAATGTCGAAAATTAGTTTGTATATCATGGCGGCACGACTTTCTTCACAGCAAACAGGAAAAAACCGCCAGAAACAACGGAAATGATTCCTTGTTAAAAAATATGAAAAAGTCTTTATAAACATGGGTCCGGAAATGCAGAATTTTCAAGATACAGGGTGATAAATTTAAAAAAAATGCATTGATGTAAAAAAAAATATTTACTCGATTCTGTTAAAATTTGGCAATATTATTTGTTGTATTAGCCCTAAATAGATTAAAATTATTAGGTCTAGTGGCGTCCCGGGGGGCACCTTTGCGAATATTATTGGCAAAAAAAATGTATGCTACTGCTTTTTTGTAATTTTAATTTTTGTTGTTTGATTGAGCATCTAAAAATACAACTTCTTTGTCTCTTGTATTTTTTGCGTATCTCGTTTTTCGAGAAAAAGAAATAAAAACCATTTTATTGTATGTCACTTGGCAAAATAGCTTAATTAATTTTTGCTAAAAAAAAAACACAAGTGCATTGGAAAACAAAAAATAAAAAAAACATTTTTTAGAGAAATTTCGCAAAGAAAGTTACGCAAATAACTTTTCTAGAAAAACTGACTCGCATATGTAAAACCTCCATGCAGAAATGATATTTTGTTTTCCAAAGCACTTGTTTTATTTAGCAAAAATTAATAAAGAAATTTTGTCCAGTGAAATGCAATAAAACGGTTTTTATTTTTTTTTCTCTCGAAAACGAAGTGAGATACGGAAAGAATACAGGAGGCTCGATAAAACAACAAATATTAAGGTTACAAAAAGGGCAGTGGTGTACATTTTTTTCCAATAATATTTGGTATGCTGCCCCCGGGACGCCACTGGACCTAATAATTTTAATCTATTTAGCCTCTTAATACAACAAATAATATTGTCAAAATTCAACAGAATCATTTTTTACAGATTTATATATATTTTTTTAATTTATTACCCTGTATCTTGAAAACTCACTGCATTTCCGAACCCATGTTTATAGAAACCTTTTTCACTTCTTTTAACAAGGAATCACCCTCCGTCTATCTTTCGAACACCCTGTATAGCATTGTAATTTCAAAAGGTAGCGGAAAGCAAATTTGAAAAGATGTAGGCAACCAATGTGACAGGACGGATCAACCACAAGGATGAGGCAGATACTATGAAATGGGAGAGTACGAAATACAAAAATATGCAAGAAAAATAGTATATCAAGTAACGATTTCCATTTTTATGAAACAGTGGCAAACAAATGGGGAGTATCTGTATTTGCATAAAAACCCCTGAACATGTCAAATTGTCAAAACGTATTTTAAATATTTTCTGACTAACGGAAAAAAGGCAAATCATTCTCTTGACGAAAAAAATGATGGTGCATTTTTGAGCCTCTCACTTTCCAACCTCAAAATATTCCTGCACATACCGCTAAGATTGTTTATATCTGACTTTCTGTTAAAATTACTAGGAGTGTTATTAATGTAAATCATAACTAAAAAAAATCTTGGGAAAATTATTCTCAACACTTATAATCTTACCATCGGTTCGGTTATCCGTCGGTTATCTTCCCCAACAAAGAAATTAATGATGATGGATCCCTCCAGTACTAAGAATTCCGGACGTAGACTCACTCCATTCTCGGAATGTCCGGGTGGAAGGTGGACTCGACGGAACAACCTCGATAATAGCCTTTGTTTAACGAACATCTGCGGGATTTTTTTAATATATACTCCAGCTACCACGAGGGCCTAAGGCCTAAACACTTATGGGGTACCGTGGGGCTATAGGGGGGTACAGGGGAAAGGGGAGGACGCCACACGGACTCTAGCGAAGGAAGACGTATGTATGCAACATGATCCGCCGGGTGGTACCTCCGCGTACGACAGTTAACAGCAACATTGATGCGGTTCATCACTAGCTGCAATTTAATCGTCCGCCATCCTTTTCTTAGCGGAGACAAAAATCTCACCGATTAATCATCTTAGCTTCCCAAATTACGAGGTGCACTCCAATCTGAGAAAGAAGAGAACAACTCATTTTCCTTGAGGTGATTGTAATCAACAAACAGAAAATCCCTTGAAAAAAGGTTTAGGGATAGAGAGATTCTATATTCGAAGGATGTATTTGTTAGAACATTGAGAGGATTTCTACTTAATTCAGCAGTGAGGCGCTATGAAACATTCAAGAAGCAGAGTTAAAGGCACTTCATTCCATTGCCAACCCATGGTGATCAGAGATTGATAGAATATAGACTACCTGCTACTGTTATTCTTTCCAGGGCATATATCTGGACAATTGAAAGCTTCAGGACTATGCCGAATATCTTTCACAATCATGGCTAATGTGAGCTTATGTCAAATTGAGTGATTTGTAGAGATTGGCTGTTAATATTTGTACTTATTCTGTAGTTCATATGAGAAACTCGCGACAGTTTCCGTAGGTATCAAGTATGAATATGTACACCAACATACAGGCTTTGGTTACTTTTTTAAAATTCGTAGTTTAAAGATAAGCTCTTTTTTATATCGACGCAGCCGCGCAGGCAGAAGCAGCCTAAATGGCGGGACACCGCGGCTGCGTGGGGATCCCAAAGAAATTGTGTTAATCCGATTTTTGAACTACCTAAGGTTAGTAGAACTGGGAAAAGTTTCCTCTTGTAGATTGTTCCACAATCTCGACACCCTCGGGACAAAGGAGCGGTCGTATCGGCCAGTTCTGGATGTACGAAGTTCGGCACGGTTAGGACGAGAGGCCAAAGTCAGGCGGGTCTGTCTGGCAGGCACGTCGCGTGGCGGCATCATGGAAGAGAGCTCTGAGGAGCAAAGCCCGTTGGTGGCTCTTTGGCAGAACTCGCCCATCCGTGGAAACCGGATGAGCGCTAGGACGCTTTCTGTTCGTCAAGGTACAGTACTGTGTTTTGGAAGCATTAAACTGAACAAGTGACAGTGACTAATGGACAAAGGTCCTACAGACCGCCCAGACAAACACATGAATAGTCAGTCACTAAAGAAGATTGTTGCATCCCCAAGCAGTGATAGCCCTCAGGTCTCTGGTCAGAGAGGAAGTAGTCGCTAGTCTTTTTTTCCAGCTCAGCGGCAGAGACAGGCTTGTCACTCTGAATTCCTACATGTATAGTGCTGTCATCAGCGAAGCTCGTGCAGGGAAGGAGGGCGTTGATATCTAAAAGGAATAGTGTCTGAGCCAAGACCGATCCCCGAGGAACACCCGCGTTGACGTTGTAGGATGAAGAGGAGAATCCGTCAATTCCGACGGATATCTTGCGGCCAGAGAGAAAGTCAGCCACCCATCTGTAAAGCTTTTCTGGGGGGCCATAGGATGGAAGTTTGCATAAGAGGGCAGTGTGCCACAACTGATCGAACGCTTTTGTGATAACAAGAGCAACGACATGAGCCTCACCATAAGACTGGATGAGTTTCCTCACAATTGCGTGACTTAAGCTAGGAGGTCCCCTGTGGATGGCTGGTGCCGTAAACCATACTGCCTGTCGCTAGTCAAGCCGTGACGTTCGAGGTAGTCCAGAAGCTTGCGATTTATGCACCTCTCCATCACCTTAGTTATAAAAGAAAGCAGAGCTATAGGCCTGCAGTTCTAAGGGTCTGTCTTAGATCCTTTTTTTGGGATGAGTTGAACATGAGCAAATTTCTGGGAAGGTGCCGGATGCATAAGATATCTCGAAGAGACGCGAAAGAACTGGAGCACGCTCCGCTGCACACCTCCTCAGTAAAATGTCAGGAATCAAGCCTGGACCAGAAGCTTTGTTGATGTCGAGCGGAAGAGCACCCGCCTTACAGTCTTATGCCTGAATGTTACTTCCCGCATAGTGTAGGGAACCCGGAACTTGGGCGTTGGGGGGACGTCCATGGTGGAGTTGGCAGCAAAGATCATAGCAAGCACTTTCGCCTTCGCCTTTGAGTCGGTTACAATTGTTCCATCCTGACACGTAAGAGGTGGAAGGCTACTGTGTGAGAAGTTCCTTTCAATCTGCTTGGCCAGCGTCCAGAAAGTCCAACTGCCGCTTCGTTACATTTGTTTCTGGACTCGACGTCGGGCTCTCTGTGCGGTTTTGTGAGAAACTTCTGTGTGCATTGATCTTCTGCTGGCGAGCAGTGTCACACGATTTGTTGAACCAGCCGTTGGACCCTGGTTTAGGCACTTTCACTGTACGAGGGACGTATTCCTCCATCTCGACGTGGATAATTTCGATTATCGAAGACCAGACAGCCGACGCATCCACGTCAGCGAATCAAACATCTCTTCAAGGAAAAGTAGCGAAGAATTCTCTGTGTCGATCCCAGTCGGCGTGTTCGTAATTCCAAATTTTCAGCCTGGGCGAGTTTCTGCTGACCGAAACCTAACCTCCACAGTACCGTGGTCTGATGAGTTACCCAGGGGGGACAGGACAGCAGTGCTGTAAGGGACAGGATGCGTGTTCAGAAAGAGATCCAGCAGGCTACTGGCATGTGACGAGACGCGAGGGAAAAAAGTAGGGCTTATCACCAGCTGGGTCAGCCCTTGAGTAAGAGCGAACGCTTCAACTGCACGACCTGCTGCATCGGTCTTATTTGAGCCCAACTAAAGCTCATTATAGGCATTGAAATCACCGAGGAGAACTACCTCTGAAGCGGGCTGATTGATGTTCAGGAAGTTGATCTTGACGGCGAAGTATTCAACTAGGTCATCCCAGTTATGGTCCGAGGGAGAGCGATAAAGGCAGCAAACAAATTTGGGGGATGTTTTGGAGTTGAGGCGAAGTCACAGAATGTCCTTCCGCTCTGATTCCAAAGAGACATCTCTGGCGCAGGAAAGACTGCTGCGGACAAAAGCCACAACTCCCCCGTTCTTTCTCAGATTGGAGTGTACCTCGTAATTTGGGAAGCTTAGGTTAATCGGTGCAAACTCTGAGATTTTTGTCGTGAAACAAATTTTATCTTCGGTGTTTTTCCCTCGAGTTCACCCTCCACAGGGACATTCCGAGAGTGGAGAGAGTTTACGTCCTGAATTCTTAGTACTCGAGGGATCCATCATCATTATTAATTTCTTTGTTGGAGGAGATAGATAAATAACCGACTGCGTTGCTTAGGTGTGGAAACATGCGGACATTTATGTCACCCTTGGGAAAAGCTAGCGGGTGGTACCGCTTCGGTCGACTGGTCCTTGTCTGCCATATTCGTTTTGCGTGTTAATGATGTTAAATAGTCTTAAAGTGGCCCGTTGTCGGATCGGTACCGGCACCCTGCAATCGGTAATGAGGTATTCCTTAACGCGTGTACAATCACTTGAACGTGAAGAAGTTGAATACTGAATACAACAACTTCCCGAGCAAGCATTTGCCACAGCCCCGCTCGGTAGGGAGTAGTAAGATAAGAATGAAACAGAAGTCAGATACTCGTAAATTTAGTTATTAGACTTCGTGACACAGATGGATAGGACACAATGGACCCATTTCTTGGCGTCCTGGGTCCCCGGATTTAGCAGCTTGGGATTTTTTTCTGTGGGACTATTTGAAAGAGTTGGTGTATCATGATGGAGCAATAAATACTCTGAAAGAACTCCAACAGCGCACTAAAAATGTTTGGGATTTAATTCGTGGACACCAGGGTTTTATTTTCGAGCTTGTAAAGAGTCGTGGATTCGCCGAGCAAGAATGGGGACAATTTTGAATAGTTTTTGTAAAAATTTTTGGTATATCAACCTCTTTTGACGAGTTCTAAAAGCTGTTAAAATAAATGACTCAACTCTGAAAACATTCTGTATAATCATATTTTCCACAAACTTTCATATTCTAATTATCAATGTTATGGAAATGTGATTAGATATTCCTGTATTATGATCCTTATGAAAAATCTGGTAACTCTAGTCACCTTGCAGTCGTGAAGGATAGCTATTATTTCTCTTTGAGAAGAATTTGTTTTCATCACTAATTTTAACAATTTTTCCATGCACATGCTACAGAAGACCTTCACCAGGAATGAAAATATTTTAACCATAAATATTATTGATATGTTCATACAATATAAAATTCAGATATGTAGGACTTACGTTTGAATATCGCGCCTACTTTATATATTCCGAATCTAATTTATGCTCTCTGCTACGGCAACATTGTAAGCCCTATTGGGTTGTTGACGTTCAAGTCAACACCGCATGAATGTCACTTTTCCTTTATTGCTCTATGATTTTTGAGTTCTGAGACGAGATGTTAGTTATGTTTTGTGGATATGACGTGTGGCGTTTGAATTTATGGAATTTGAAGAATGAATCCTGTTTCATCGAGCTCCTACCCGTAATTTCATTCCGTTTCGACCAGCCCCTACAGATAAAAATATATTTAAAGTATAGATTTGTTTTACTGTTCTAAAATTTCAAATAACTTTAGGATATATGGATGAATTTATAATGGCCTGCGTTATTGGCTATACTGCTTTAACAGATAAGTGACTACTTTGTCAAAACAGCAAAAATTATTAATAACACATGACGTTATAAAATCTTTCATATTATTATATCATTAGAAATGCGCACTATAAGATTATACAACAGTCTCAGATTTATGTAAGGAGGCGGCAATGTCGCATGTGGCGCTTGTGCACAATCTGGCAACCATGTGAGATCCAGAAAAAAAAATGGCGCTTGACACTGACATAAATCAAGTGTGTTGCCCTATGCTTTGTGTTCTTCAGCATATATGTTCTGTGGACGGAATCAATTTGGACGTCATGACGTCACTTCCCCAATTTTCATTTGCATTTGTTTGAGTGTTTTGCAACGATTTCGCTACGGGTAGTCTCATGAAGCCTAGTAGAAGAGTATATTCCGACGTTATCTTGCGTGGGCAGGTTTGCTCCACTGTACGACTGCACTCGGACCAATTAACGCGGTCATCGTCACCACTATGTATATCTATAGTGGATACCAAATAAAACCCGATGCACGTCATCGATCTGGAGCTGTGCGCTGTTGCCAGACTTTGCACATTTTCTTTTAAGCAAATAAATTTAATAAAATAAATTGTTTATATATACATGTTGTTCTACAAAAAACAATTATACATTCTCTAATTCAAAATATGTTTGTTGGGCAACTTACTGTTTTCATACATGTTGTAAATAGTATTACGAATACCACTTGTATTGAGCCTTGAAATATTAGTGACTCTCTTTGGAGTACATCGTTTTTTAGGAGGCGATTGTAAAACTTCTTTATTTTTGACTGCCTGTGAAATACCACTTATAGTAGACACATTTAATTTCAATGCTGCTGCTACACGCTAAAAATAAGAAAAAGAAGATTAACATTAATGTTCCTATTACTTATGCTATCAACAAGCATAAACTCAGCTCCCTTACAGTAGTTAAAGGTAAAAGTGGGCCATTATTATTCCTTTCCCGTTCGAAGTATTCTAATAAGCATGATATGAGGTATTTACACCGACTGTTAAGTTGTTTTGGCATTTTGGATACTTTACACCACTTCACAGTAACTGTTGTTCTGAAAAGAACAATTTTTAATTGGCAAGGCAACGATTCAAAGCTCAAATAGCGCAAAACTCACAAACTAAACAATAAAGAACTAATAGTACGACAAAAGGACAATGGCAACTGATGTCAACAAATGAGAAGTGGCAACCTCACATTTATCTGCACGGCACTACCAACCGAATCGAGTCGGGGAAATTTAAACTTCAAGTAGAAATGTCACATTGAATGTAGTCAACTGTTGGTAACCATGATTTTTATGAATGACATCACCTATGACGTGCATCGGATTTTATTTGGTATCCACTATATCTGGAATCTCATGGGTGCGGCCCAGTGATGCCAACTCGTGGAGGAAATTTTGAGGTCTGAGGGAAAATCTTTTATTCGTGGGAATTTTCTGTCGGCTACATATTGCATAAATAAAATTACGCAAAAAACATCACATTATCATTTAATTGAGTATCAAACCGGCAAACCAGTAACTTCTCGAGCATGTAAATTTCATGCGGAATTGGTGGGAATAGTGCGAATTTAATCCGAATTTGGTACTTGATTTTGTACCTTTTTCTTATGACCTATGGTGAATGTGCCAGTAACCCGGACACTACTACTAGTCGGACAATTGGTTTATTGGTAAAAAGTTGAATATTAGAAATCCTTTACTTGCTGGTAATTGGTACCAGATTTATCAACTACTTCTCTCTTGGAATTAAACAAACCACTGGCTGGAGCCCCAGCCAGTGGACGTGCAACGAAAGATAACAAATAATGTGAATTATGGCCAGTGATATTGTGTCCGACTATTGGAATGAATGAATTTGTCATACTCGTAGCATCCCAATAGCCGGCCACTTCCATTGCCTCGCCATCTTTTCATGAGACTTTAAAATAAAATTTCACATTTCAACTTCATTTGGGAATGGATACCAAGGAAAAAATAGATTCTGTGTATATAGGCAGCTTAAAGGAGACAGTTGAAGCTGTGAGAAATGTTGGGAAATTGTTTGAAATATGTAAACAGTATGGTAGTTCAAAGTCGACAGCGCAGGACCGTGATTAAAGGAACAAATTAGTTTCTTGTTTATTTTTATCTAGTTTATACAGCGTCATTCACTAGTCGTGACCAAAAATGAAACATCATACACAGGACCGCATTTTAAGGGAGGTCTTTTTAATATCTTCAAAACCGTCAACTGGAATGAACTAAAATTTGCTATGTGAATTTACCTAAGTATTGTCCACACTCAAAAATATTTTCTTGAAATTAACGTGTATCACTGCCGGAGATGCAGTGGATTAGACGCCAACCTACCCCAAAGGTTTTTACGCGTTTATTTCGAAGACTTCGGCAATATGGAATTGCCAAAATTCCCGGAGTTAGAGGCCATGCTGTCCGGCACACTGTTAAAGAGCAACAGGAAGTGATAAATTTGGCGTGGGATGATCCTAAGTACAAGTACTAGGCGAATTGCAGCCTAGTTACCACGTTCAGAAAGTCTTGCGTGGAGAATTTTAAATCGGTACAATGTGCAATGTCTGATGCAGCCCGGCGACGAAGTGCAACGGCGAAATTTTGTAAGTGGTTACTACAAATGCATAATCAAAATGCAGATTTGATTGATGTTCTGTAAGAATCCGCTCGTTTCAACACAGATTTTCTAAAAATGTCTGGTGCGGCATTTTCAATGGCCAACTGTTTATGCACTTATTGCCACAACGTTTAAATGCAAACTCATACTTAGCTTTTCTAGAGAATTACATAGAAAATGTGTTAGATGATGTTCGTCGTGACATTGGCCTGCGAGGTCTCCTGATTTGACCCCCCTGGATTTCTTGTTGTGGGGCGCATTTGAACAACTCGTATATATGTACTGAACAAATTCAAACTCTTGATCAGTTACAAGAAAGAATAGATAATGCGTTTCATCAAATTCAAGCCACAACAAATTTTGCGGAAATAGTCTTTCTTTATTGAAAAGATGCCGCACTTGTATCCGTCAGAATGGTGTTTTTTTTTGATCATTTATTGAAATAAAGCTATGATTTTATACATATATATTTTTTCGTTTTTACGAAAACAATGCACTGTAGGAAAAAACACAAGAGTAATTATTTGTAGCAAATTGAAGGTAATATTCAAAAAATTTCGAAAAAAAAAACAGTGGCGTACTATTTTTAGTTGGAAAAATAGTGCAACTAATCCGCTGTATCTCCGCCACTAGTGCACGTAAATTTTTAGTAAAGACTTTTGAATGTGTGTGTGTACTTAGGTAAATCCACATACCAAATTTTAGTTCATTCCAGTTGACGGTTTTGAAGATATTAAAAAAAATTGGTTTTTATTTGATCACTTCAACACCCCGTATCTTTTTAATGAAGCCCTCGGGGAAAAGATGTTACATAGAAGACCCCCTTAAAATGCGGTCCTGTATATGATGTTTCAGTTTTGGTCACGACTTGTGAATCACCCTGTATTTATGTTTTATAAAAATATCTATATTAAAAAAATGGACTCAGTATGAGTGTTTTTAAGTTCTTTTCCTCAGTGTTTTAATGACAACTGATTTGAAATTTCTATTCTACTATCACAAATTTCCGAGTACTGACAAAATAGCACCTTTTTGATTAATATTGTTTTATAAAATTACAGGAATATCTATAAAAGCATTGCATTTGTTGTCAGCGAAAAGTTAACAACATATATGATCACCTCCAAAAGCATTAGTTGTGTTATCTGGAACACAAAATTCGTAATTAAACTTTGTATTCCAGTTTTGTCTAGACTGTCCGACCACTGGCATATTCACCCTATAAAAATCTCCAATACACCAATATTATTTTAATAATCTTTACTATTACGATTGATCGACAATAATTTGATTCTATTTGTATCAAATTATTATGATGACCATTCTGGAAGGCTCAGTTAGGCATATCGACAAATAAATATTATAAAATAGGGTGATTTTGCTTTTTAATAGATTCATGGGAAATTTTTTGAAAAAGGGAGTTTTTCATCGAACTCGTGGGAAATTTAACGTTGAAAGGCTGGCAACACTGGTTCCGTTGCGGCTAATTATTACAACGACTACAACTGTTTTGTGTCACTCTGTGTCAGAGGGAAGTTTTGGTTTTTGGTTATGGGTGTGTGAAGATCGGCTTTTAATACAATAGCTAATAGCGCTAATAGTGTTTACAAGATAGATTTTGTGGTGTGGTGTCTTCAGTCTTATGTGAATTTTCCAATACGGAGTGTAGGTGTTACAGCCAAAAGGCAAAAATCTGAGGTTTCCCAACTAGCCCAATATCTTATAGTAAGTACCCTGCACTGAAAGGAATAACTTTTGATTCATAACAAGCATATATTTTTTTACATTACAGCTTAAATAGATGTATAGGCTTGTAGGTACTTAAGCAGCCAGTTCATATTGGGTGAGGTCAGATACGTCATTTTTGATGGATTGTTGACAATTTGACGTAGGGTAGGATTTGCGAATCAGCAGCAGTTATAAGTCGGTTTAAAGTCATGTAGGGCCCCTTGGACCCGCAAGAACAGGGAGAATGCGGCTTAATGGACTTCAAGGCAAAGCGAAATCCGGAGCCTCATTTAACCCGTTACGACATTTTTATTCCATTTAATTTTTGGGCATGTGATCCCCCCATCGGTGGTTTTACATGTTTGTGTCCCTTATGTTCATAGGGTAAAAATGGATTAGGCAATCAGCAAACGAACGGCTGCTCACCAATAACTTAACCACGCCTAATTTTTTTTTACTTACACCTACCCCCAATACAAAATTTTTATTAAATCATCTTGCAGAATTGACTTAACAGGTGAACCATGTTGAAACTGCTTTAAACTTTAAACAAGGAATAAAATTGTTCGATAAACATCAGCAACTGTCAGACTTTTGCCAACAACCTCTAGTCACAAAGACTGGAGATAGGTGGTTAAACTGTGTGAGGGATTCATGTAAAGTCTTTTTCGCAAGTATCCATTACAGTAGTAAGTATAGGAGAAGACAATGATAATGTACTACCCCATACCTTTCCACTTTTATTACGATAGCAGTACATCAACAACTTAACAAAGACTTCAATGTCAGGATAATTTTAAAGCCACTTACTTGGTGACATAATGGCAGGGACTCCCCTGGCAAGAAGTAGGGTCGATAGAACTGGGTTGTCAGGGCCAAACCAATTTTTGGGATAAACCTAAGTGCCTTCCATATTCCACCGACTCATGACATGTTCATCTCTACTATCTATTCATTATGTTAGTTAGCTGTTTTGATACTGATCATAAAACAATACAATGGCCATGATATGACTATACAAGTTCTATAATGATAAAAAATGTGAAAATACATTTTTTTACTCTCTTAGAACCTAGAGGTATTCACTGCATCATTAAATATTTCAAATCAGAGGCAAAGGTTGCTGATTATTTGAGTATTTTGATGATCAAGCTCATTTTGCCTGTAACACGTGAATATCATGCATATTATTATCAGTTGAGAATGGATACTTTCCAGAAGTATGGTAAAAAAACCATAGTAGTTCCTGTACCTAAAATTGACAATCCAGATGACTTTTTTGACTTGCAGCCTATTAGCCTGTTGTCAGTTATTTCAAAACTTTTATAAAAAACTGTTCAGTACCTAGTTTTGAAATGTGTTGGGAAAAATAATATACTGACAACAAACCAATACGGTTTCTGCAAGCATGACAGCACTACCTCTTCTTTATTAATCATTTGTGATAATATCTCCAGAGTTTTAGACAAGAAGCTGGGTGTTGTTCTTGTGTCTGTTGATTATTCTAAAGCTTTCGATGACACCAACCATAGCTTGTTGCTTATCAAGCTAAGGTACTATGGCTTCAATCAGAAAGCAAATAGTTTTCCAGAAGTTATCTAGAAAATTGTTTCTTTAAGCATATCCAAAACATCAAATTTTCAGAACAAATTATGTCTGGTGTACCCCAACGATCAGTACATGGGCCGCTACTTTTTCTTTTATATATTTCTGACTTGCCCTGAAATGTCAACAACTCAGAGATACAATCATTTTTTGATGATACACAGCTCCTAGGCTGCTTTAATATATGTAGATAATATCTATGATGCTCAAAAAAATGTAAACTCTGATATTAAAAGGCTCTATAAATTTTTAAAATCACACAATCTTGCCATATATATGCATCAAAGTCTAATGTACAAAATTATTAGGAATTACTGTCGACCACAGACTTAGGTTCACAGACCACATAAAGAATCTCCTAAAGAAGTCATACCTATGACTCTGTGCTTATATGCTAATAAGTTTATCCTGAACTTCAAAGTGAGGAAAAACCCTGCAAGTCACTTGTAATACTAGTTCTTACTTACTGTAATATTTTATTTTATTCTTGCCTGGATGGCATAGCAAAGAACAGACTGCAGGTTGTTCAGAACAGTTGTGTAAGGTTTATCTTTGGTCTGAGGCGATTTGATCATATCTCAAATAAGTTTGCTTCTTTGTGCTGGTTGAAAATGCCCTATTATATACTTTGTATACCTATCCACACTAGTGTTTAAGTGTAATAGTCCACAGCTAAACTTTGCCACTAGTGTTAGATCTGATGTACATGAATGTACTTAATAAATATATATAAATATATTATCAGATATTAAAACACATTGCATGAGGGAACAGTAGCATCCTATCCCATGTCATGCCCAATATGGATACCTTGATAATCTGGTGCTTAGACAGATATGCCATATTTTTTATTGTTATGAAAGACATCCCAAAACAGGATATGACGTTTCCATGTCAATACCCAAAAGCTCCAATGATACCTCTGATTCAGAGATAACAGAGCAGCATGACAACTTTAAAGTAACAATCCCTATACACATCCTACCATGAGATACTTTAAGACTCCAGCCTTGAGGGAAAGCTGGGCAGTCACGCAGACCTACTCTGGCTTTGTAAGTCTCATAACAGCCTCCAAGATGTGGGGGTGTCACACCTCTGCAGATGTTTGACTCTAAGTTTCGTCTCTCTTTATCCTAAATGTTGATAAACATATCTCATCTGACTGTTTTTGACTTTTGACAATTATTATCGCGATTAGAAAATACACATCACATGCAGCACAGCATAACAAAAAAAAATAAAACCTTGCAGTGCACAAATAGTACACACTCAGCATTAATACTAAATAAAACAAAACAGACACGTTCGAATGATAAAAATACAGACAAATCACACTTAATTACACTAAAATATATATAAAAAAAGAAAGAACATAATCAATATAATTATGTCATTAGAAAGGTTTCTATGCTATAAAAAAGCTTTCCGCTTTAGGTATGATAGCAGTGTGGTCTTGAATGTTCAAAAGTCTAACTGACTCAGGAAGAGCATTAAAGAACTTGATACCGTAATAATTATGCCCATCCCTGGATCTGTTGATAAAGTTGGTATAGTTGGTATAGACAAATAATCACAGTATCTAGTACCATAGCTGTGGAACCTGAGGATCCTGTCATAGCATGGGTAACAGATGCAGCAAAAAAATCTAGTGAGAAATTTCAGAGACTCCACAACACTTCTCCACAGTTGCAGAAAACAAATTAAAGAAAATTTACTCTGGTCCTCCATCATCAACCAGGCTCAACAACCAACTTGAACGATTTAGTGAAGTTTCTGCAGCTGAACTTCAAACCATTACAGTCAGTCTGCCAAACAAAAAATCAAGTGGTAATGACGGTATTTCACAAAAGTCTGTAACAAAATTGCATATCTACTCTCAACATGTCTATCTATCAGGGTGTATTTCCTAAACTCTTGAAATTAGCTATATTTATACCTGTTTCAAGAAAGGCCATCCTTAACAAATTGACATCTGGGTCATTTTTCAAATATTGAGTAAATTCAAAGGTAATTTGGTAAATTAAATAATATAAAATTATCATATCAAAATTACTTGAATCTGTTCAGAAAAAGTGTAGTAGGTATTGTGGAACATTGAACCATCTAAGTATTGTCTAATGTTGGATTTATTTGATGTTTTTGGAAAAATAGTGACATGACAAACTTTAATAACGGGAATGGCAATGCACGAAAAAGATGAAACTATATATTTAGGATACATTCAACAATCCTGTTTGAAATAAATCCACTAAAAAGACTGTAAGGCCTTATTCCCAAACTACTTTTTAAAATGGGGTTTGGCATTTTCACAGTTGTTGCATTTTCGCATAAGGCGGTATTCACCATATGTGTTGTGATGTTTAGGTATATCATTGGGATTTTTTCACGAAAACTAAATCATTTACATTCAGACTGTGAACAATCATTTCCATATTGGCATGTGTAATACATTTACAAATGTATCTATCACAAATTCTCCTAAGCTTAATATACAAGGTCTCTCCCAAACAGGACAAAAAAATGAACAAACATTTTTTGTTTTGGAAAGTCGAATTTATTTTATTCCTAATAGTCTCCTTCAGAGTTAATACAGCGATTTGCACGGACTAAACGATTTTCGGATGAGGATTTTAGCTCATTGAGTGGAATGTCCTTCAAAATGGTCGTCGACGCCTTTTGGATAGCTTCTACGTCGGCATACCGCTGTCCCTTCATAGCCAAATGTAGTTTACCGAACAGAAAATAGTCTCACGGTGTCATATGAGGAGAATATGGAGAGTGGTTGATGGTCGAAATGCAATTTTTAGTCAAAAAATCGGACACAAGCGTCGATCAATGAGATTGTGCATTATCGCGCAACAAGCGTCAGCTTCCTTCTTCGCGATATTCTGGCCTAACACGACGAATACGCGACAGCAAACGCCTCGTAACACCAAGATAAAACATAGCATTAACCGTTTGCCCCAGTGGAACGAATTCTTTGTGAATAATTCCCTTCGAATCGTAGAAACAAATCAACATTGAAAAATTGAATGAAAGATGTACCTATTCAACGCTAGTCTAGGATAATAGATGACGCTACTTGTATCGGCACGGGTATCGCGTATCTTGAAAAGTGACATTATGCCGATTTTTTTGGCATTATGCTGTTTTTTATGTACATTACGTAGGTTATTCTACAAGATGTTAACTTAGCACTTAGTTGTACGTGTTGCCTAAACGTCATGCGGCTTGTTATCAATCTTTGGCGATGTGATGCAAAATCTGCTTCTGAGATGGCATTACTGGAGGTCTAAGCTGTAAGTTGTATTTGTTGATGATAATTACATTGGGTTCTTGTCTCAAATAAACTTAATTTAGATTCAAAGCTGGAAATTAGTTGCGCATCCACTTTTTCTTATCCATTCTGAAAATTACATATATAAATTTGCTGAATTTCAAAAATGCGAGAGATAAGAAATAATTATATTCACTGTACACTGTCGAATTACAAGCCATATACGTGCTAACAGTAATTACACACAACGCGGGCGCGGTGATGATTTCCCGTAATTCTGCTCAGTTTTTCGTTATTTATAACTTTGAACATAACCTTTCTTCAGGAAGCACAACATAAAAATAACCCGTCGAGCACAGCCATTAGATATACTTCATTGGCAGCATATTCAGTAATGATTTTCTCACACAGCAAATATCACTGATTTTATACACATGCAGACCAATACACATAATCATCCAGATGCGATCTTGCTATTCACAAAACATATGCAACCAATAATGCGTGTAGTTTAGTTGAGTGGTTCATCCTTAGATGGACGTTCACAACGATCCTAGTGAGCAAACGTGGAATGTCTGTTTGCGCCCTAAAAACTACCTAATTTTCAAGATGACATCTTATAGATTGTTTTTGACGTTTTATGTTTTTTACATGATACCCATGTGGGTATCTTTCAAAAGTTTTGCGACAGACCTTGTAATGTATTATGATGTGTGTACGTTAGGTATTATGTGATATCTACAGACGTCTACTGTGGACGTTGTTTTATTTACTTGCCTCCATTTTATTGATATTTTGGGGAATATCATTAGTTAATTAGCACCATTAATAGCCTCATTTGTACATATTCAAAAAATTCATGTTCAGCGTAAAAGGTGTTGGTTTTGATAAAAGGTTAAAAAACCGACCTGGGTCTATTTTTTCTGCTGTCCCACTAGTTTCATTTGACCTTTATGTATTTTTTTTTGTCGAAAATTGGTTCATTAGTGACTAAGATAGGTAATGTTGAAGGTTTGGCGTGTTTTGATAGACATATTCGTAAAAAATGAATCTAAATTTTGGTGCTTGTACTGTAGAATATGCATTCAATCTTATTTTCATTCTTTGCAGGTACTGAAATACACCAGCAGAAATGGATCAAATACCTCCTCCGAAGGAAGTGAAGATTCTTGAAACGGCTGAAGATATTCAAGAACGCCGTCAAGAGGTTCTTTCACGCTATGACAATTTCAAGGCCGATGCTAGAGCGAAAAGAGAGAAGCTTGAGGATTCACGAAGGTACACTAAAAAATAGCGTCAAATAGGTTAACTCTACACTTCCCACGCAACGATGGCATTGTTTTTGTCATCAGTTAGAGAGATGCTAATTAGGAAAATGTACAAGGGCTGTTCGATAAGTACTAGAAATGTACTATCGTCTAGTACATTCTCGTAGACGGCTACTGTCAAAATTTCAGCCGAATCGGTCTCGTAGTTTTGTTTTGACCGTGTGTGGAGGTGGACGTGTCTGCGGAAAAAGAGCGATGTCGGTCGGTGATTCGATTCTTGTTTTTGGAAGGGAAATCGCGCAGCGAAATCAAAGAGTGCTTGAATGTTGCATACCATGAGAGAGAGAGGAGTTAAACGATGCAAATTATATGAGAGTCGGTCGGTACCATGAGAAACTGTCCGTTTAAGGCTTAAAGGAGGTGTCTGTGTAAGAGGGGTGTCTACGAAGGGGAATTTCACTGTACATGTACCCAGCTCTGTCTTTGACCCCGTATATGTACCAGGTAATGTCCCTTGCCTCTAGTGTTCCCTTCGATCTCCTATTTTGGTCTTGAAGTTTTTTTGAAATGTATTTGTGTGGTCCTTTCTTGGGTCCAGTGACTCGCTTCCCACACGTTTTCTTATTTGAGTGTATCCCATTCTTACCTCGCCCATTATTACAAATATGAAACCGTGACAGCCCAGAATAGTAACTAAGGTACTGAATATTTTGCAGGGTGAGCCATAATAAAATTCACTTTTGAATGTAAATGAAAGCAGGATATACCTAGAAGAGTTTGCTAATTTTTATGATATAAAAGGGCATTGGAAATTTATGTTTTGAAAATGATATCATCAAGATGGCCTCCACATCTCCGAGAATACTCTTCCAAACGGAACATTCGCCTGCAAGTTCATCTTCAGATTGCCGACATTTTGCGTCTAATGCTTAGGTTTAATTCGTTGAGGGTTTTTGGATTAGCATTGCAGACACGGCTCTTGAGATATCCCTATAAAAAGAAATCTGGTGGGACAAGTCAGGGCATCGTGGTGGTCAATCAATGTCACCTCCTCTCAATATCACTTTCCAGGGAACATTTCCTGTACGACGCCCGCTCACGTTGAAAGTGTGACAGGTGGCGCTGTCCTGTTGTAACCACGTCATGGAGTTGTATCCGTCAAAATCTTGGAGTCTTAGGGCCAAAAACTTTCTCAGCATTCGAACATAACGTTCTGAGTTAACAGTTACAGATTGCCCGCGATCGTTCTAAAAAAAGTAGGGTGCAAACAAACCGCTAGCTCATACTAGTAGTAGTAGTAGAAAGATTTATTTAGCACATTTGGCTACATAAACAGAATAATTGTAAACAACTTAGAACTAGTAAATTCAAGCCATATGGTGTATGATGTAAATGCTGGGCAACCTGTAATTGTAGATTTAACAAGTGATTTTTCAATTTTACTTTAAATTTTGTCAAAGTTTTCTGGTTTTTTATCTCGTGAGTATAATTTATTATACGGGTCCGGCATTGAAACTTTCTTTTTTCATAGGTAAAAAATAAAAATATATATTGCACATTTTATTCATTTTTGTATTAGCATTAGACAGTAATATGGGAAGTTTGAAATCAAGTTGTTTAAAACAGAATATTTGACAAGTGTCTACCATTACTGTCGATACATTGCTGTAACCGATTTCTGAAGTGTGCGTGGACCCTTTCCAGCATATCATTCGGTATGTTGGCGATCTCGTAACGAATATTGTTTTTCAATTCTTCCAGGGTTGCAGGACGGTTGTTATACACTTTTGATTTGAGGTAGCGCCATAGAAAATAATCACATGGAGCTAGATCTGGCGAGCGTGCGGGCCATGGAATGTCACCTCGGTTGGAGATAAGTCGTCCTGGAAAATTTTGTCTCAAAACAGGCATTGAAAGTCGTGATGTATGGGCTGTGGCCCCATCTTGCTGGAACCATACAGCGCCTAAGGCCATATTTTCAAGAGCTGACAGAAAGAAATTGTTAATCATTGCCACATAACGCTCAGAGTTTACAGTAACTGTGCGATTATCTTCCTCAAAAAAATATGGCCCAATGATCCCCACTCTTGATATCGCAGCCCAAACTGTGACTTTATCCGCATGAAGAGGCCTTTCATGAATTTCTCTGGGATTATTGCCGCTCCAGTAGCGCATATTTTGTTTGTTAACACAACCTGTGATGTGAAAGTGTGCTTCATCACTGAAACAGACAACCGCGTCCGGAGGCAAATCATCAACAATCGTTTCGCATGCCCTTTGTCGTGAAACAAAATCAGACTCGGAAAGTTGTTGGGCGACTACCATTTTGTATGGATGAAAGTGAAGATCGTCGTGAAGAATTCGGCGAGTTGAGCGGTCCGATAACCTCAGGACAGCGGCACGTTTCGAAGAAGATCGTCTAGGAGATCGCAAAACCGACTGCATCGATATTTGCGGGTGTTCTAACTGTCCGTGTTGCTCCTGGTCTCTTGCGGGACACATTTCCAACTGCTCTAAAAGCCTCCTCCCATGATAAAATGGATCCCCGGGCCGGAACAGCACCTCTATGGGGAATATTGTACCGTAAACGGAACGCACGCTGCACCGCGATGATCGACCGGCCTTGTGAAAAGTAGGTCTCAACGGCGAACGCGCGTTGCTCTCTCGCCCAAAGCATTTTTACGACTGACGACGATTAACAAGCAAACCTCCCCACCAACTCTCTCTGCTAAGCGCGCTTACGCGCTGCAACTAGCTAAAGTCGCGCCACCTTGTATCATTGAAAAAAGAAAGTTTCAGTGCCGGACCCTGTATTCAATCAACCCTTGATGGAATACAGATTTGTAGCATATGTTATACTTTTTGGTCATTAAATGGAAGTCATCTTTATTTCTGGTATTATGTAAATGATGGTCGACATTTGATGATGTTAAATTACTTAGACTTGATGGAAATATATTATTTTTACTTTATAAATGAATATCATTACAAGATATTTGATAAAATTTTTTACATTGAGCCATTTTATTTGCTAAGCATTTGCCTAATTGGAGTATATTTATCTTTATTTAGTATTATTCTCATGCACTTATTTTGTAAAATTTGCAGTCTTTCAAAAATGGAATTATTTGCTAAATATAGAATAGTCGAACAGTACAAGTAATTAGGAAGAATGATGGTATTATAGATAATTTTTCTGCTATATGAACTCAGACATCCAGAAACGCTCGATAAATATCCGACTTTACTACTAATCTTATTTATAACTTTTTCATAATGAATATCAAAAATTAATAGAGAGTCAACAAAAACCCCCAAGTATTTAAAATTTTCTACGAATTCAATATCTTCACCATCAATATTCAGTTGAACATTTGTACATTGTTTTTTCCGATTAACAAGGCTTTCGTTTTACTTGCATTTAATTTTAGTCTGTTAGATGCTAACCATTTTGACACAAGTTTCAAGTCTTCCTTTATATAAGAGATACCAGACTGAATATTTTTAGTACTTATATAAATCATAGTGTCATCGGCGAAAATCTGAATTTTGCATTTTTTTGACTATGGCAGGTAAATCATTTATGTATGCTGTCCAAACTGTGACTTTTTGGCAATGAAGTGGTTTTTGATGCTTCAGCGACGGCTGCTCCGCACTCCAGTATCGACAGTTTTGCTTGTTCACGAAACCGTTCAAATGAAAGTGAGCCTCATCTGAAAAGAGGATCTTTTCCAAATCACAAAACCTCTTAAGCACAAACACTGAAAATTCTAATCTTTTTGTAAGGTCAGTGTCCTGTAATTCTTGGACGATGTGAATCTTATATGAATGAAGTTTCAAGTCTCGCTTCAAAATTCTCTCAAACTCGTACGAGCAATACTCATAGTCTACGAGTTGAGAGCTCTGGATAGATTTGAACAGATTCGCTCACTTGATCCGTTCGACAGCCGGCGGGCGAGCTTGACATTTTGTTGGCAATGTCGAACCGCTTTCTTGAAACCTCAACCGTTGCTTCATTAAATTGGTGCTAGGGCACTGATAAATACGCCGCAATCCATATTTGACTCGAAATAAACGTCGCACACTGACATAAGAACGATTATTATCAAAGAACGCGTGCATCACGTTGTTGCCCCGTGAATTGACTCATGGCTACTGAAAATTCTTGAAGCATGCAATCGAACGGTACCGCCTTCCAGCGTTTCCATCCGCGTTTTGCGGTTTTATTTAAAGACCAAAGAGAATTTCATTATGGCCTGTATTACAGTAAAAGTTACAAAGCACCGCTTGCTTGATCAACAATTGCTGTCCGATAATCGTTTACCGTTCAGTTAATTACTTTATGACTTTTCTATTAAAACGGAAAAATCTTTATTGTGTCGGTTTATACGCATACTCAAGCATTCATAATTCATATTTTTAAAGTACTTGGCGAGTGGATGTTTCCGTAGCGATCCTAATTATTTTATTGTGCTAATTAATTCATATATTTGTAGATTCCAGTATTTCAAAAGGGATGCCGATGAATTGGAATCTTGGATATTGGAGAAACTTCAGTCAGCTTCAGATGAAAACTATAAAGACCCTACAAATCTACAGGTATGTTGGTAGAATTTAGTTTGAACAATTGAAACCTTATTTCTTGTATACAATAACTATATATATAATACTTTGAAAAGTAATGACCAGCTGAGCTTAGTATATTTATACGCCTCCAACCCAGTAATTCGGTGCACCTATTAGGCATTTTTCCGTACATTTGATTTTAAAATTGTAGAGTATTGTTTTCGATCCGCTTACTCCTGCTTGCTAGGCTCATCGCCCGGCGAACCGGGCCGGCTGACTAACCTATCCGTACTGCAGCGTAGCGATGACGCACATATGTGGAAATGGACTTCATGTTCGCAAAATCCTAATGTTGTAGATATCAACATGTACGAGCCCCTTCCCACTTCAGTTGGCCCAACTATTGAAATCTTAGTTTTTTTCTTATCAAACACAAATAATGAAAACGTAGCAGGGTGTTATAGGTTTAAAATATTAACAATGAATATTTTGATAATATATAGTAGAAAACACCAACTTTATCACTCCCTAATCAAATTTGCAGCATAAAAATAACACATGTTGCAATTACAGCATATCAACCTATTTTCATTTCAATGCAAAATAAGTCTATAACGCATAGGAGGCTGTGAAAAATAAAAGCCATGACAATTGTTTTTATTAATCACAGCTGTCAGAATACGTTTAAAATAGTTTTGGGTTGTTAAGGTTTTCAAAATGGGTAGAGGAAAGGTTATTAGTGAGAAAATTCGGTTACTGATAATTAAATTTTTTAATTCTGGGAAATCAAACTCATAAATTGCAACTTTGTTAGACGTATCGCGGTACAGTGTGAGAAATATTGTTAGACGTAACTGATTCAGCTAATATTAAGCCACGATATGTGAAAAAAAGTAACATCAAATGCCGACCGAAGAGCATTAAGAAGAATTATCTTGAAAAACAGGCGTGCAAATTATTTACAATTAAGTGCTTTGTGGAGTGAAACTGTTGGAAGGAGAATTTCGAGGTCCACAACTCGTAGAGAGGCCCACAAACTGGGATTTAACACTTGCAAGGTAAGTTTTCTTATAAAAAAAGTGAAGTAAAAATCCTAAAGTTGCACAACTTGTTTATAGGCCAAAAAAAAGCCACTATTAACTCCACTGCAAAAGAAAAATCGGCTTAGATGGGCTAAAGAACATACACAATGGACACCTCAACAATGGTGTGCAATACAATGGAGTGATGAGGCCCGATTCGAAGTTTGTGTTGGTGACAGTCGCAGTAGAGTTATTCGCAAAAAAATGAAGCATTCCATGTTGACTGTCTGAATAGAAAAGTAAAATTTCCAGCATCCATTATGGTCTGAGGCAGTATGTCATCAAAAAGGAAAACTTCATTTTATTGATGGAAATGAGGATACAAATAAATATTTGGCAATTTTAGAAGAATCGCTTTTACCAGTGATGGAAGAATTTGGTGTTTCAGCAAGATGGTGCAGCGTACCATACCTCAAAAAAGGCTATAAAATGGATGGAAGAAAATAATGTACCACTTTTGAAATGGGTTTCTAGCAGTCCAGATCTGTCACCTATTGAAACTTTGTGGCACGAGATGAAAAAGTTTCTACGACAACATCCTGCTCGTACAATCACCGAACTGAGACAAAAGCTTCAAGAAATATGGGATTGTTTTACACCAAATTTTTGTCAAAACTTGGTTAACACTATGCCCCAAAGAATTTCAGCCATAATAAAAAATAAAGGTGATGTTACCCAATGGTAATCTTTCAATTGTTGCTTTGTTAACTTCGCGCATTGTTTATTTGTTCAGATGTTCTATTAGTTATAGGTCTAAGTCATTTCAAATACGTATTTTTTACGACTAGAGTGTATCTAAAATGTTTTTGGAAAAATAAATTGTTTTAGAAGTAAATAGTTTGGTCATGTTTAGTTTTAAAGGCATATTTTGGTACAAATCTTGAAGTGGGCCAACTGAACTGCGAAGGGGCTCGTAGTACAAAAGTATCAATGGGCCCAAAGTTTTTTCACGAGTATTTTCTGATACCGGGTGGGCCATTATGTTGAGCGGATTTTAAAAAATCGTAGAAAAAACTACAGAGCGTACGGGATATAATTTATATTTTTAATAAAGGAGACGCATGGGGATTTTGGTTTTTAAAAATAACATCATTGAGTTGTGAGCCTTCCAAACGTACGCACTCCTCGAATTCAAATTCATGAAAACTCGCTGGCACCTCGCTCGTGGGATAGCAGACACGTTCTCGGATAAATTGTGCTTGAGCTGAGCCATCGTCGTCGGTTTATTGGGGTAAACGCGGGTCTTGCGGTATCCCCAGAGAAAAAATCCAGTGACGTGAGATCTGGGCTCCGGGGAGGCCACAGAATATCCCCTCAATATCAGTTCTCCATTAAAGATTTCGTTCAGAACTGTTAAAGACTCATTGCCGGTATGCAGTTGTGGATAGAAAAAGTTACTTAACATTGCTATGAATTGATTAGAATTTACTGTTACAGTCGCCTTGCTCGTTTTCGAAGAAATAGGGTCCGATGATTCCTTCAGGCGACATGGCCGCTCAAACTGTAACATGTAGTATAAGTAACATGTTATCGGAAAAACAACATGGATTTAGGAACAAAAGTTCGACAACAACTAGCTTATGCTGTTTCATGAATTATCTGTCGTTTGCTGTAGATCAGCAACAACAGGTCGACGTTATATTCACGGATTTCTCAAATGCATTTGACGGAATAAACCACTCCATTTTGTTTAAAAAAATGTATAAATTTAGGTTTTCTGAGGACTTGTTGATGTTTTTCCGTTCCTATTTATCTGAACGCGTTCAATCTGTGGAGTATAACGGCTTAAAATCGGAACTACGGGAGTACCACAAGGTACTAAGTTGGGCCCCTACTATTTTTGATTTTTGTTAATGATATCAACCATATAATAACAGTAGAAAACCAAATGTTTGCGGATGACTTAAAAATTTACTCAGTAATTCATGGACAAGAGAGCTTTGACCTTTTGCAGGAAAATTTAGACAACATTCTTGACTGGTGCCAGAATAATGATTTAATACTTAATCCCAGCAAGTGTAAAGTAATGTCCATTACCAGAAAACAGTCTATCATACCATATGATTATATGAGTACAGGAAGCAAGGAGGCATTACTATTACTGCAGATCTGTCATTTTCAACACACTTGAATCAAATAGACAAACCAGCTTCACGTATGCTTGGATTCATTATTAGAAATTGCAGATCTTTCACTAACATAGAATCATTAAACATACTGTATTGCACTCTAGTTAGAAGCTTGCTTGAATATGGTTGTATCATCTGGTCGCCTTTATATGTTACATATATATATATATATATATTTACATCTCCACGTGGATAGGTCCTCCTTTCATAAACCAGCAATAAGTCACCTACCAGAAATACTGAATATATATATCAAATTTAATTCGTGAATATCCGACACCAAAACACATTGATCCAAGATCAGTTAAAAAAAACTGTACATTAACATTTCGGATTTCCATACAAAGTCCGCTATATAGGTCTCCCTTTCAAAAACCGTATGATGTGTCCTCTACCGGAATAGCCTCCAGATAACAAAGCGGCATTAGGTCCTCCAAAATACTCAAATTATCTAAACACCAGTGGATAAGTCTTCCGTGCAGTGGTTCCAAGTTTCAGTTATTTCTCTTAAGATAATACAATTGAAGTCTCCTAACTCGGGCTTGTATTATTCTATTACCTTTCAAGGATCTCCATTCAGCATACTCGATTTAGACTATACAAAACATCGCTAGCATGCGAAAGAAGGATGCCCAACTTGTTTCGTAAATTTGTAACTCATGCAAAAAATGCTTTGACTATGCCCTGAACTTATCGGAACATCGAGCAGCCCGCAAAATCAAGGATACCTTCTAAAAAGGAAAAGCCAAAAAACAACGTTTTTGAGTTTCAAAAATGTTCGAACCCATCATAAAGAAAAACTGAACATGATCGGATACCCCCAACAGACATAAACAAGAATCCATAATTTCCTATCACTTGTTTACATGTCATTAGTCTACTAATAAACGCAATATGCTCTCTAAACATGTAGCTCGCATATAATAAACAGAAATAGACAGGTCTTAACATTATATATTTGCGTCATCGCATAAACGCCGAGAAATGCAGTAATATGAGATGTTACGTATTGTAATTCATAAAAGTAGATGTTACCGAATATCTGTGGGTGATAGAAAAATTCTGTTTGTAGATTTGATTTAAGGGTCTCAAAACACATACGATACACCCAAAAATTGTCATGTCACAAGTCCTGTGTTTATCAGTGTAATTAAGTTACACAAAAGTCGTCTTTTGATTTTTTTTGCTCAAAACAAATAAACATAAAATACTTACATAACGTTATTTATTGTTGCAATGTTTTGACAGTGGCGTTGTACATTGGTAACGCTGGAAATTAAATGAATCAAACCGGAAAACGTCTTTTTAAAACTACGCTTAAACTTTTATTTCAATGAAAACATTTAACAGTAAATAATACGATACTCATAATGATTGCTGAAAATGTCCTCTTTCAACCTCAATGCAAACATTAGCTCGTCTTACCATTGATTGCCGAACTCGTTGAAATATTCCCGGCGTATGTTTTATCTGATCACATGAATCTCGTATCCTTTGGATTAATTCCTCTTCAGTGTTGACTGGATTTTTGCAAACGAGGGACTGCCCCCAAATAAAAAAATGTGGACCCGCACGCCCGATCTAGTTTTATCCAAAAGTTGCATCCAAAAATTCGGGAGCTACAATGCTGAAGTGAGGTGGAGCTCCATCGTGCATAAATCCTATTGCTTCTCTTCTCCAGCGGGACATTTTATAGTATTTCAGGTGAAATAAATTCAAAAATGACGATCCTCTTGGCCATTTAATCCCGGGGGCAAAATAAGACCCAATGAGATAATTACCTACAATACCAATACAAACGTTCTCGGAAAACTGTTGTTGATAATTAACTTCTGTATTGTGAAAGTTCAAAATTGAATTTCGGAATAAACACGCTTCAGCGGTAAATAAAATACGGGATAGAAATCTTGGAAACGCTACCTGTTGTTGCAAAAGCCAAGTACAGTAAACGACTCGATGGGAAATATCGGCAGGTAATAACACTTGAACACGCTGTAGTAAGGATACAGTTGATATTCCCTTGAAATCTGCCATACAGTAAGGTGAGAGATGTTAAATTGTTTTGCAATTTTGCATGTACTTGTATCGGTGCATACGCTCAACTTCATGTAAAACTGCTTCCTCCATCTTCACTGTTGTTACTGTGGCAGGTCTCCCAATTACAGCAGCCGACCTTTGAAAGGTGCCTGATTCGCACAGTATTTCCTGTATTCTCACGAATGTTTGTCTATTTGGTATAATGCGTTGAGGATATCTTTCTTGATAAATGCGCCTAGCCGCTCTAGAATTGCCTTGAGCCATTCCATAAATAAAATGCATATTGGCCATTTCTGTGTTTGTAAATTGAACCATTTTCCAATATTAGTAATTTTATAGCTTGAGAATTTTAAAAGCACTTCAAATAATTGTTACTTTATATTATCATTACTTACGCAATGCTTTAAGTGAGTTATGTCAAAGTCAGATTTGTTTGAGTAGCAATATGTTTTTGGCACTCTTATTTTTTGCTGCTTTTAGAACATAGCTGTTATAATTATTACGTTATGCGATTATTTTGTTATTTTGTCTTATCGAAATAAGTTTTAAAAACCTATGTAGAAAAAAGTCAAGAGATGACTTTCGTCTAATGTTAATTACTTAATTAGTTTGGTGGTTTTAATGTTTTACTATGTTATTGTCCCAAGGGCATGCAATAAAGTGCTTTTTATTTTTTATCTCGCAAACGAAGCGAGATATGAAAGAAACTCAGGAGACAAACAAGTTGTATTTTTAGCTGCTTAATTCGAGAAAAATATAAAAAGTTAGTGGCTAACATTTTTTTTTTTGTCAAAGATATTGGTTAGAGTGTTTTTCGGGACGCCACTGGGCTTAATCATTTCAATCTAATTGGGGCTAAATTAACCCCTTACTGGCCTTAATAACACTGTTAAATTTAAACAAAATCGGCTAAAATTTTATTAAGATATTTAGGAAAAACTGATTTTTTTTTTAAAGTTTGACGCCGCCCTGTATCTTGAAAGTGCAGCATTTCTGGACCTATGTTTATATAAACTTTTGATCTTAATATTACTGAACGAATCACCTTCTGAGGTTTAGCCACGTACATAAATAACGCCCTGTATATTCCAACTACAAACTTTTGGACCGCCCTGTTTGAAACTAAGTAGTTCAACATAGGTTTTGTTCGTGGACGCAAAGTATCCCTAACTGGGTCGGATTGTGTCAAATATTTTTTGATGTTGTTGAACACTATTTTATGTTACAGTTTTTGTGGTTTATACCGGTTGGATTTTTGAATGAATGATGCCAAGTTGAAAAAGAAATCGTTTTCGATTAATGCGGAAAAATTCACGTCTCTTCCTGTTTTGTCTACTTATTTATTTGATCTATCGGGTGTTCTTGAACTGTTTTTGCAGCTTGTGCTCACCTTTATTTACTGAATTAAAATTTACAGGCAAAAATTCAAAAACATCAGGCATTTGAAGCAGAAGTGGCAGCGCACAGCAATGCAATTGTTGTTCTGGACAACACTGGCAGAGAAATGATTAATCAAAATCATTATGAAAGTGAAACGATCCGCAGGAGATTGGGTTAGTAGCTTTTACATTCAATTTATCCAAATATCGTTATTTTAAAAACAAAATAGGGCAAAATAATTTCGATATACCACGAATCCATGAAAATGGTTTTTATTTTTTACGCTGAAACGATGCATCGGACGGATGTCAAGGGGTCAAATTTGTTGCAAAATAAACGAGTATTTCAAAAATGATTTTTTTGGAACATACCTATATGATTTGTATAATATTTAACTTTTACGAAATACTCTAAACGGTTCGAGAAGGCTGAAAACCATAGCACCATTTTTTGGCGACTTTCCAGACGACTCTGGTTTTTTAAATTTAGCAAATCTTTTTGTTTACTTCATTTTTTGTCACCTATAAAAGCAGAACATATCGGATAGCTTTCGCGAAAAAAAAGATTAGTTGCATCAAGGCGTTGACCACCATTTTCGTTCCTGCACATAACAATACGGCGCAAAAAATTCTAGTGAAGTTTCTTTAAGATGTCATTATTGTTTAATGTATTTCAGCATTTTGAATTATGTCCCATAGTTCATTGGCGTTGTCTATCAACGTTGTATACCGTTGTTCTTAATGCTTCCTATATAAAAAAATCGCAAGGATTAAAAACAGGAACGAGTCAGCCATTGAATAGGAGCTTCTTGACCTCGATTTACAGACAACAAATTAACAATCAGGAATAAACTCAAACATTACTTATTAACACAAGTTGTCGAGTATAGGGGTTATCCCCTATCATTCATAATACATATTAATGACCTGGCACTGCAGCTATCTAAATTGAAGCTATTTTCGCAGATGACTTGAAGATATTTAGAGAAATTGAAAACTACAGTGACTGTATGGAATTGCAGAGCAGGATGAGTAAATGGTGCGTTGCCAACAAACTAAATATAAACATAGCAAATTGTAAAATTTTGAGCTTGACTCGCAAGCTTAATTCTGTCATGTTTACTTACACATTGATAACACCAATCTAGAGATATGTCATACATTCAAAGATCTAGGGGTAAGTGAAATGGTCTCTTCAGCTAAATATTAGGATACTGTGTCAGAAACTGGTCGGGTGTTGCTGATGTGAACAGCCTTAAAGCAATATATTTATCTTTTATCAAGTGTCCACTTTTATTGGCCAAAACAAAATGTGCCCGTTTTGCTGCGTTTCCATTACTTTTTCGAGCATCTCTGGTGGTATAGCGGCGATTGCGATACGAATGTTTGCCTTGAGTTCTTCAGTGGTGTGGGGCTTGCTGGCGTACACTAGACTTTTCAAATAACCCCACAAGAAGTTTGGTGAGGTCAAATCTGGAGACCTGGGTGGTCAGTCAATGTCACCTCTTTTTGAGATCAGACGTCCAGGGAATTTTCGTTGCAGAAACTGGATTGATTCATTTGCAGTGTGGCATGGCGCACCGTCTTGTTGAAACCAGTAACCATCAAGACCTTTTCACGCATTTGTAGGTAGACATAATGAGCCAACATCCACCGATATCGATTTCCATCGACTGTTTCATTTTCGTTGAAGAAAAATGGCCCAATGATGATTTTGGCGCAAACGCCGGCCCAAACAGTCACTTTCCGGTCATGCAACGAAATTTCGTGGATCTCATGTGGATTTTCCGTCCCCCAAGTGCGGCAGTTTTGCTTATTAATGCCGACAAAGAGCGTGAAATGGGCCTCGTCGGTCATCACAATTTGCTTCGAAAAATCAGGTTCAGCATCAAACATGCGAGCGACTGTTTGGGCATATTCCAAGCGACGTGGACGGTCAGTTGGCAATAAATTTTGTGTTAACTGCACCTTATAAGGAAACAAATGCAAATCATCCTTCAAAATGCGCCGCAACGTGGTTCCACTGATGCCAAAATGCTGAGCGTGTTGACAATACGACAGTTTTGGGTTCTGGGCAACGCTGTCTCTGGCCGCTTCAACCAATTCATCGGAGCGTCTTGGTCGTTGAGGAACGGAATGTTGACTATCTCCCACTGAGCCGTACTCAAGAAAATTCGAAACCAAACGACGGATAGTGTTGTCAGACGGTGCCTGTTTGCCACGATATTTTCGACGATATGCACGTTGCGTTAACACAACTAAACGACGATTTTCAATGTACATTGTGACTATTTCGGCGCGTTGTTTCGGTGTAAAGAGCGACTCATGACTGACGTTGTAGTAAATTGACGTTTCAGAAACACGTATAACCAAATCACTCGGCTGGTAAATATCAAAGTCATTCGATGTTTCAATACCGACATAAAAGATGGCGCACCCGGTATGCTGCACTGGTTTGGTCGCCAATTTATCAAAATGCGATTTCAGCTATTTAATCTGTCCAGCATAAAGCCTGAAATACATCCATTTAAAAGTTTATGGCTTATATTTTGGAAGAGGCTTCCCACACAATATCCTAATTCAAGTCATGAATTTTGATATATTGGTTTACCGTCGACAATTAAATGACATTACAGTGCTTCATTGTCTGGTTAATAATGAAGTGGATTGCCTGGAATTATCTGAAATTAATTTTGTTGTGCCAAAGAGATCAACTCGCTCTAGTGCAACTTTTTACAGCGCTAGAGGTAGAACGAACATATCGAAAATGTCACCTGTTAAAAGGGTGTGTTTGACACTTATTGTCAAGGATGCTATGTCGATAACAACACCATTCAGGTGATTTTGAGCAGTTTTAAGTAAACATATGCGATCCTCAACCAGTTAGGTTTTGCGAATGGAGCCGTAATTTTCAAATATATATTTCATTGTCAATTTTACTGTCAGTCATATACATGTTTATGTATTTATTTCCTGTAATAATGTTTTTCATTCATGTTTTAAATGCATTTTGTAAAATGGACTTTTATACACATGAGCATAGAACATGTTTATTATCGGATGTTCCTGTGATTGGGTGCAAATGGAATAAACATTATTATTATTAATTTTAACTTTATGAAACGTGTTATCAAAAATAATCTGACCCTGACATAACATCCCACATTTCCGCCAACTAGATACCTACTAGATTTTAACACTTGTTGCAATAAGACATTTTTTTAGAAATCAGCTTCGAAAAACATTTTTAATCGAAAACGACGAAACATCCAGTGATAAACGTCCATCAAGGTCTATGTGTACAAAAGTCGATTTTACAAAATGAATTTAAAACTTGAATGAAAAACATTACTACAAGAAATAAATACATAAACATGAATATCTGTTCCTCGGAGCCAGACTAGGTTGAGTCCAAATAAGTAGTTTTGAGATAACTGTATTTGAAATATTTTTCTTGTACTGTATTGTATGCGACTTGATGTGAGTTAAAAAGACGTAACTTCCTTATTATTACAGATAGATGTACTCTGCAAGTAGCAAATGAAAATTTACAATATTATCATAAGCTTAACATATAAAACTCATTTTAGACAAAAATGGACTCTACCTAGTCTGGCTCTGGTACAGATTATGAAAGACAGTAAAATTTTAGACAAAGATATATATGCCAAAAAATTACAGATCTATTTGCAAAATTAAACATTACCGGTTAAGCACCGGATGTTTGCTTAAAAGTACTTAAAATCACCTGTTATTGATATCGCATCCTTGACAATAAGCGTTAAACACATACCACATCCTTTTAACAGCAGACATTTCCGAAATGTTGGTTCTACCCCTAGCGCTGTAAAAAGTTGCATTAGAGCAAGTTGATCTCTTTGGCGCCACAAAATTGATTTTATATGATAATTCCGGGCAATCAAGTTCATTATGAACCAGATAATGACGCACTGTAATGTTATTTAATTGACGACGGTAAACCAATGTATCAAAATTCATGACTTGAAGTAGAATATTGTGTGGATATAAGCCATAAACTTTGTAATGGATGTATTTCAGGCTCTTACGCGGGACAGATTCAATAGCAGAAATTCCATTTTGATAAATCGGCGACTAAACCAGTGTAGCATATTTTAGTTTATGAATATATTGCTTTAAGGCTGTTTACATTAGCAAAACTCGGCCAGTTTCTGGCACAGTATCCTAATATTTTATTTGTTGAGGAGACCATTTCACTTATGTGGACAGAGAACGTCAATTTACTGTCAAAAATTACCCTTAGATCGTTAGCATCTCTCTAGATTGGTGTTATCAATGTAGTTAGTGAACAGGATAGGATAATTTTCAAATCATCTGCGAAAAATAGCTTCAATTTAGATAGCTGCAGTGCCAGGTCGCTATGATATATTATGAATACAATAACGATATGTAATTACTATATCTTTCATGTAAACTTCTAGAAGTCATGTTTAAAAGTTGGAGAGATTATGCTGCTGTCAGCTGCTGTTTACAAATCGTATGACGTCACAGCACATTAATACATAGGAAAAACATGGCGGACTGCGTTTTCGCCTGTCTATGAAAAATATATTCTTAAATTGAACTCCTACGCTCTTTTAAGTCTGAAAAAAAATATAAACTGGGGGACAGTTGCTTTGCAACATGGAAAGTTTTACTCAAATACAAATCTCGATATTTTCGGTCGGTATATTTCTTTTATTTATCTACTTATACAGGGTGAGCAAAGAAAGTCATGTTTTTTAAGCCAAGTTTGGGGCTATGTCAGATTATCAATTTTATATCTTGGAAATTTTTCTATGCATTTTCTTGATCTTTGGAATATCCTAAAAAGGCGATATCTCAAAGTTGACTATAATTCAAATTATCGAATTTTAAAAAAGTGTTACATTTATCCCTAAAAAGGGACTTTTTTGGGGTTTCTCTTGAGAATGGGTATTTTTTCTCATGCAGCATAAAGTGGAATTTCTTGGGCTCGAGAAAAGATTCAAGCACTCATTGAACGTTATTGTCTCCAGTGGCGTGCAGTGAAAATTTGCTACTTTGACATTATGTAATTTAAACCGATTTTATAAATTTTCCTATGCAGTTAAACAACTTAATGAACAATTCCAAGTTACTACATGCTCTTAATATAGGGGTATATTCCAGTGGTGTAACACCAAAAGCATTTTTTTGTTTGGTAAGATATGCTAATAACTTAAAAAAATATTATTCATAATGCTATATGCTGGCCAACACTGATATTCATCTTCTTTCTTTTTTTTGATACTGATATCTACGGCTTAAACGGTATTGAAGACCGATCAATATTATAAATTAAAGCTACATCATTCATCAATATTATACAGTTCTCTCGTTCTTTTTTAAAAAGACGACGCATTTTAGAGAAACTAAAATTATACAGTCAAGTCTACAGTCATTATTATTGTTACTTAATTGCATGTTTGAAATTTGAGATATCACTTTTTTTAGGATAGTCCAGAGATCAAAAAGATTCATAAAAAAATTCCAAGATCAAAAATTGAGAATCTGACATAGCCCCAAAAAACTAACTTCCTTTGCTCACCCTGTATAAGTAGATAAATAAAATAAATATACCCGTCGAACCCTGTACGTATTCTCAGAGTTGGTCAGGAACCTCCCGAATACTGCAACTCGATATCTCTTTCCGTTCCGAAAATATCGAGATATGAATTTGGGTAAAATTTTCCATGTTGCAAAGCAACTGTCCACCAGTTTAGTATAAATTTTTTTGGTTTAATAGGACGACTATTTAAGACCTATTTACAATGGTGTCAACTAGCCCATTATAACGATAAACATATCTACTATTTTAATCTATTTTAATGAAGCAATAATTTGATTTTATAGAAGAGCTGCACAGACTGTGGGAACAGCTTCTTTCCAAGCTGGCCGAAAAGGGGATGAAACTACAACAAGCTCTGGTTCTCGTCCAGTTCATTAGGCATTGTGATGAAGTAATGTTTTGGATAAACGAGAAAAGTGCATTTCTATCAACCGAGGAATTTGGTCATGATTTGGAACATGTGGAGGTATTTACATTACCTCGATCATCAGGTAGCACGTTGAAATATTTTTTATATCCTTACAGGTATTGCAACGAAAATTCGATGAGTTCCAAAAAGATATGGCATCACAAGAATACCGTGTGGTCGAAGTAAATGACTTGGCGGACAAACTACTGCAGGATGGTCATCCCGAACGCGACCAAATTGTTAGACGTAAAGAGGAGGTTAACACCGCATGGCAGAAACTTAAGCAAATGACACTTGCCAGGCAGGATAAGTACGTGCTATGCTTTTCAACTTGATATAGTTACCTCGCCTAAAGCTCACTAATGGAATAACAAAATGTTCTCTAAACCTCACATAAATTCTAATATAGATGAAAATTGGAAAATTTTGTTCTTCAACCTAACGAACCGATGCAGACAAGCAAATTATGCTAACAAAATTTGGGTTGCAGTAGTTTAGGCAAATCACTGGGAAAACAGTCGTTGTATATACAGGGTGTCATATATTTTAACTGCTTGTAGGAATCGGCAGAAGGAGTTGATATACCAAAAATCACCTATATAAAAGTTGCATAATAATATAAATAGTAAAAGATTAAGAATTTTAAAAAATAATATTGTTATTCAGATTTTTTTATATTCTAGAGCACTTCCGTGTAAAATCTTAAGGTTTTTTATTTACTACTCTTATCGTTTATCTAAATTTGGCAACGTTTTTGTGTTATTGTATGGTTTTCAGTACGAGTCTTTGGTTTGATCAATTGAATCAGTCTTTTAATAGTGCGTAACTTTCATTTGTCTGATTATTTTGTGCGAAAAAATGGCCTATGTTTACAAAAGCAATGAATTAGTGGACACAAAACTAACATACCGAGACTGCCAATAAAATGCAGCCACAGCATGCAGGCTGTATCCTGTAAGAAATCATCCTGCTCCACGGATGTTTGTAAATTTGCTTATTAGAATTCGTGACACAGTGTATTCAAAAGAACAACGATGTGGTTACGTTGGAAGACCTGCTCAATCTGAAAAATGTTACAAATTGAGGAAGGCATTTTAGAAAAGGTCGAAGATGACCCAACAATGAGGACTAGAGCCATAGCAGCTCAAGTTGAAGTTTGTCATAGTAAAGTGTGGAAGACAATACGACAAGAAGACTATTATCCTTATAATTATCAATGGGTATAAGCGTCACAACATGAAGACCTTCCTGTGTCCCTATTCTTGACTGTAATAGAAAATCACAATCCCTCTCTTTTTCTACTCCCCCGGTTTTCCATCGATTCGAAAATACTGTATTCTTGAAAGGTCTCGATAAAAAGGAAAAAGTAAATCAAGACACAGAGTTGCCAGGTTTGAGTAAACGTGTTAAGCCAATCAAAATGGAGATAATTTTGACAGTCAAAAACTAACCAATGATTTTAGTCGAAATTCCCTCCTTATAATTTTATCTATGGAGCCGGAAGCTTTAAAAAAGCACATTACAATAACAAAATGATTGAATTTCTCCGAGAGCACCCCCAAATGCACCACGGAAAATTCAATCATAGACTCTGTTTTAGAATGACTAAAACTTAATACCTACTCTTGCCTTTGTTTTGATCGAAAGTCTGGAACCTCGTGGGGGTGGTTGTATAAATGGAGTCAATATCTCCAGCAATTCATACACCAAATCTTTGGTCAAACTAAATATCTGTACAAATTTTCCATCTGAAATTATGAAAGGATCTCGGTGCCCAATAATATCTCTCACAATCTTCCATTCCTCAACTGCCTCCTTTACATCCTCGTTAATAATATCGTTCTAATACATCAATTGATTGAAGTTAACCATTTTTTGCAATATGTTTAGCAGGAACAACAATAACAATGCCAAACACGTCAATTTTTAGGTTATATAGCGCTATTTTCTACTAATTTTTGCAGTTTCTCTTGGTCAGTACTAAGAGAAATCGCGTCTCCTTAAAGTGAATTAATTTCTATCACTTTTCGGTAGAATTGATTTCAAGAATACTGCATTTCTTGGCCACACCCACTTTTGCCACTTTCTCTCACAATTTCTACTCCCTCAAACTCAAGAATAGAGGTCCTGAAAACCTAGATTTTCATTAAATAATGGCATGCTTATTGGACCATACTTTTTTCCACCTCGACTGACCGGTGCAATTTATTTAGATTTTCTTCGACACAACATGTCACAATTGATGTTCTTCTAAATGTGAGACAAAATATGTGGTACCTGCATGATGGGGCTCCACCACATTGATGACATGAACATCTAAATAATGACATTCTTCAAAAAAGTGCCTTTAGCTGACACAGGAGGTAGATTTAGTACAGTAAAACCTGCCAACCACACCTCCAAATCGCATTTTCAAGGCAATTCTGTCGATTACACATTTTTGCCCTAGGAAGTAAAAATTTGACAATCCAAATTAAATTCTAACTCGCGCGCGACATTTGTTGTACTATATTAGCCCACCACAACTATCCATGATTTGGCAACATTGCAACTAGATGGACAAATGATGATAGTGATGGTGACGTAGTGATGGGAATGTTTATCTAAAATAAAAAAATGCTACTTAACAATAACCTGTTTTGATCATTAAAATATGTGTATGTTATATTCATATAATTTAGAGCATTCTTTTGTGTAAAAAAAAGAAATAACTAGCTGATAAGTCAGTATTCTATACAGTATTACCACCCAAAATGCAAGTTTGAAGTTCTATAAAATAGCAAGTAGAGGTTTCCTTTAAAAAAATGATACTTTCGGTCAATTTACATCCAAATCTTTCATTTTATAATAAGAAATGAAATATTTGCGTTATGCTCTAAAGTGGTTTTCAGCCCTACCAGAATCCTGTTCACTTTAAGTTACCAATTAGGAAAGCTCAATCTTTATTTAGTAGCCGTATCTATTTTCTGGTCGTTGTTCAATGTATGTTCTTCCTAGGAATGCTGCTGATGTTTTTTCAATTATCCTGTATATGTATGGGTTTCTAGAACTAAAAAACTAAAAAGTGAAGTAAGTTGATATAATCTAATTCGGTTTTCGTTCTAGACTATATGGTGCTCATGAAATCCAGAGATTCAACAGAGACTCCGACGAAACCGTAGCTTGGATTGCAGAAAAGGATGTCGTCCTATCATCTGACGATTATGGGAGAGATCTTGCTAGTGTGCAAGCACTTCAAAGGTAAAGTGAAAATACCCGTAGTATCGTCCTTGTCTCTATGAAATATCAGTTTCTTACTGGAGTTCGTTTACAAATGTTTTTCACGAACTATTTTGCTGAAATAAAATTACGGTTTCCGACATAGTCTATATCAAATGAGGGTGATACTGAGTAGATCAAAGGTAATTTGATGAATCAAATAATATAAAATTATCATATCAACAATTACTTGAATGTGTACAAAAAAAGTGTCATAAGTAATGTGGGATATTAAACCAACAAAGTCTAATTCGAGATTTGTTCGACGTTTTATGGAAAAAATAGTAATTCGTGAATGACGACCTGTACACGGAAATGTCAAACTTGAAAAACGGAGATGACAGTGCACGAAAGAGATTAAACTATATATTTAGGATACATTCAACAATCCTGTTTCAGATAAATCCACTAAACATACTACATTTCCAAAATATTCTTTTAAATGGGGTTTGGAATTTTCACAGTTGTTGCATTTACGCATCAGACAATCTTCACCATATGTGTTGTGTTGGTGTTTAGATATATAATTGGGATTTGTTCAAGAAAGCTAAATCATTTACGTATAGACTGTGGACAATTATTTCGGTATTGGCATGTGTATCTATCACAAATTCTCATAGGCTTTAATGTACAAGACAAAAAAATGTGTAACTTATTTTGAAGGTTGGATAGGCAAGTAGAAATTTTTTATAAAGGTTCATCAAAGTGTTTGAGAAGAAACGTTTCTGTCTTGTTACTTTATTTTTTTCACAAATTCATTTTTGCCAGCGCATAACCTCTAGTTTTAAGAAGTCTTTCATCCTTTAATAAGTCCTGCTCTTTGGACATTTATAGCCTTTTTTCTCTCAAAACTTGTTAAATCTATCTTTTTGAAATTTCATGACTGTAGAAAGTTTGTATTTTGTATTTCCTTACCCCTTTGTCATACAACATTTTTTAAAAGACTTGTCTCCCTTTGTGGTTCTTGGTAAGTATTCGCAAACTGTCACTGTACTACTCGTACTTCACCAAATCTTATACTTTTCTTTTAATTTTTTGACTCTCTGGGTGCTTTTTTTATTGGAGTCAACTTTTCTAGATCTGACTTTCCATTATTTATTTCATGATTGGTTTCACTAAAAGCCTACAGTAGCTCTTCTTATACCGTGTGACAATGAAAATTGGACACACTGTATTTTTTTTGGCAAATAAAGATATCGCTCCAAGATTGGGACATGATTAGTTGGTTGTTAAGAGGCATTTCTGGAAAGTTGAATGGGTTATCTCTCCCTTCTGGTTTAACACAATGTATTATCAGCATTCATAATACCTTCCATAAAGTGTAAGTTTCCAACTCCACTTGCTGACATGAATCCCCATATCATAACTGAAGCCGGAAGCTTATTTTTTCCAAGGCAGTCATTCTGAAACACTTCTTCTTTAGTTCTTATGGCACGACTCCTATTATCACACAACGTATACTTCAAATGTGGCTTCATCACTCTAAATAATGGAGTTCTATTGATTCAGAGACCATAATTTGTGTTCTTTGGCGTACGCTAGATTGTTTTTCTTCTGAATATTTGCCAATAAACGCTTCTCATTGCCTATAAATACTGAATTAAAAACGAATAATAATAAATAATTTAAGCCTACCCTGTAAGTTTTAAATCCCAGTTTTTGTGCAGCTATGTGACAAGTTGCTCTTGCACACTTTTTTGTGGTTGCTTGATTCCATAATATTTTCAATTCGTTATAATTAGCACGCCGACTTTCCTTGATAATTCGTTTTAAGGTTCTTAAGTTGGTATTGGAATAACGTGGGCGACTTTCAGTTCTGGATTTTTGAGCCACAGATGCCGTTGTTTTATACAATTTAATAATATTTCGAACTGTATACCTATTTGTTAAAACTGTCAGCGATTTGGGAAGCATTTTGGCATTTTAAATGCAAGTGAATGATCATTTTTTTATTTCGTCAGAAACAGCTTAACCACGAGCCATTTTTAATTATTAACAACAACACCAATGAATTGAAAGTTGATTTAAACGTCAAAAATTAGCTTCTTAGCAACGAAAAATGTTATCATTTGTTTTACAAAGCCTACCTTTATTTCATCGAAGCAAATAAACAGACCATTCAACTTAAGTTGTCTCCATCATGTAATTTGCTATACACCAAAAAATACCGACATCGGTTTTGTTATCTTTCCATAAACATTTAAAGAAACCAAAAATATTATATTTGAAATAAAATTTTAATTAGCCCTCAAATAAATTCACAAATATCATGTTTAGGGGCGTTGGGCCAACTGAGACGTGACTGAATTTTTGTATTCATAATCAATTCAACAATATTTTTTTATAGGTTTTTTTTTGTAAAAGTTTAGTTTGACTAGTTGTGATAACGTTTTTTTTTGTGTATTGCAGTTGACTGTGTGAAAGCATGATTTTGGTCATCCTTTCACACTGTAAAAGGACAATTCCATATTCTCAATAATAAGCGAGAAATCTTGAAAACCCGTCAGTTAAATTCCTCATCATTAGAGGGAGAGAGAAACTTCCATGAACAGTTCATCTTGAACAGGCAAAAGATTTTAAAATTTATTTACTTCTTTACAGGAAACACGAAGGTGTTGAAAGAGACTTGGCTGCTCTAGAAGATAAAGTTGCTACCCTTGGTAAAGAGGCAGACAGATTGTGTGCTATTCATGGAGATCATGCTGATGTTATCCAGGCTAAGAGGGCTGAAATCGAAGCTTACTGGCAAAGTTTGACAGCAAAAGCAAAGGTTTGTTATAACATGCATCCACCCATGTCTGTCAAATTGAGAAATACCTTTCCGCATTCACGTGATAATATACAAAATTATAGGCAAGTAAAGATACGCTTCTTATTTGGACAATATGCCGCACTCTATAGGGTGATTTATAACTACGTGACAGCTCAATAATGCAATGGTCAAATGGAATAATTTTAATATGACCTCATCAAAATAAGAAATTTGATATAACGTTCTGTAAGGTTTGATTCGCTGTTTCTGGAGCTGCGGGGTATTTAAAAAAAAAAGAAAAAGCACTCAAATTTGACAGCGTGTGAGCCAGTATTTTTGCAGTTACATTTTGTCAAAATATCGTCATATCCCATACTTGCTCTTTACCTAATTTTTTTTAAATGTTGTATGTACAGTAGGGTGTCCCAGCCTATGAGAGCAAACAAAGGTTTGTTCGAATTTTGATACGCATACCCTCTAATTTTTTCAATTTGACTAACAACTCAAAAAATAAATATTATTGCGACCGGGGAACGATAACCCGTGCCAACTATCGGTCAAACTCTGAATTTGAAAGTTAATAGGGAAACCATGTATGGATTTCAAAACCTAATTCTTGTTATATAAAAATTGTTTTTATTCCTCATCAGCAGTGATTAAGCCATCGAAGTCTTGCATTAACTTGTCTGCTGTTTCTGCCGTATCGTTAACTGCCCTCAGTGTCTGCACCTTATTTTTAGCGTGTTGAAAAGAATAATTATATGGCCATGAAGTTGCACACTCACTGTCATCAGTTTCGAGCCGACTGAACAAGGACTTGCTTTTGATTGTAATAAAGTCACCGATATTTTTCTCTGAAATGAAAAAACGAAGAATAACTAAAAAAATCTAAATATACTGGCTTTGTCCGTCCGAAAAAATAAAGACAGCAATGGACATATGTTTTGAACTTTTTGGCAACTCATCAACATCGACTAGGCTTGGCCTCAGTTTAGAACAACAAACGAAACCATAGCAACTAACCTCTACAGGGTGCTCCATCCATGTGTGGACGGAATATTACTCATAAACAAATACATTTTGGGAAAATCTATTTATGGGATGTTATACATGACATTTGAGGGCACATTTCTAAAATATTGGCAATCATACAGGGTGTCCCAGTTTTGAACTACATATCAAAGTTGTGATTTTTTAAATGGAATGCCTCAAATTTTATTGCATATTTGGATAAACCAATTCAAAAGAAGATTGATATAACATACTATGGGGTTTTGGTAATTAGCTACTGAGATGTAACGTGTTTTGCCCAGAAAAACCGTCCACTTCGGCAACCCCTCAATCATTTTGATGTTTGGAGTGCTGCATTTTGTATCAAAAAAAAACTTACACACCTCAGCTTTTATCCCATTTTTTACTTTTTCGAATTTTCATTTTTGCTCCTACATGGTGGTCAAAAACGCAAATTATACTTCTTCTCAAAAATTTCAAATGCATCACCCTATATATATATATTTGAGCAAGTTTGGATTCAATTTTTTATAAGCTTTTTTGGTATAAGGTTTGATTCAGATACAAAAAAGACAAACAGTGAGCTAGTTCCATATTGCCACTAAGAGTACAGATTTGACGTAAAAATTAATAACAATCAGAACAGTATAAATCAGCTTCAAGCGTAATAGAGAAAAACAACTATTACAACAACATAAACAAACAACTATCACTACTCAAGACCTAATCTACAAAAACTGCTCGAAAATATCTCCACCATGTTGAATAAACAGCCGTAGTCTTTGGATAAATGACCGTTGCACATCCCTCAGCTTGTGTTTCCTTATGCTCAGAAAATCATCCTTAATCCTTTCCTTCATATTTTCCGGGGTAGATGTGGATATCTATAAACCTCTTGCTCCATAGAAAGAAGTCCATCGGTGTCATATCTGGTGATCTAGGAGGCCAAGATATAGGTCCATCACGACCGATCCAACGATTGTTACTCCAGGTGTCCAAATAGTTACGCACACGATTATGATAATGCGCAGGTGCGCCGTCATGTTGGAAATTCATATGCATCCGCGTTTGCAGGTTGACATCCTCCAAAAGCAAAGGAAATGCTCGATCAAAAAATTCAAGTACCTGTTAATCTGTTGTCGAAAAAGAAAGGCCCGATAACTTGTCTGCCAATAACTCCTCTCTAAACATTCCAGCTCCATTTATTTTGGAAATCTATTTGCCTAACCCAGCAAGGTTGTCCGTCGTATAATAGTGCATGTTATGAATGTTGACAACACCCATGTTGTTAAAAGTTGCCTCATCGCTAAAAAGAACCTTATCCAGGAAAGTAGTGTGTTCACTCACTTTATTTAGCATTATTCTACTTAACTCCATTCGAGCTGCGAAATCCTGAGGACGAAGGCCTTGATGCAAGCATAGGTGATATGGACGGTACCTATGTTTGTGAATAATCCTTTGGACAGAAGTTCTGCATATATCAGTTTCGGCTCAAATTTGCCGTCCACTTAAATGGGGATTTTCCTGCAACTTTAATAGAACCTCCAACTGAGTCGGCTCATTGGTGACACTTAGACTATTTATACATTTTTTACTATATTCCACTGCTCCACTTGATTCAAAACGTTCTCGTCGAGTGGAAAATGTTTCCGGCCTTGGATGTCGTATATTAGGGTACCATTTCTGCTTTAGAAAAATTCATTTTCAAACATTTATAATGCTCACAAAGCTAATTTTGACAGTTTGTAACTAATCAACAATTTATTTGTTTCCAAGGATGATGCGATATTTTAGGGAATTAATTCAAATTCAAAATATTTATTTCGTTATGAATAAACATCATAAACAAAGGAAATTCGACAATATAGAGCAAAGACGAAAAAGGACAGTCTCTCGATTATAAAACCGATACATTGGACACTTTAATACAAAGAGTCCATGCGAGAAAGCCCTGAACACCCTAAAAATCCTTAAACAAAATAAAAAAAACAATAAAGCCGTTCCATAAAAGACGTGCTAATAACCGAAAAAATAGCGGTAAAAACACTTATATATCTAGTATCAAAAAAAAGCTGATAAAAACTTGAATCCAAACTTGTACAAATTTACAGGGTGATGCATTTGAAATTTTTGAAAAAAACTAAAATTTGCATTTTTGACCACCCTGTATGAGCAAAAATTAAAATCGAAAAAGTAACAAATAAGATGAAAGTTGAGGTGTGTAAGTTTTTTTATACAAAATTCAGAACTCCAAATTTCAAAATGGCGTACTGAAGGGTTGCCGAAGTGGGGGGTTTTTCTAGACAAAACACCTTATATCTCAGTAACTAATTACCAAAACCCCATAGTATGTTATATCAATTGTCTTCGTTTGAATCGGTTTATCCAAATTTGCAATAAAATTTTAGGCATTACATTTGAAAAACCACAACTTTGATATGTAGGTCGAAATTGGGACACCCTGTATAATTGCCTATATTTTATAAACGTGCCCTCAAATGTCATGTATAACATCCCATAAATAGATTTTCCCAAAATATATTTGTTTATGAGTAATATTCCGTCCACACATGGATGGGCCACCCTGTATACGGGGTATACGATCTATAAAGTGGACTATAAAGTTCTTCTTTCGATGGGATGAGGCGTTTACCGTGGGCTGATGAACTTTCTTTGGCTAAATTAGCAACATTTTTTACTTTAGTTTCCTCATCTACGTCGTTGTCAAACAGAGATAAGACAGAGACCTCATATGTCAAACAACATAAATGTTGCCTGAACTTGTGTAAAGCTGCTTTTGAAGTGGGTTTGTCGATTCTTTCGTTAGCCTACGTTGCCTTGAAGAAGCATACATCCTGGTTAGGTGCTTTTACCGCTAAAGCTGAATAAAGCTATGAGAATCATTTTAAATAAAAACAAATATGTTAGGATTAAGTCTATGTTAGGAGAACTACAGTGGCTGAATGTAGAAAATTTCATATGTAATATAGTACTCATTTTCATTTAAAATGAGAAAATCATTTATTTTCACCTCATTTAGAAAACTTCAAAAATCAAATATCATATCATAACTACGAAGCTAAAGGCAGTATAGATTTTCATCAGTGTTCGAATTTAAAAATGTTTAAGGTGAAATTGAAAAATGACTTCACAAATACTCAAAATTCATAATGATGTAATTTTAATAGACAAGAATGTAAAATTACAGAAAACTGATTCAAAAAATGTGTAAAAGAATAATTATACAAAACTGACATTGCAGCATTAATGCTAAATGAATCTTCAACAAACAAACAGTTTGAATGACGACAAACTATGGGATATAAAGCTCGTTTTGACAAAAAGTTTGCTATCCATCTGCAAAAAATAATTGTAAATAACTTTTTTAGATATACCTATGATCAAAAAGTACCGGAAATTTATGAATAAAACAAAAACGGCTTAATATTCAGTCAAATTTATTTTATCGCCTTCAAAGTAACATCCACCTGAAGTAACACACATGTTCAGCCTCTCGTCCATGCACCGCTGGTATGCCGCCAAAGTTAGGCCTTAAGCTCTCTCGTCGCATTCTGCTTGATGTCATCTAAAGACTGAAATCTATTTCCCCGAAGTGGTAATTTGAGTTTTGGGAAGAGAAAAAAGTCGCACGCAGCCACATCAGGGGAATACGGTGCTTGTTCAATGATATTTACTTGTTGTTTGGTCATATAATCAAACACAATTCTGGCCCGATGCGACGGCGCGTTATCATCGTGCAAAATTCACGAATTATCGGCCCACAATTCTGGCCGTTTACGACGTACCGCATCCCTCAAACGCCTCAAAACAGACAAGTAATACTCTTTATGCACTGTCTGGCCCGTTGGTAGACACACACTATTCCTTGATAACACTGGGGAACAAAATTAAAATATTTTTTTGTGACATGGACAAAACAAGGTGGTTATTATGTAAAACGTACCCAAACAGCTGGAAATAGCATTCGATTTTTTCTATCAGTCACGGTTTTCTTGCAATAAGGCATTTTATTTGCTGCTTATACTCGTAATGTATAAGGATATGTGTGTAAGAGTACTAATAAACACTCGAATAAACATTAATCTCAGAATGTTATTGTCGATGTTTTACGACGATATGTTGCTCCTGAAGTATCTCTTAACAATGTCCAGCAATAATCAGCAAGCAAATTGATACTCCATTTACTTTGATACCGTTTTTTCATAGCAGAAATGTCTTGGTGGAACCGCACTTTGACGGCGACAACTCCGAATGAATGTGCTGGTGCGTTATCGTGTTGAAAAAGCACCTTCTTTTTCGTCAAATGTGGCCGTGTCTCCTTCAAGTGTTTGTCGAAGCGGTCCAATAGCTTACTATAGTATTGTCCAGTGATCGTTTTTCATTTTTCTAATAAATTCACGAGGGTGACGCCGTTCGCATCCCAAAAAATCATCGCCATGACCTTTCCGGCCTATGGGACCGTCTTAGCCTTCTTTGCAGCAGATTAACCGGGATAATTCCATTGTTTTGATTGTTGCTTAGTTTCTGGTGTGTAATGATGAATCCAGGTTTCATCGACGGTCACAACTCGACGCAAAAACTCCTTCGGATTTCGCTTAAATTGCTCCAAACACTGATTCGAAGTTAACAGCCTCATCCGCCTGTTGTCCACCGAGAGCAATCGCGCCGACAATTTTTAAATCCATTGAACCAATATCTAACTGTGGTCATGGATGGCGAAGTGCCCCCATAAACAGCATCCAACTTTGCTTTTATTTCCTCGCATTTTTTTCCATCCAATAAAAAAGCGAATTACCGAACGATACTGCTCTTTTTCCATCTTAGCGAAAATCACAAAATACGTATTACTCGAATGGCTGCCAAATCCAAACTAACCTATCAATCAGTCTAAAATTTGTTGTGCCGTCATCTGATAGATGGCAGCACACGATGATAACATTAACTTTCCTCAGGAACGCCCTCTGTCGTCAAGCACGGGTACTTATTGAACCGCCCTCGTATTGCCTTTAAATCTGCACATATGGCCCATCCATCTCTAACAGAACTCGCATATTTTCATATGATTCCTTCATATGCACTGCGTGCGCTATTTATCACCATTGTGTACCAATACCGCTTTTAAACTAAGCTTAGAGGAATCAATGATCAGGCGCCAATCATTTGGATCATGTTCCTGTCCTAACGCGTCAAACAAATTGTTGACATCGGAGCAATATATCAACTCCCTTTCTTGACGGAAACAGTGCGTGAGGTCTTGTTGCCGTTTTCTGTAAAAACTAATGTTTACATCACCGTGGAGAAGATTCCATCCTTTTAATCTTGACGCTAATAGTTCTGTCTGGGATTTTGACAGATTTAATTCTCAAACTAGGTCGCCCCGTATAATCAAATGCGGCGCTGTTGAACATACTTGTAGAAGGATCGGAAAAACCAAGATTCTGGTGGAACTGGGACAGAAAGTTCATCACTATGCTTAACGGGCCGCAAAGCTGATGGTAAATTAAAATACTTAACAGTATGTTTCGATTTTGGTCCAATACCTTTAATATTTGTGAGGCAAAAATAGTAGTATGGTCCCTCGGTTCTCTCCAAACCATTGGTACCGCAAAGGGCATTTTACGATTGTCGCCTCTTAACCAACCTGTTAACAACGTTACACAAGTCTCACAACATATATGAGGGGCCCATAGTTTATCTTTGTCGCCAACTTTAATTCCAAAATAAAGTTCGTATGCTTTCAACACAAGGGGAGTAAAAGTACGTTTTTGGGATTTAAAAGTTAGCTCTCCGCACACATAAGAAAAACTGTTCGCACTATTTACACAATTCCTAGGCATTGCCCATAAAGCTAGTCTCGATCACAACAAACTAAAAACAACACACCGTTTTAACAAAAATTAACAGTACTCAGAACATCTCAGTACTCTTTAACACAGAAAACGTAACTGACTCGGCTGCTATGAGTCTACTAATAAACGCAATATGCTCTCTAAACATATAGCTCGCATATAATAAACAGAAATAGACAGGTCTTAACATTATATATGTGCGTCATCGCATAAACGCCGAGAAATGCTGCAATATGAGATGTTACGTATTATAATTCATAAAAGTAGATGTTACCAGATATCTGTGGGTGATAGAAAAATTCTGTTTGTAGATTTGATTTAAGGGTCTCAAAATACATAAGATACACCCAAAAATTGTCATGTCGCAAATTCTGTATTTATCATTGTAATTAAAGAAAACGGTCAATAAAACCTTCACTTTTGAGTGGCTTCGACTCTTCTTCGAAGCGCCACTCGGATGATTGTTGAGTTGTCTCCATGCCAAACTCGTAGACCCGTCTCATCACCAGTAATTGTGCGTCTCATGAAGGTCGGGTCATTATTCACTTCAGAAATCATGTCCTCAGCAACCGTCTTTTGACGTTGTTTTTGAAGGAAATTCAGGTCTTTGGGAACGAGCCGGGCTGCGACATGTCTCGTGCGTCAAATTTCTGCCACAATGTGCTGAGCGGTTCCATATGTAATGCCAAGTTCAGTAGCAGTTTCTCTTAAGCTGATATGACGATTTCCTAGCACCATTTCTTTCACTTTTTTGACGTTCTCGTCGGTATTTGACGTGGATGGGCGGCATATCCTCTACCACTGTACGACCAGTTTTAAAGCCTTTGTTTCATCCTTATGCCCGAGTTTTCGACATTTCAGACTTCCCAAAGGATTTTTGCAACATCCTCAATGCATCAGTACACGAAATTTCGTTAGCAACACAAAACTTCAGACAAACTGTTTGCTCAACAAAACTATCTAGGTATATCAAAAAGGTAACAAGTTGATTGATGTAAACAGCGCAATGCATTGACGCAAAAATATTGACACTTATGGTCAGGTGGTACTATTCTAAAAAAAAAATCACCGATTCTGCCATGCGCTGTTTGCTGAGATTAAAAATACCCGGAACTTTTTATCATAGGTATTTAATAATAACGGCGCTATCAATGTAGCGTACTGTAGCGTTTTTCTGGGTTATTTTGAGTGTGGATTAAAACACTGGATTGCACAAAAAGAAATGCACTAATTTATTTAACTTGATAAAACATTTATGTCTGAGTAATTCTTATGTCGCCATTGACTGCACTATACTCCACTCCGCTCTGCTACTCTACCGTATTCACTACTCTGCTTCTCTGCTACTCTGCTTCCATCTCCCAGCCGCCGAGTTATATAGTCCGCATCGTTGAGTCTAGAAGAATCGGGAGCCACATGGTGGCCTTCCCGAATAGTCGAGGTTGCTTCGCGTCGATCTAGAATACGATCCGCTGTCACGGACCTCACAGACGCCGCCAAGCGGCGTGTGCGGACGTGGTTCGCGTAAAAGCAGAGATCGGCCATGAAGCTCTGGCGAGTAGGAGACCCGCCCAACAGATGGTGCCAATAATATTTGTCACAGTACGTTAAAAACTTTTGCCACCTTTTCATCACCATCTGCAACCTAATATTAGGATCTACAACGACGGGGAAAAATACGGCTGGTGAGATTTGGCAGAACTAGAATTTTACCTCTTATTTTACAATTACTTTCAGGAACGCAAAGAAAAGCTGGAAGAATCATACTCGCTCCACCGATTCTTGTCAGATTACCGCGATTTGGTTTCGTGGATCAATGATATGAAAGCGATCATATCCGCTGATGAACTGGCCAAGGACGTGGCCGGGGCAGAAGCACTTCTGGAACGACATCAAGAGCATCGCGGCGAGATCGACGCCAGAGAGGACAGTTTCGCAGCTGTTGCGGAAGCTGGAAATAGTCTGCTGGAAAGAGATCACTATGCTAGTGACGAGGTCAAGGAGAAGCTGGCCATGCTTGAAAATGACAAAAAGTCTTTGATTGGTGAGTGTGGTTACATTTATTTAAAAATAATTCATTCGTGTTTGTACACAAAAGTGCTTACACACGTCTAGAAAAGTTTCGGCATTTGAACAATAAAATGTAATACAAGAATGACACATACACACAAAAGACATAAACAAAATCGAAAACAAATACTAAGTAATAAAACAAATAGTCAACGATTATGGAACAAAGTCGGCAAAATCATTATTTAAAAACTCGTTAATGCTGTAAAAAGCTTTCGTCACTAAATATATTTGCACAGTTCCTTTAAAAACAGTTCAGTTGAGTGTTTGACAAAACTTGGGCAGTGCATTAAAGAAGTTTACGACGAAATAATTACTTCCGTGTCTAGTTTTTGAAGGTATTGGGTATTCTAGTATCAATTCATTATTTAACCTTGAGTTATATTTGTGAATCTCTTTCGGAGTTCTATAGTCATGATAAAAGTTTTAACATGGATCTGAGATTCCAGTATACCGGGTGACAAGGAAAATTGGAAACGCTGTATTTTTTGGCAAATAAAGATGTCGCTCCAAGATTGCGACATGTTTAGTTAGTCATTAAGAGGCATTTCTGGAAAATTTAATGGGTTGTCGCTCCGTTCCTGTTTAACTGGAAGTGACCTTGACTTTCGTTTTTCAATTAAAAACATATATTTCCTTCCATAATCGTACTCTATGCAAAATTCCCATTCCAACGATGTTACGTTTTCGTATTAAAATGCCGGCGCTATATAGGAATTTGTGAATAACCTAAAGTCCGCCATATTGCTTACAAGACAAAAACATATTTTAAACTGTTAAGGTGGCGATGCGATCAAAATAAAAAAATATAATTTCTGGCAAAGTAATAAAAAAATGTTTTTATTTTCTATTTTATAATAGACTATCAAAACAACACCCTTTGATTGCTGCTAACTGAAATTATTAATATTATCCTCTTCTACCTTTTCTACTCGTACCTATTTTGCCCGACTATTTTAGTTATAAAGAAATTATTACAAAATTAATAACTGAAAAATGTTCAATATTCATACTAAAGCTAATACAGTTCAAAGCGTCCTCCATCATTTTCATTGGCCCTTATGGTTTCTGCATGTCCATTGTTTAAAAAATCTTCAGATAAGGTGTTAATTGCTGCTCTAAATCTAGCAATTCCTTCAAGTAGGCCCAAATGAAAAAGTCTAAAATGGTTACGTCAGCTCATCATGCGAGCCACCTAATAGGACCGTTCGTCCCTAGCCAACGATTCCGGAATATATCTGTTGAATATCTTGTAATTCTCTGCTGTTGTGGGCGGGCGCCCCATCTTGTTGAAGTACAACATCCCTATTGTCAGCCAGGGGCAAATCACCAATAAAATCTTCTATTTCATTTTGCAAAAAGTTAAGATAATCTCCCCCATTTATGGGTCCATAAAAAAATATAGGTCCACACGTTCACTCCCAAACGGTTCTGAAAGGCCGCTCCTCTCATCAAACGTGGATTTTCAGTTGCTCAGTAACGTGTATTATTTTTATTAAATAACTCAAGATTCATCAGACCACAAAATATGATAATGAAAATTTCTGTCTTCTTGAAGTTGAGCACGAAACCAGCTACTAGGCCAATCTCCTTGAAAATCATTTTCATATAAGTGATAGTGTACCTGATATTTATGTGAGTGGTATCCATTTTTCTTCAAAATCTGCCTAGCTTAACGATTTACATTTGTTGCTTGTTCCAGTTGCCTAGTAGATACCGTTGGGTCAAAGTGAACACATGCCAAAACATTTATCTTCGCTTCTTCACTTACCTCTTCATCACCATTGACATCCCCATTCCTAAACTTTGCCTCTAACTTGAAAAAGTATGGATGTCTTTTATTAGGATAACGCTGAGCGTACAAAGCAATTTCTAGAACTTTTCCTGCATCCACCGAATATTAAAAGCATATCAACTTGCTCGTTTCTTGTAAAACTCATAGGAAAAAAATACTGAAGGTTCACCTTTTATGAAATAGGAATAAGTGAAAATAAATTTAAGTGAAACGAAGATTGCCAAAACGTCAAAGAACTAAACAATAATGGGTACGCTATGAATTAACTTTCATTTATTTTAGACAGCCTACTATTCTTTTCAAATAATTGCTATTTGAAATCATCCTAGATTTTCATAGCCCCCTTACTTTCTTGCTAGGATTGGTAGCTTCTATAAAATAGTTGTAATTTTAATTTGTTACTAAACCGATAGTAGCTTACAGAACATAATTGGAAATGCGTTTTCATTTAGAACCAATAATAAAAAAACTACTTTTTGTTTTGTAAAACCTATATGTTATGGAGGTTGATTCACAAATTATTTTATGCAGCTGTCATTTGACAACAAAAGTAATACTTGTTATAGATCATTCAATAGAGAACAAGGTCCTACTTGAAATCTGTCGGAAATCCTGTGTTGAAGATGTGGATTCCTGATTTTTTATTCAAATAAGTATACTAACACTAAACACACATAATTACAAGCTTTCATTTATCTAGTCAGTTTTAATAGACATTTGATGATCACGCCACATTGACAGTTTAAAATATTTGTTTGTCTTCTAAGCAATATAGCGAATTTTAGGTTATTCATAAATTCCTTTATAGCGCCGTCATTTTAAAACGAAAATGTCACTTGTGACACATCGTTGGAAAGGGAATTTTGCATAGTGCACGATTATGGAAGAAAATATATTGGTTTAAATTTAAAAAGCGAAAGTCAATGTCACTTCCGGTTAAACCGGATGGGAAGGGTAACCCATTCAACTTTCCAGAAATGCCTCTCGATGTCTAACTAAACATGTCCCAATTTTGGAGCGATATCTTTATTGGCCAAAAAAATACAGCGTGTTTCCAATTTTCATTGTCACCCGGTATATTTGTTTGTTTCAGATTTATTTAGCATTAATGCTACAGTGTACATAATATCCATATTACATAGTATATCACAAAATATCATGTCTTCAAGACTACATATTTTGTTCAATACAATAAAATTTTCTAAGTGATTTGGTAGAAGATGATTTTTCAACTTTAATGAAAATGAAAACCAAGTAGGCTATGAAATTTTTAATATTTAACCGTTGTAGTTCTTTCAGCATAAAAATTATTCTAGTATATTTATTTTTATTTAAGATGATTCTCATAGCTTTATTTTGTAATATTTGTAATTTTGAAAATACAGTTTCATTTGCAGTGAACAAAATTGTCGAACAATATAACAAATGAGGAAGAATGATAGTGTTCTACACAATTTTTTTAGAATAAACGCTTAGGCTATTCGAAATTCTGTAAAAGTAATTTATTTTCTTGCATATTTTTGAAATAATATATTCATAGTGCCCTTCAAATTTTAATTTACTGTCTACGTAGATTAATTGTAAGATTTATCATATTTTGATCTAAAGATTTTCCTATTAGTATATATTTTGTTTTGTTTGTGTTTAGTTTAAGTTTATTTACATTTAAGCAATTTATTACGTTCTTCATATCATTATTTAACAGCTCTATTGCAGTTTCAATGTCTTTATTTGATATTTTTATATATATATATATATATATATATATATATATCATCAGCAAATAGTTGAATTTTGCAGTGTTGTAAAATATCAGGAATATCGTTAATATATAAAATAAATAGTAATGGACCTAATTTGCTACCCTGTGGTACACCTACCGAAATGTTTTTAATGTTTGATAATATATTGCCAATTTTAGTTCTTTGACTTCTATTAATTAAATAATTTTGTATAGCAATTTCCTTAACAATTTCTCCCTGTCAATAGTCTTAAATGCTCTCTTGAAATCTAAGAACAATGTTACTGTAAACTTTTTATCATCCATATCTCACCTCCATTCTTCTACTGCCATTTGAATTGCTGTTTCAGTAGAATATTTTTTTCTGAATCCTGCTTGAAATTTTGTCAATATCTTATTTTCTTCAATATATTCAATGACTTGTTCATATATGATTCATTCTAAGAGCTTCTTGACATCTGGCAGTACATTAATTGGCCACATGTTTGTATCTAACTCAGAATGTTGCACTTTTGGAACAGGAGTAATTGTAGAACATTTTAATTTTGAAGGAAATTCGCCATACACATAATATGCTTGGTACAGTTAAAATTTGCTATCTTGCAACACGGTCTAAAATATAAGCTTGCTATTATTCTCAAGATTCAATCCATCGCATTTTGACCAAGAATTTAGGCATGAGAAAGACGTGTTTATGGTTTCTTTCGCACAATCTCACGGATGACCAAAAATTGTTCTACAACATTGTGAATGACAACATTGTGACTGGTGACGAAACGTGGTGTTTTCAATACGATCCCGAACCCAAGCGTCAAAGTGCCTAATGGAAGCACCCAAGCGAGCCAAATCCGAAAACAGCCGAAAAAAGACCAAGTGATGTTGATTTGTTTCTACGATTCGAAGGGAATTCACAAAGAATTCGTTCCACCGGGCCAAACGATTGATGCTGTTTTATCATGGTTTTTTGAGGCGTTTGCTATTGCGTATTCGTCGTGTTCGGTCAGAATATCGCGAAGGAGGAAGCTGGCGCTCGTTGCACGATAATGCACCATCTCATTGATCGACGCTTGTGTCCGATTTTTTGACAAAAAATTGTATTTCGACCATCAACCACTCCTCATATTCTCCTGATATGGCACCGTGTGACTATTTTCTGTTCGGTATACTATATTTGGAAATGAAGGGACAGCGGTGTGCAGACGTAGTTGCTATCCAAAAGGTGTCGACGACCATTTTGAAGAACATCCCAGTCAATGAGCTAGAAATCATCATTCGAAAATCTGTTGGTCCGTGCATATCGCTGTATTAACTCTGAAGGAGACTATTTTGAATAAAATAATTCGATTATCCGAAACAAAAAATGTTTGCTCATTTTTTCTTTGTACTGTTTGCGACAGACCTTGTATTTTAAGCCTACGAGAATTTGTGATAGATACATTTGTAAATGTGCCATTATGAAATGATTGTTCACAGTCTGTACTTAAATTATTTAGTTTTCGTGAAAAAATCCCATTGATATACCTGCAACAGCTGTGAAAATGCCAAACCCCTTTTTAATACGTAGTTTAGAAATAAGGCCTTACAGTCTTTTTAGTGGATTTCTTTGAAACAGGATTGTTCAATGTATCCTAAATATATAGTTTCATCTTTTTCGTGCATTGGCATTCCCGTTTTTAAAGTTTGTCGGGTCACTATTTTTCCAAAAACATCAAATAAATACAAAATTAGACAATACTTAGATGGTTCAACGTTCCACAATACCTATGACACTTTTTTCTGAACAGATTCAAGTAATCGTTGATATGATAATTTTACATTATTTGATTTATCAAATTACCACTCCCCATATTCTCCTGATATATCACTGTGTTACTATTTTCTGTTCGGTAAACTACATATGGTCATAAATGGACAGCGGTATGCCGACGTAGAGGCCACCCAAAAGGTCGACGACTATTTTGAAGCACATCGCGGTCAATCACCTAAAATCATCATTCGAAAATCTTTAGGTCGGTGCAAAAAATATTTATTCGTTTATCTTTGTCCTGTTTACTTTGCGACAAACCTTGTAGATGCAATATTACTTGCTTGGTTTTTGGGTTGTTAGGCCGTCAGAAGATGTTCACAGTTTGGAGTCCTGTGAGCTCAGTAGTTCTTCTGAAGATGCCAACCACTCGTGTTGGCGAAACGAAACGTTTTACGACGGCTTAACAACCAAATAGTATTGGATGATGGCCGCGAAAGCCTTTCTTTCGCATTTCATTCCTTGTACATACACTTTACAGGTTCTCGGTGGTGAGAGCCAATATTACTCTTCTTAAAACCTTTTTAAAACTTTCAGCCTTGTGGGACGAGCGTCGTATCTTGTACGAACAATGCATGGACCTACAGTTATTCTACCGAGACACTGAACAGGCTGATACATGGATGGCGAAACGTGAAGCGTTCCTAGCTAACGAAGACCTGGGCGATTCATTGGATTCGGTCGAATCTCTGATGAAAAAACACGAAGATTTCGAGAAAAGTCTGGCTGCGCATGAAGAGAAGATTAAAGCATTGGACGAATTCGCTACGAAGTTGATCGACGGAGAACACTATGCTGCTGACGACGTTGCACAGAGAAGAGCGATGGTGAGTTTTATTGCAATTTTTCATCACTAACCACAAGAATCGTAAAGAAACAACAACAGCTGTAATCATCTCCTAACTCGACCACTGTATTATCTCTCAACATTCTCCATAGGAGGATGGTAAAAGGGCCTCAATCTTTGCGTGCGTACAGCTGAATTATGCCGGAATAGGTTCAGATTGTAGAGGTGATGGACTTTTTTTGACTAAATTAGCAACAATTTTTTCTTTAGTTTCCTCATATACGTCGTCGTCAAGCAGATGTAAGACAGAGACCTCATATGTGAAATACCATAAATGTTGGCAGAACTAAAGCTGCTTTTGAAATTGTTTTCTCAGTTTTTTCGTAAGCTTTTATTGCCTTTAGAAAGCATAAATCCTGGTAAGGTGCTTTTACCGCTAACGTGCATTGAAACCACTGTTTCACGTATGTTGTCGCGATGAACAGGCAGATATCTAACAAAGCTAGCTGCCTTATCTCTATTAGAAAGTTTGAGCTGGGAACTTCGTAGCTTGATGGAATCTTCAATTTCTTCTATTTCTTCTATTAATTCAACTCCATTGGTCAATTGATGTCGATAAAATTCTAGCCGCTTTTCAGTCTCTGAAATATTCAGGCATGATAGCTTTTCAGTACAAATATGTCTTTTCTCGTATTCCACACTTTTCCAGCTCTCGCGAAACTTTTAAACATTGGAATGTTAGGGCTTGTAGTCACTTGGTCGATCTTCGATTGAACCACGCCTTTAAACACCAATTCACAGACGTGATGGCGGTAAGCAAAAAGAAGCATTTTTTTATTAAGTTTCTGTTCTAGATACACGCAGACACCGTCAATGCAGCAGTAGTATCACAACAGAGAATCTGAACTTTATCTTCAAGATTCCGGTCAATAATAGCATCCTAAACTGCCTGAGCCTACTCGCTGCCTGAAGAGTTATCCAATTTAGGCTCAGCGATAAGTTTCTCTTTATTTTCATACGTTCTAACAATCGGTAGACGCTCTTCTTTAGACTTGACTTTGAAATGACCTTGGAGGTGAGGTTCAAGGCCAAATCCAAGATCACCGTTCACTCTCTCGTTAAAATTTACCAAAGACCTGACCTTGATAGTTGTTTTCATTACCAATCCTGTGAGATTTATAGAGGTTTTTCTAGGAGAGCACACATTTGATATTTAGATAACACGCTGTCTTTGTACAATTTGTATTTGAACGTAAAATTTTTCGCTGTTTCGATTTCCGGCATCAAAGCTAGTAATTTTTCTTAAAAAAGTTAAGTTGACTTTGAAATAACATTGAAGGTGAATGATAAGGTCACATCGAAGGTCAGCGTTCACTTCCTCGTTAAAATTTATCAAAGACCTGACGTTTATATTTAGTTTCATCGCTCATCTTGTGGGATTTATAGAGGTTTTCCTCGCAGCACACATTTGATTTTCATTTGACCTTTAGTCATCTTGACCTTGGACTTTAATAAGTGTTTGAACGTGAAATTTTCTCTGTTCATTCGATTGCCGCCATCATTCTATTTGAAAAAATAAAGTTGACCATGCACTAACCAGGATCAAATCAAGGTCACCGTTGAATTGCTTGCTGAAAGTTACTAAAGACCTGGCCTTAATCTTTTCCAAAAATACCTCTCCCGAGAGAATACAGAGCCGTTCCGGGGCTTTCCTGTCATGCTGTATAACTAAACTAAACGAGGGATGTCTTTTAAGTTTTGCATATAGAACCTTAGTAGGTCGCGCGGATCGAACGTCAGTACTCAATCTTAACCTCACTCTTTAGTAAACTTAAATTCAAAGTTTCACAACAATATGTGCAGTTTTCTCACTACAGTGAATTTTTAAGTGTCACCAAGTCATTAGAAAAATGGAACTCAACCGAGAACATTTTCGCGCCATAATTTATTACAACTTTCAGAGACAATTATCGCAACAAGAATGCCTTGCTGAGTTGCTGTCTGTTTTCGGAAACGAAGCGCCACATCAGTCGACAATTTCCCGTTGGTATGGAGAATTCAAACGTGGACGGGCGAGTCTTAGCGACGATCCCAGGGTGGGTGCACCAAAAACTGCAGTCACCCAGGAAAACATCGATGCTGTGCGCAAACTCATCATTGAAGATAGACATGTGACATATCGCGAGATTGAGGCGTCCTTGAAGATCTCAAAGACCTCAATTCAAAAAAATTTGCATAAGAATTAGGAGTAAGAAAATTATTTTCTTGTTCGATACCCCACCTGATGACTGAAGAGCAGAAAGCAGCCAGGGTCAAAAAACGCTTGACCGTTTCAATTCCGGAAACTCAAAAAATGTGTACAGCATTGTTAGTGGTGATGAATCGTGGATTTACTGTTATGAACCAGAAAACAAACGACAGTCGGCTGTTTGGGTGTTCCAAGGTGAAGAAAAGCCAACAAAAGTAATCCGTTCTCGAAGTGTTTCGAAAAAGATGGTCGCGACATTTGTGTCAAAAGCGGGTCATATTGCAACAATTCCTCTTGAGCAAAGAACTGTTACTGCGGATTGGTATACCACCATTTGTTTGCCAAGAGTCATCACCGAGCTTCGAAAAATCAAAACCGAAGGAAGAATAATCCTCCACCAAGACAATGCAAACTCGCACACAGCCCAAAAAACAAGCCAGTATTTAACGGAAGAAAACGTGGAATAATTGGACCATCCTCCATATAGTCCCGATATAAGTCCTAACGATTTCTTTACTTTCCCGAAAATTAAAAACAGACTGCGTGGTCAAAGGTTCCAGACACCAGAAGAAGCAGTTGACGCATTTAAAAATGCCGTTTTGGATCTGCCGAGTGGAATAAGTGCTTCGAAAATTGATTCGAGCGCATGCAGATGTGTATTAATCTTCGTGGAGTATACTTCGAAAAACAATAGTCATTTAAAACTACCTACCGGGTTGTTTTATTTCCATATGAAAAACTTAAATCCCTTCTACAAGAGAGAAATTACTTTACAGGGTGTCTCGAATGCTTTCATATTAACCCTAGAAAGATAATAACTATCCAGGAGTCGTATGAAAAATTAGGGTTGCTAATTCAAAGCATTATCTTTCTGACGTACATTACAATTTAAAATAACATAAAAATACTACTCCAAGAAATAAGATGAAAATTTAGCGAAGTTAAACTTTTATTTAAAAATGACAAACAAAAGATGTATACTGCTTTGCAAATCAACAAAATACTTAGTTTATTTTCTAAACAAACATTTGAAGTGACTTCTAGTCTTTATATCTGAATATCTGGCAAATTTTAACTCAATTTAATTTTCCATTGAAACTTTTACTTTTCGATGTAAAATGCACCTTATTTCACAAGTCAGTTTTATGATCTCCACAAACAAGCTTTGCACTTCGTGCATGGTAACTTTGACATTCTGCGGATTTTGGATGAATATTATGTGTAGTAGTAGTGATGGTGGGGGAGCGAACTCTAAGCCACCTTTGACCTTTTTGTGGACCACATTTACCAACACTGTACTACCTCCCATTCTTATCTACTGATTGTTGAACTCGTTGTCCCAAGCCCTCAGAAGGTGCTCATCGCTATAAAACCGTTTTCCTTTTAGCTTCATTTTCACATGTGGAAACAGTGCAAGATCTGGACTGTAAGGAGGATGCTCAATAAGTTTCAGTCCAGTAGTGGTCAAATACTCGGTTCAGACTTTGGCGCGGTGAGCTGGAGCGTTGTCATGGTGGAAGTACCAAGTGTCCATTCTTGACTTTGGCCCGAGGTTTTTCATAGGCTCTATGATTTTAGGCAGGCACTGTTCGACAGGCTTCAGAATCCCGCTCGATTTGAAAATAGAGCTATCGTTTTTTTCTTAACAGATCGGGATTTTCTGACAGCTAAGGGTATGTCCTCATCATCAAAGACTCAAACGTTGTTTTGAGCCTTGGCTTTCACATCGTAATAATTGAACCAAGTCTCGGCGCCTGTCACACTGCTGTTCACATATGGAGATTGCCCCTTATCAAACATTTTCAGCATCTTTCGGTACCAAGTCGTACGACGAGTCTTCTGCTCTTCTGTCAGATTATGCTGTACCCAGAAAGAACAAAGTTTCCTTACGTGTAAATGGTCATGCAGAATTGATTGAATTGCTGGTGCATGAAAGTGTAAGATTTCCTCTATCTGTTGGTATGTCACTCTCCGGTCTTGTCAAGCATTTTCCTCACAGCAGTAATGCTTTCCTCTGTTACTGACGTTCGCGGCTTTCCTCCTTTCTCAACGTCGTCCAGAGTGAAATTGCCCCTTTGGAATTCTCTGTACCACCTGATTATAGTGGTACGATGAGGACAATTATTCTTTAGTGCAAGCGTCATTTCTTCTATGCACTTTTCTATGCTTAAACCACGCGTAAAGTTATACCGTAAAACTGCCCTTTTCTCACTAAGTGACCACGATCCCATAGTCCACATTTTACACTGTCAATACGAATGAACAACTAAATCAACAGACGTGCTGCTGACGGCTACTATGCTATCATGGACATGTCTCAACATGCAGTAACATGCAGCCTCCTGCGTCCGTTTTTTAGTACCCTTTGTATCGTTGGGGCGTAAGTCTCGCTATCTTTCTAGGGTTAAGTAAAAATAGGCGGTGAATAAATTGAAAACCTGTCAGTATAACATTTTTGTTGTAACGCAACTATGACGAAGCGAAAATTCCGAAGTATCAGATTGGGCGATTGAATGGATGATCAAATTGCGTTTTTATAATTCTTTGACGTTCCATTTCAGTTACTGGAACGGCGCCAGATTCTGAAAGAAAGGTCCGGCATTCGGCGCGCCTTGCTAGAGGACGCTTACAAACTACAACAGTTTGAACGAGATTGTGATGAGACAAAGGGATGGATCAACGAGAAGCTCAAGTTCGCGACCGATGAAAGCTATCTCGATCCGACTAATCTTGGCGGAAAGGTGCAGAAACATCAGAATTTCGAGCAGGAGCTAAACGCTAACAAATCGAGGATGGAAGAGATTACATCCACTGGCCAGGAGTTGATTGAAGCAAAACATTATGCCTCACGTGAGTTTTCTTCTTACCAATTCAAAATAATAATAATTTATTCACATCAATTACAAATTGTGAACAAATTGGTATTAAACATCGAATATCTTATCAACTAGTATAGGGTGTGCCATAATATACTCAGTGACATTCGAAGCGTTACACCCAGAAAAAATTAATTCTTGTTTTTTTTGGAAACATAATGACTATATTTAAAGCATGCTGTGGCAACAATGTCTACGTTATAACTTTGTTTTTGTTTACCTTGGTTAAAATGTTATCTCTTAGTTTTTGTGAAGAAAGCAGTCTTTGAGATCTGAATAGTACAGATATTTTTAGTTATTGCCCTTTCATTTACTAGTGTTAAGCATAACAGATCGGGTGTATACGGGGGGTGCGGCAGCACTTCATAACGCAATTCATGCAGTTTGGCGGCGACAACTCCGGATGAATGTGCTGGTGCCTTATCGTGGTGAAACAAGACCTTCTTTTCGTCAAATGTGGGCGTGTCTCCTCCAATTTTTTGTCGAAGCGGTCCAATAACTCACTATAGTATTGTCCAGTGACCGTTCTTCTTTTTTCAAAAAAATCCATGAGGGTGACGCCGTTCGCATCCCAAAAAATCGTCGCCGTGACCTTTCCGGCCGATGGGACCGTCTGCGCCTTCTTTGGAGCAGATTCACCGTCGATTGATAGATGACAGCACATGATGAGAACGTTAACTTACCTCAGGAACGCCCTCTGTCGTGAAACACGGGCACTTATTGAACCGCCCTCGTATTCGTACACTCTGTCGTCAATGTTTGAACTGGAGCAGAGAACGTCATCATTGGGACGCAGAATGGCACAGTGTCATCTTTAGACATGTACACAGGACTGTTGGAGTAATGGTTTGGGGGCTATTGCCTATGGTAACCGATCACACCTTCTCTTTGTTCAAGGCAATATGACTGCTGCGCGTTATGTTGATGAAACCACTGACAAACCACTTTACTGTCGTATCTAGAGGGCCGTCCATACGTCCTTTTTCAGCAAGACAACGCACGTTCCCATATTGCTCGTCGTACTACGGACTTTCTTCAAGAAGCAGGCATTAATGTTTTGCCGTGGCCACCCCGTTCACTGGATTTAAATCCCATCGAACATGTGTGGGATATGATGGGGAGGAGACTATCCACTTTGCACAATCCGTTACAGACTCTGCAACAGCTAATCCACGACGTTCGAGTTGTCTGGAATGAGGTGCCACAACCAGACATCGATCATCTCATTTTGTCGATGCCTAGACGTATACAGGAGTGTATTCAGCTGCGGGTCGCCCAACGCATTATTTTTATTCTTAATGCTTGCCAATAATTCTTGATGTAAGACTACCTCATTGCCAAAAAATCAATTTGAAGAATTTATTTTTCTTGGTGTAACACTTCTAATGTCACTGAGTATGTCTTTCCTACCGACTGCGAATGATTTCGTACGAAATATATTACAAAAATTTATTTACGTGGCAGTCAGGATTGATAAATTGGGAACTTAATTCACAAAATTTGGTACCGAATTATGAACAAAATTTTGTATCGTGGCAGATGGCCTTCTGAAATTCTGAGAACACGAAATCTTAGGAATAAGGATTGAATGATGACATTTCCCAGGATATTTCCTTGAAGGTCAGCGTAATGTTTATGAATACACAATTTCTTTTAATAAAAGTGAAGTTCGTTTGTATTACTTCTTGTGCGCGAGCATCCAACTACAGCATATAGTTGCTTGATGGATAACACGTTATTCAATGAATATTGTATTTTGCAGCTCGCATCCAATCTCGTATGGAGGAAATTGTCAACTTGTGGGAGACCCTTGTGCAAGCGACTGATAAAAAGAACTCAAAATTACAGGAGGCTCTTCAGCAGCAACAGTTTAATCGAACTATAGAGGATATCGAATTGTGGCTATCGGAAATCGAAGGGCAACTGATGTCCGAAGATTATGGCAAGGTAATGGCAATTTAACCCTTTATGTATCGCCCAACTAACAAAGTGGCGCTATAAATGTTTGGTAAAAGTACTGCCAAGCCGACAAAGCGCTCTTTTATTGTGGCCTGAACACCAAAATGCTGGCTTAATGTTGTGTAAAATGCAAATTTGCTTCCTGCAGCATATTTGCTCTAAAATGAGGTGTCTAAAACATTCTTGTAACATACTTACGCAGCACCTTACAGAATAAATTTTTAACTGTTGCAAAAACGTTTATACAACTATTTTATACGGCATATTAGCTCGGTAGTCAAAATAGTTGGGGCATCCATAGTAACCTTTATACAACAAAATTACTACTTTAGCCAATAAGTTGCTTCCAACGGACACATTTATACAACTATCGTTTAGTTAAGGCTATACATCTGCAACAATATCACAACTATTATGGTACAAAATTACTGTGCTCAGCATACATTTGTTACTTAATATTCAGGGTGTTCAAAAAATAGATGGAGATATTTTAGAGGGATATTCCTTGCTAATAAATATGAAAAAAAGTTTCTATAAACATGGGTCCGGAAATGCAGGGTTTTCAAGATATAGGGTGATATTTAAAAAAAATATTAATATCTTGAAAAATTGTGGAAATTTGGCAGTATTATTTGATGTATTAAGAGATTAAAATTATTAGCTCCAGTGGCGTCCCAGGGGCACCTTAGCGAATATTAGTGGTAAAAAAATGTACGCTACTGTCTTTTTTGTAAATTTAATATTTATTGTTTGATTAAGCATCTAAAAATACAACTTATTTGCCTCTCGTATTTTTTGCACTGGACATAATTGGATTATTAATTTTTGCTAAAAAAATCAAGCGCATTGGAAAACAAAAAATCAAGAAAATATCTAGAACAGGGTGTTATCGTAACTTTTCCAATAGGTGCCATGACGTACAGTACACTACAATAAATGTTGGAAGTGTCCACCATCCATTTCCGTACAGCTTTTCACTCGACGAATCATTGAACGACGAACTCTAGCTAAAATCAAGGTCTATTTTTTATTGCTTTGCAAGCATTTACGATTTTATTTCTTAATTCTTCTATTTTTTCTATGGGAGTAGCGTAAACCATCGTCTTAAAATGTCCTCATAAATGAACATCTATTGGATTTAAGTCAGGGGAGCGAGGTGGCCAGTGAATTGGCCCACCTCTTCCAACTCAATTTTCACCAAAGGTGTTATTCAGATGAGTTCTAACAGGTATACTAAAATGAGGAGTATAAAAGTTATTTGATCAAGTACATTTAGAGGAACTTGTTCTAGCAATATGGGCAATTCTTGTTGAAGAAACTCTAAATAAGATTCGCCATTTAATCTTAAAGGTAAAAAGAAAGGACTAATTAAATGGTCACCAACAATATCTATCTACACATTTAAAGGAAATTGTTCCTGATGGCGACATTTTACGTAAGCAGGAGTATTTTCGTCACTCCATGCATGAGTGTTATGGTAATTAACAATACCATCCCGCAGAAATCCTGCTTCGTCCGTAAAAAGTGTGGTCTTATTAAAATTCCTATTATTATTAACCTTTTGGTAATACCATTTGTAAAACTGTAAACGAGGTAGAAAATCTCTTCACACGTTGGACATGATAGCGATACAAAAAAGAGAATCTGCCACATAGTGCTGTTGGAATGATTACCCCCTAATCTAATAGCTATAGTCCGGGAACTGATACCAGGATTTTGTTCCACGGCACGTAAAACTGCCTTGTCAAACTCAGGCGTTCTTACGGACCTGGGCCGGCCTCTATCATTGGTGGGAATGGCAAAACTTCCTAAATAACATTATTGTCAAAAAAATCTCAATAAAGAAATAAGAAAATTGACCTCTTTCCCGTAATCTACGATCTACACTTTCAAAGGTTTAACTATCTGGAAGTTTCCGCTGGGGAAACGCTTATTCATACGCGCTTTGCTACATAACTGTTGCAGTTGCATACATTGCATGCATGCATATCTACCATTCCCTCAAAAGTGTAATTTTCCATCACAAAAATCAAGACAAAAACTTTTTAGAGAAATTTCGAAGAGAAAATTACGTGAATAATTATTTGCTAAAAGAACTGACACGCAAATGTCAAAATTCCATGCAGAAATGATTTTTTGTTTTAACAGGTACTTGTGATTTTCTTAGCAAAAATTGATAAACCAATTTTGTCCAGTGACATGCAATAAAACCGATTTTATATTTTTTTTTCTGGAAAACGAAGTGAGATACGAAAAAAATACAAGAGGCAGATGCTTAGTCAGACAATATTTGAGCTGATTCAGTCTTTTTATTTGGAGAAACAATCTTTTTTTAATGTTTTTCGCATCATTTTAGAATTATTGCTGTTGATCGTATTATCATAGTATTTTTTCTTTTCGCTCCTGAGACCTGCGTTACACTCACTTCTTGATTTTGTATATTTCTGTAGTCATCTCGCTTTAATTTAGACAGCTTGGATATCTGTGAAAACCAGGGTGTTGCGTTCACTCTTTCATATGCTATTTTCCTTATATATCATATATATTTATATTTTTCATATATACGAGTATATACGTCAAAAAATTCTATAAATCGATCGACACTTGCACTTGGAGATCGCTAATAAATACACAGATTCTAATTTTTTGTATCCTTATTTCCAGATTAATGTACAACCATTGATATTCAATACCTTCAATGTTCTGTGTTTTGACTTCAATGCTAAATAGTGTATATACTAATATACACCACAATACAAATTTTTCACACTGCTGATACAAACGATCTTTTCTTTTAGGATTTGACGTCTGTGCAAAACTTACAGAAAAAGCATGCTCTTCTCGAGTCCGACGTAGTCTCTCACCAAGACAGAATCGAAGCCATAACATCAACTGCCAGACAGTTTGTCGAACGTGGACACTTTGATGCTGATACAATTGCACATAAGCAAAAGATACTAGCCGACAGGTAATGTATGATGGAAGAATGTGCTATTATGGCACTTCAAATGGGCAATATTTTACTGCATTATTTAGTTACTATATTACGACATATATTTTACATTATCGACCTGTTTTCAGATTGCCTACTTATGCAGAGATGCTGGCGATTCACTTTTTCCACTTTTTCTTACTTTTTTTATTCATCTCGCTTTTACTTACTTTTCAGTGGAAACAATCACTTTTCTCACTATTTTTGCTCTCGCTGTATATACCTGAGTCTTCAAACTTCCTGCTCTAGAACCCCACATAATTGTGAAGGCGTTGCGTCTACACATGCCAAAACGTTGACTTCTCCCGAATCGCGTTTTTCCTTATTATACGTTGTTGGTCGGGGCCGCTCCATGCTCTACTGAATTTTTCTTAATTACGGAAAACATTAAAAGACCAGGTTGTCTTCTTTCTGGATATCTATAAGTTATAGTGGTATTAAAAAAACAAACCCACTTACATTAAAAGGTGAATAAATATTTAAATAAACCTAGTAAACACTAGTTTTCATTGCTCTGTATAAAGCAACCTTACATGACATATTTTTCAAAATGTAGATAATATTCAGCCATCGTAAAAAATATGATATTTTAGATAAAATATAAATTTTGCAAGTTTTGAAAAGGGCTTAGCAAATAATCATTCCATTGTTCTACTAATCACGACCTACTAATATATTTGTCAAGAGACAAAAAAGGTGATAACCACTGGGCGAAATGTCGGGAGAATATGGCGGGTGCGGTAACGGTTCCCAGCCGAGTTCAGAAATTTTTTCTCGGGTCACTTTTGCGGTATGAGGCTTGGCGTTATCCTGCAAGAATATCACTTTCTTCCGATTGATCAGGGACGGCTGTTTCTGGATGAGTGCTGCTTGTACTCGTTGACGCTGGTCACAATACAAGTTAGCAGTGATGGTTTGACCCCTTTCCAAAAACTCATAATGAACAATTCCAGTTGCTGTCCACCAAACACACGACAAAACCTTGTTTGGGTGCAAGGAAGCCTTGAGCGTGTGTGGTACCGAATCAGTAGGCGACAACCAATGATACGACCGCTTAGAATTCGAATATAAGATCCATTTTTCGTCGCAGGTTAATGACCGATTAAGAAATGGTTCATTAGCGTTGCGTGAAATGTTTGCTGAACAAATGGTAAGACGACTTAATTTGTTATCATTTGTCAGTTCATGTGGGACCCATTTGCTTAACTTCCACGTCTTTCCTAGCTGATGAAGATGCAAACGAATAGTTTCAGGACTCACTCTGAACATTTCTGCAAGTTCTTGACACGTTGTCCTGGAATTTGCATCCGCAGCCTGTCGAGGATCCTCGTTGTTCATGATTTTTGGTCTCCCTGAGCGCGGTTCATCTCTCAAACTATCGATCATCAACATCCATGGCAATGTGCGATTTACAGCAACCTCACGAACTTATTTGGTTACCTGATACTTTACTTCAAATTATGAACTTTATATTTATTATTTAAAATACATGTGTTATATATTTTTGTAAAGCTTAAAAAATATACAGGGTGTCCAGTTAAAAAACCTAAGTTTGATTTATAACTAAAAATTGACATCCCATAGAAAAAATCTGGCTACATCACTGTGCTTTGCGATATGTGAAACGATAACAGAGATACAAAGGGGCTCCCAAAAAGCAATATTTTCAATTTCGCCCTTTATCCCTGAAACAAAGCGGGCTATGAAAATATTGTTTAAACCATCTTTCTTTCCACAAAAAAAATAGCGCAGTATTGCGAAAACCGCAACTTTCTATCTTTACTAGTTTAGTGAGATTCCCCGAAATATCGTCGAAAATGGGACACCCAGTACAATATATTGCAAATTCAACTAGTTTCACTGTACCCCTTGTCCATTAGGATTTATGTAGTACAGTACGCAAAACTTAAAATTGATTTTGTTATTAGATATGCTGCCTTACAAACGCCAATGGCCATCAGGAAACAAAGGTTATTAGACTCACTGCAGGTGCAACAGCTTTTCCGAGATGTTGAGGATGAAGAAGCGTGGATTAGAGAAAAGGAACCTATTGCTGCCAGTACTAATAGAGGTAACTGCACTCTTTATGATGTTAGTAATTAGTATTTGTGGGGTGAGTTGGACCATCCCCCAGCTCCACTTCCAGACCTCGCTCAACACTACCTCACTTTATGGGACTCCACTGTCTGGCCGATTTAAACCACATCTGAAAACTTTCCCACCACGGATTTATCGAAAACCACTGATTAAAATAAAAAACGCCCAGACACGTCAAAAGATTTGTCAAGCAGGACAACTTTTTAACCAAAAACTATTTCACCCCCTTTCATCCTTTGCCTCCCAGGGTCATCACCTTAAAAATTTTAAATGACAAAGGGTATCTAGTAACAGCTTGTTTGAAAGGTCTTTCAAAGTCTTTTATTTTGACCTTTGATTTTTTTAAATCAGTCGATTCGTGTCCAAGAAAATTAGCAAAACAAAAACACACGAAAATATCACTTTTTATTTTAATAAGTGTTCAAAATGTTGCCCGTTATTGCTCAATCAGGCGATGTTCAAATTCCTTACGGACATTTTCAAAAACATGTTGTGGGATATCATGGCAGGATTCGATGATGAGTTCACGAAGTTCATCTAAACTCTCAGGTTGGAGAGTAAATACAATATATTTCGAATGGCCCCATAGAACAAAGTGTGATGGCGTCAAATCAGGAGATCTAGCAGGTCATTCTATAGGCCTTCTCCGCCCTATCCATTTGTCTGGAAACTCATCGTCTAGCCCAGAGTTCCCCAAACTTTTTTGTGTCGTAGACCCCTTGCCATGTTTTTCCGTGTTAGGTAGACCCCCTACTTACCTGATATTGATTTCCTGTAAATTTCTAACTGCAGTGAAGTTTAGTGTTAAAAACTTAAAGTAAAAACACATGTTAATTTATACATTTATTAATTGAATTTAAATTAAAACTACTCAAAATAAAATTTTGTATCTGTTATGTAAAATAGTGCCCGCATTGAAAAAAAAATAAGAGGGATAAAATAAAAAAAGTGAAAAATAATAAAAAAAAGTTTTTTACTTAAAATAGTACAATAAACGAGTTCATTTATTAATTATAACATAAACGTATGTTCTACAATAATTTCACTGTTAGTTTGATTAAATTTCGCTTCTTATACGTTTAAGTTATCTAAAAATAGGCAAAACATTAACGAATTTTAGTGTGTACCTATCCTTCTTTAAAAAAATTAATGCGGGCACTTATTGGTCAGATACCAATAAACATAAAATAAACTATAAATAAAATAACATAAGCAATAAGTCAATATTTTTAGTGAGAATGATGAACCTGATGCATTATCAACATTTGGCGTCAATTTTGTAAGGGTTAATCTTAAATCTCCTCGGCTAATGATATCCAGTCTGTTTCTTTTTTTCGTTAGGAGATTGGTAACAGCGCTGAACCCCCTTTCCACTAGGTATGACGATGGAAAGGAAATTAAAAATTTCCTCGCTATATTCCATAATACGGGATAAGTAACGGGTATGTTGTTTTGCAGCCAGAATTGATGATATCCGTTTTTAAACTGAACCTTAAGTTCTTCGTTTGTACTTAGTTCAGTCAGTTCCTCTTGTATTATGACATTCGTTTCTTCTATGTCTCCATATGGATTAATTATCCACGGTGATATTACCATAGTAAAAATATCCTCAAACCTAGATTTAAAATCTGAATAGAGGGCATTTAAATGTTGAACGTAAGTTGAAACGTCGTCTTCCTGGCAGCTTGTCTGTGACAAATTGGGGAACTAAGAAAATTAGCCCCGTCCAATATTTTGCTTCATTAGTTTAACTCTGGCAAGAAACGCTGCTAAGATGGACTTTGTTTTAATCAAATTTAAACTGTCGCCTTGTAATTGCAAATTAACCATATTAAATTTTGTAAACAAATCTGTTAAATAGGCGATGTCTGTTTTCCTCTTCATTAAATTTTCTTTTAAAATTTTATCTTTAGTATCCAGAAATTTTAAAATAGTCTCAAAAAGTGCAAAAAATCTTGTCAAACATAAGCCTTTCGACAGCCAGCGTACTTCAGTGTCAAGGAGTAATTGATGAAAGTGTTCGTCATTTTCTTCACACAACTGCCCAAATAACCGCGTATTCAACGCGTTGCTTCGGATTCGGTTTACTGCATCAATGACTAAATGAAGTGATTCATGCAATCTAACACTCAAATTTTTAGCAACTAAATGTTGTCGATGGATGACGCAATGTATTGCTAACACCCCTGACACATTTTGTTTTAAATAGCTTATAAATCCACGATAACGTCCAACCATGGCAGGTGCTCCATCTGTAGCTACTGATATTATATTTGATAAAGCTTTTTCAATGAAGTAATCCTTCAAAACATGAAATATTGATTCACCTTTAGTGTCGGTTATCAAAGTTCTTGCGAAGAGCAGTTCTTCGTAGATTTCTTGATTCATAATAAAACGAACATATGCCAATAATAATGCTGCATTATCAGGTAAAGTTGACTCGTCCAGTTGTATAGAGAAATGGGTCGTTTGCAAATAATTACATAAGAAGCTTTCAATATCAGAACTCATTTCATCAATACGTCTTTCAACAGTATTGTTGCTTAAGGGAATTCTTTTAATGATATCAGATGCAGGTTTGTGTAAAACAGTTTTTAAACCTCTTCAACGGCTGGCAAAATTAACTTCTCTCCGATAGTTATGCGGTTTTCCGGATTTTGCTATAAGAAACGAGATATTGTAAGACGCCCACAAACATCATAATTTCTTTGTGACGTCGAAGCGAACTTCTGTCCAGTATAGGTCTCTTCTGAATTTATCTTTGAGTGTTTGAAAGTATTTCAATCTTTCTCTGTTTATCAGGGTGGCATCTTCTCAGATGATCTTGCAGTTTAGATGGTTTCATAGCGTCATTGCCCAAAACTTTGTTGCATAATATGCGATTGTTTGTCCGGCAAAATTTCAAATAATCAACACTGTACTGTCTACATTTCTTTTAGATTCGGACATGGCATCAGTCATCTGTGGGCAAAATTAAATTATTAAATAAGACTGAAAATCCAGCAGCTGTATATTAAAAATATTTTTTCATTTTTCCGAAAACATTCCATCATTCGAACATCTTGCAACAATTAGCTCGAATTACGGAGATTGCATTGTACGTACGTAATTATATTACCAATTGCTAAAACTTTCAAAAAGAAACTATTGAGGAGTACTCGTGTAATTTTGCATGATTGAATATTTAATTACTAATAACTAAAGTCATGATTGGCGTAATTTATCTATCTTTGCTAACTACGAGTACAAAACTAAAATTTAATAAAAAATAATGTACTTACTTTTCTCCAGCGCTCTCAAACAAAATAACACTGATTCACTATAATTTGTGTGATATACTATCTGTTTATATTTTTTTAAATATTTTCTTAGCACTTTCCTTTTCAAGATTCAGGAAACGAATAAACGTATTTATCCCACATTCGTATTTATAGAGTGACGAATTGAACAAGTCAGTGCAAGGTAGCGAAGCTCTGAGACTGCGACTCTCAGGTTTTTACAAGTTCAAAATGTATTGCGACCACAAAGCGAATACCAACATCCTACAACTTACACAATTTTATAAACATATATAATAAATTTTTTACTTCATAGGTACTTTTATAAATAATGTATATGTTTTGATATTATAAGATAGTATGATGTAAGTAAATAGGTACTATCAGTGTATGTGTTGAGATCCACTATCGTGGACCCCCATATTCATTTCATGGACCCCCAAATTTTTTTTCGCTGACGTAGACCCCTTGCAGGTTGTCATAGACCACTAGGGGTCGATATAGACCACTTTGGGAATCAATGGTCTAGCCATTGCCGAACCGAAACAACATAGCGAGGAGGAGCACTGTCTAGATAGAAATATATTTCATCCTCATCAAGTATAGGGTTTCCATCCTCTTCGATTTTGTTTTTAATGGTTTCAGTGATAAGCGGATTGATGGTATTCAACAAAATATCCAAATAAGTGACTCCATTCAAATTTCCATTAATAAACAATAGTCCAATCACATTGTTTCCTGAAATGCCTCTCCATCTATTAATTTTTTGGGGGTACTGGGTATGCCCTTCTACAAAAGCATGAGGATTTTAATTGCTCCAATACATGCAGTTATGCTTATTAACAAATCCATTTAGATAAAATGTACATTCATCACTGAAGCAGATATTCTTAACATGAATGGCATTATCATTAATTGGTGCAATCATTTGTTCATTCAACTCAACTCGCATATCGAAACCATCTTCGGTTAACTCTTGCAATTTTTTCATTTCAAATGGATGAAACTTATGGAGTTTAGTAAGTGTGTACAGAGCCTAATGAACTAGCAGGCGCAGCAACATTTTTGCGTAATGAAGTATTAGGATTTATTCCAAAATGACCCAAAACTTCAACTTGAGGGGCTTCATCCAAAACTCTCCGATGATCACGTTTTTTATTTGCAACAGATCCATACCATACCTACCATACCTATGCGAAGTTATCTTACTCGGTTGTCTGGCGATAAACGTGACGGCAGTTTGCGGAGCACATTGCTTTTAGGCACCATAAATTAGAATCATTTCCAGTCTTTCGGATAGAGTCCAAACCATTTTGGAGGTAAAATCTGAATCAATAAAGTAATTTTCTCTATCCCAACATTATCATAAAGGGAGGCAGCAGCGGTGGCCGCAGTAGTAGACTCTTCGGTCTCCTGATCAGTCGCCGTGTGCTGTACAGGTTCGAATCCCGTGCCAAGAGAAATTTTTCTCTTGGCTAAGGATGTTGTGATTGTCCGTAGGTGGTAGACAGTCTCTGACTGATATTGGGAAAGATATGTAATATACCAGAAATATCTCTGTGTGGCTATAAACATAGGTCCGCAAATTCTTCGTTCTCAATATACAAGTTGTTAAAATTTGTAAAAATAGTTTTTCATAAATTTCTTAAATATCCTTTACCTATTTTTTTGTAATTTGGCGGTGGTATTTATAACATTAGGAGCTAAATGTAGCTCTAACTTGATAAATTTATTAAATTCAGTGGCGTCTCTGGTGGGCTCTGAACGAATATTTATGACAAAAAATATACGCCACTGAGTTTTGTGCAATTTTTATTATATTAAGGAAATAGAAATACAACTTGTTGTCTCCTGAACGTTTTTGGTATCTTTCTTAGTTTTCGAGAAAGAAAAGTCCACTTGATTGCATATAATTGGACCACACAATATGGGGAATTATTATTTTTTAATTAATATACAGGGTGTTTCAGTTTATTGTTGCATAACTTTAAAATTCGATGGAAGTTTTAAAATTAATGCATAAAGTCTATATAAACATGGGTCGAAAAATGCGTGGCTTCCGAAATACAGGGTATTTAAATTTACTTTCTAAAATAGTTTCTTTCAAATATTTCGAACAATATTTGATGTATAACAGTGAAAATTGGTATACAAGGGTTTTTTGGTACGACAAAACGAACTCATAAAAAACCTCTCTTGTGAATTTTCATTATAGTTAGCCGTTTTTGAGATATTTCAATTTTTAAGGTTCGATGCATTTTTAATTATTTATGATAAAATAACGTTAAAAAGTCAGTATCTCGATAATTTTTAGAAGTAGGCTGTGCCTGCAAATATTTTTGAAATTGAAAGTATGCAGTTCGGGTAAGAAATTTTCAGCATGAATTTAGTGTGAACGTGTGGATTTGTATTTACCGTAATCGACTATTTGGACCCTACCTTTTGCCTGCAAGGTTAAATGCTGCGACCTTCTTGGAATTTTTAAAGACTGAACATGCAAATATGTGGGATGATGTTATGTTAGATTTAAGAAGATTGGCCTGGTTCCAGCTTGATGGTTGTCCAGCTCATTATTCGAGAATAGTTAGAAACTGGCTGGACGAAAATTATCCAGAAAGATGGATCGGCCGTGGAGGACCAGTCGCCTGGCCTCCACGATCCCCTGACCTAAATCCATTAGATTTCTTTGTGTGGGGATTTCTAAAAGAAAAAGTGTACCAGACTCCCGTAATCACAAGAGATATGCTAATAGACAGAATCAGGAATGCATGTGATGAAATAAGGCCTTATTTGAATAATGCTATACCACGTTCGATCATTCGTAGATATGAATTGTGTATTGGACAATTGGGTTTATATTTCAAGCAACTACTTTAGATTTTGTATGTTTGTCCTAACTATCCAATAGCATTTTAGTTGTAAATAATTAATTTAATTTGTTAAAAATAATATTGGAAAATTAAACAAATTAATATTCTGTTTTTTTGTGTTTATTTGGAGTTAGGAATTATTGCTGTGTTTAAAAACACAATCTAAACGATCATCTTAATTACTTGTAATGCCCAAATCGAAAATGTAAAAAAAATATTATTTTCCCATAAATTAAAAATGCATCGAATCTTAAAAATCGAAATATCTCAAAAACGGCTAACTATAACGAAAACTCACAGGAGAGCTTTTTTATGTTGAAAAGTACGAAGAATCAGTTTTTTTATTCAAAAAGCAAAATATTGCACTAAGAAAAAATTTTCGGTCATGTTAATACACTACAGGTACAGTATAGAGCGCCCTCTAGCGGCTACAGTAAAACTATGCCCATGGTTCGTTTTGTCGTACCAAAAAACCCTTGTATACCAATTTTCACTGTTATACGTCAAATATTGTTCGAAATATTTGAAAAAAACTATTTTAGAAAGTAAATTTAAACACCCTGTATTTCGGAAGCCACGCATTTTTCGACCCATGTTTATATAGACTTTATGTATTAATTTTAAAAGTTCTGTCGAATCTTATGCAACAATAAACTGAAACAGCCTGTATACATATGTATTAATATAATAATTATATAACAACAAATAAACTCTAAATGAAATTACATTACATTTACATCTAACTAATGAGTTTTACTAAACTAAGGAATAGTAAATAATAATCAAGGGTTGCCTTTTAAGACGATTGCAGCATTTAGTGAACAACTTGACAGTCGTCAACTTGGTATTTATAAGCTATTGATTTATAATATTCATAAAAAGTGTTTTTTGTGATTATTTTTGGTCCAATATGGTTCAATTTACTAATAGTGCAATGGCAGATATGCATTTCTGTTATGGACCGGCTCATGGAAACTCTAATGCTGCATGTGCAGCGTGTACTGCCTAATAGAACTTATATACGTCTCTATCCAATGACTTTCTGAAACAGGCAGCTTTAAAAGATCGACTGTTGTCATCGAGAGGCCTGCAATGGTACGAACAGTTCAAGTTGAAGAAGCTGTTTTAAATTAAATTGAAGCAAATCCTCATACCAGTACCTGGAAAATAGCTAAAGAATTGTATGTTACCCATGTCACAGTGTGACTAGCAACTACATGTATATCCATATCATATACAACGTGTGCAAGCTATATTGCTCATAGGTTTGCTTTTCATACCAGCTTTTCCTGATTGGTTATGCAGTAAAATGATAAGGAATCCAGGTTTTCTAAGTCGAATATTGTTTACAGACGAAACTTGTTTTCTCGCTATTCAATTATTAACTTCTGCAACAATCACATTTGGGCCGAAAACAATCCACCCGCGTTAATAGAACATAATTTTGAAGAACAGTTTTCTTTTAATATTGGGGCTGGAATTGTCGGTGACCATCATCTCATTGGGTCTCAGTTTCTTCCACCTAGACTCAATGGAGAACACTGAAGGTTTTTAGAATTTGTTTTGCCTGGGCTTTTATAAGTTCCAGACATGAAAAGATTCCGTATGTGGTACATGTACGACGGGACTCCACCACACTTTATCGAAACAATTTTCTTATGAACATTAATTACCATAATCGTTGGTATTCAATACTCCTATTGAAATTGAAGATCATTTACGGAATAGACTCATCAATTCATGTGACATAATAAAAAATACATCAGGTATTTTCAGGAGAATGTGTTGACAGTTCTATTGAAGCCGAAGGGGCCATTTCCAACACTTATTTAGTAAAATTTGTTAGATGTTAATGTTATTAGTATTTGTTGTTGGAAATTATAATAATAACTTCCAAAATAACTTTTCCCCATATTCCTCGAAAACTAAGCAAGATACGAAAAAAATCAAAAGACAAAAAAGTTGTATTTCTGTTCTATTTGCTTGATACAAAGAACATACTAAAAATTTCACAAAAGTTAGTGTCGTACAGTTGTTTGTCACAAATATTCGTTAAGATCCCGCTCGAGACGATACTGGACTTGATAAATTTAATTAAGTTAGGGCTAAATTAGCTCCTTATGTTATAACTACCACCGCCAAATTACAACAAAATAAGGTAAAAAATATTCAAGCTATTTACGAAAAAAAGATTTAAATTTTAACACCCTGTATCTTAAGAACGAAGAATTTGCGAACATATGTTCATATGAACTTTTTATCTTAAAATTACTCAAAGAATCGTCTATTAAATTTATGGTACACACTTGATTAACACCCTCTATAACATTTAAAGCACCGTAATAAAAAAATGAAAAGCAAAAAGTTTTTCAAAAATGTTCCAGTACTACCTGACCACCGCAGAATCCAGAACTCTTTGTTAGGCTAAAGAACAAAATTTCAATAACCTCAATCAAATATGCCATGGCGCCGACCACAGATATTGTCGAAATCACGAAAGATGACGATTACGTCATCATTTTAGTCTGTAGCAAAGACTAACGACAGCGATTTGTAGGAATATTTTGAATGAAGTTTCAGATATGTTAGACAGAGACAAACAGAATTTTATTGTCTAAATAAACTGTATTGCTAATTTGCATGTATCCGACAAAGATAGGCGATGTTTTCATGTTGCTTGATCGATCATATTTGAAAGATGAATAGTTAGGTTATGTTAAAGCAGGTTATGTTGTCTTCGAATAATACTTTGGTCTTTGGTGTTCCTGTCTTAAGGTATTCTACTCATAACTGTTTTTTTCAAAACAAAAACTCCCCACTAAAATTATTATTAAGGTATCACTCAAAACCCCGAAATAAAATGAAAATAAAAATACTCAGTGAAATAACCTAACTTCCCAAAATCATAATATAAATTTGTTGTCATTATGTCCCTGAAATCGTGATTTTATCATCGACGTACGTCCATTGATTACTTCGGTACAATTTATGATGTGACGTAATAGTCATCTTTTCGTGATTTTGACTTATATGTGACTACTCAATAATATGAGTAATTTGCTGACTAAAAGTGAAAACATATACATAATATATTTTACTTGGAATTCAGGTCGTGACTTGATCGGCGTCCAGAATCTGATCAAAAAGCATCAAGCAGTGCTAGCTGAAATCCATAACCACGAGGCTCGCATACAAGCAGTTATCGAAGCTGGCAAGCAGATGATGGAAGATGAACACTTCGCCAGTGACGAAATCAGGAATAGAGTCAATGCGTTGAATGATCATTGGGAGCAGCTGAAAGAAAAATCATCACAGGTAAGATAAAATGCATCAAATATAAATATCACGCACTTTTGCTAGAAATAGCCCAAATGTAAGGTCCGGAATTTAACATTAATTCGGAAACAATGAAATTTCATAATACGTAGTTAAAATTATTTATTTTTTTTATTGAAAGCATAGATAATATCACTAAAAAGAGTGTCCGAGAATCACATGTCAATCTCTGTTGGAAAAATAGACGGAGATAGATTAGAGGGTGATTCCTTGTTAAAACATATGAAAAAAAATTCTATACACATGGGTCCGGAAATGCAGAGTTTTCAAGATACAGGGTGATATATTTTTCTTTTTAACTTAATATCTTTAAAAATATTTACTCGATTCTGTTGAAATTTGTTGTGATAAGAGGCTAATTTAGCACTAAATAGATAAAAGTTATTAGGTCCAGCGAATATTATTGGCAAAAAAATCTACTCCACTGCCTTTTTTTGTAACTTTAATATTCGTTGTTTGATTAAGCATCTAAAAATAATGGGTGATTTTTTAAGAGGTATAGGATTTGATTTTCAAAAAAAACACAACAAATTTGAAAAAACGATTAAATCTTTATTTGAGTCGATAGAACGGTCGATATAATTTAATGTTTAATGATTATTTCATGTAAATGTTGGCCGTGGCTCCGCTTTAGATGGCCCATGCGCAAGGTCCAATTTTGGCACACTCTCTCCAACATATCGGCCGGTATCTCACGAATAAATGCTTCAATATTGGCTTCCAATGCGTCAATCGTTGCTGGTTCATCCCTGTAGACATTAGGATTAACATGGCCCACAAGAAATAGTCCAACGGCGTTAAATCACACGATCTAGGCGGCCAATTGACGGGCCCCAAACGTGAGATAAACTGTACACCGAACTCGCCTCTCAATAGGGCCATTGTTTCGTGTGCGGTGTGGCATGTGGCACCGTCTTGTTGAAACCACATGTCAGCCAAGTCCAGCTCTTCCATTTTTGGCAAAAAAAAGTTTGTTATCATCGCACGGTAGCGCTCGCCATTCACAGTTACGTTCCGGCCATTGTCGTCTTTGAAGAAGTACAGCCCGATGATGCCACCGGCCCATAATCCACACCAAACAGTGATTTTTTCGGGATGCATTGGTAGCTCTTGCAATGTTTCTGGCTGGTCTTCACTCCAGATGCGGCAATTTTGCTTGTTAACGTACCCATTCAACCAGAAATGAGCTTCGTCGCTGAACACAATTTTTCGATAAAAATGTGGATCTTCCTCCAACTTTGCCAGCGCCCATTCACCAAATTGGAAACGTTGTGGGAGGTCGTGTGGCTTCAATTCTTGCACCAGCTGTATCTTATAAGGTTTTACACCCAAATCCTGTCGCAAAACTTTCCACGTAGTGGAGTGATAGAGGCCCAATTGCTGCGAACGGCGGCGAATCGACATTTTACGGTCATCACTAACACTTGCGGATACACTCGCAATATTTTCTTCAGTCCTCACTCTACGTCTGCGTGTTGGTGGTTTAATGTCCAGTAATGTAAACTGGGTTGGAAATTTAGTCACAAGCTTCCGAATAGCTCCCTCAGTAGGCCGACCAAATTGCCCATAAATTGGAAGCACTGCTCGATGCACTGTCTTAACCGAGCATGAATTTTGATAGTAAAATTCAATAATTTGCAAGCGTTGTTCGTTCGTAAGTCGATTCATGGTTAAATTATAGACCAAACTGAACAAGTTTGACAATGACACGATTCACGCGTCATCTGTCAAAAACAGTGTTGCCAAAAAGATACTAGCAAAAAAATCACCCATTACAACTACTGTGACTCTTGTATTTTTTCGTAACTCACGTCGTTTTCGAAAAAAAAAACATATTGCATGTCACTGGTCAAAATTAGTTTATTAATTTTTGCCTAAAAATCACAAGTGCTTTGGAAAACAAAAAACATTTCTGCATGGAAGTTTGACATTTTAGCGTAAATTCTTCTAGAAAAGAATTATTCACGTAATTTTCTTTGCAAAATTTCTCTAAAAAGTTTCTCCATCGGTTTTTTTTAATGGAAAATTAAACTTTTGAGGAAATGTCATCTGCAAATATTTGAATTTTACAATAATCTAAAATATCGCAGATGGCATTAATGTACAAAATAAATAGTGGGCCTAGTTTACTACGTTGTGGTACACCAACAGAAATATTTATTGAGATTGATAATGTAGGTCCTATTTTGGTTTTTTGACTTCTGTTAATTAAGTAGTTTTGTAGAATTTTGAATTCAGATCCTTTAAATCCATATTGATGCAGTTTTGGGAGTAATTTACCTTTGTCAGTAGTTTCAAATGCCCTTTTGAAGTCCAAAAATGCTGTCACTGTATGTTTCCTAATGTCTATACATCTCCTCCAGTCCTCTGAAACCATTTGTACTTCCGTATCAGTTGAGTGTTTCTTCTTGAATCCATCTTGAAATTTGGTTAAAGTCATATTTCCCTCGATAAATTTGATGATCTGTTCGTGAGTAATTTCTTCAAATACTTTTTCAACAACTGCCAGAACATTAATTTATTAGTCGCATATTGCTGTACAATTCTTAACTTTCGACTCAGGAGTTATGGTAGAACACTTCAGTTTTATTGGACATTCGCCATATTTTAAACAGTAATTTATCAGGATTAATATTCTTGCTCCAATAATTTCAAAACATTCATTACGCACTCTTTTAGATAAAATCTCACTCTTATTTTGATTTGATTTCAATGTTGATACAATCTTCTTGAAACGATTAATGTTTATTGTTCTAAACTCACTGAATAATGCATTATAATCGGTCTAACGGGACGGGATTTCCGTCAATAAATGATCTTACAATGTCGTTGACACTTTCTATGAAATATATATATTTATTCGAACTGCTATTATTTTTTCATTTGTCATTACCCCATCGTCGAACTTAATTTTAGATAATGTATTTCTTCTAATAGGAGAAACAATATTTTTCAATGTTTTCCACATCTGTTTGCTATTATTTTTACTGACATCAATTTTTGTATTGTAATATTTTTTTCTTTTCATCTCGTAGAACTGCTTCAGATTGACTTCTTTATCTTGTATATTCTAGCTAATCATGTTCACTCCCAGTAATCATACACTTTTTATAATTGTAGTCTCTTTTTAATTTGGAATCCTTGAACGTCTGTGAGATCCAAGGTGTTAGATTTTTCCTTATATAAATTCTTGTGTTGACTGTAGCTTCTTTCATGCATCATTTTTCGTTTCGCCTAATATAATTTGACTATAACAGATGAGACGGAAATAGAGCGCAGCCACTGTTTGAAATTACCATCTAAAATCACAGTAATTTCGAAATAACTCAATGATCCACAATACTTATTTAAATCACTGCCAGTCCTAACACTACTAATATCACTTTTTCAGCGCAAGCAAGATTTGGAGGATTCGTTACAAGCCCACCAGTATTACGCTGATGCCAATGAAGCGGAGTCATGGATGAAGGAGAAGGAGCCGATTGTGAATAGTACAGATTACGGGAAAGATGAGGATTCATCGGAGGCGCTTTTGAAAAAACATGAAGCGTTGATGAGTGATCTGATTGCATTCGGAAACACCATCGAAGCCTTGAAGGAGCAAGCTAAAAATTGCCGGGTGAGTAATTAGTATAGACATTGGTGGACCCAGAAAAAAGTTTCACAAAAAAATGTCTGTAAGTGCAATGGTTTGCATGTACAGAAAAACGTGAAACAGTGAATCAGTGTTTAAACGTATCTCTTAAAAGTTTTGGCACAAAATGTTTATCGGATTTTTTTTAGTTATTTATTTAAACAATAACAAGTTATCATAAATTACAACTCAATACGAACTAAACTATAATATCGAATTATGTGAAGTGGCCCGTTCTGCTATACTAGACGCAATGTTCTTCGAATGTCTCTCATGAGGTCCTGGACGGAATTCAGACCAATTTCTCTGTTTTTCGTAAATTCGCCGTCTTCATTGTTCTTCTTATTGGGCTTCCCAGCCTCCAGGATTATCTTTTTTGGGAACAAAAGGTATGTTGTGTTGTCGACGCCAGTTTTGGGTATCTCTTGAGTAATGGCATGATGCTAGGTCTGGCCACAACATGATATGGTGATTAGCATGCTGTTCGTAAAACAACTTGGAAAGGCAGTTATCAATATAGCTCTGAATATTCAAAGCTTCACCTCTTACTCTTCCCACAAAAGGTTGGAATACACCCTTGTTAGAAATTGCGCACCAGACAAGGATCTGTAAATTTCGCTTTATGTTTGTATCTAACATTGTCAGGGCATTCCTCTACGTTGTCCGTATAAAATCCGTCGTTTCCCTTATTTCAGAATTACTCAAAGTGAAATAGTTTTCGTCATCTAAAATAATGATTTTTCCATTGATAAAGTGTGCTTGAGAGTATTTTGTGCACTTAAGACCCTTTCGATATTTAAGACCATTCCTCCTCAATTCCAACGATATCGTACTCTTATAAGATCTGTACTGACGAGCCAGTCTCCTTGTTGACATTCCAACCTGATTTTTTGCTCTTCTCGCCAATCTCTCTAACCTCTGTGCGTGTGCAACTAACTTGCTGATTTTGGGGGTTCTTGAGCCCCGGGTTTCTATAAGACGATTTGGTAACAGTATATGATGTTCTTCAAAACTTACTAAAGTACGTATTTCACAAATGCCTGAATTTCACGAAAATGCTCTGCTATGAACTTTGTTCTTCGATATAATCTACGGTCTTAGTTGAAAAAAAAAACAAAAGTTATAAAATACATTTTAATATACATAATATGTAAGTGAATATATATCGAGTTTAAAACTTAAACAACTTAAATCGGTACTAGAAACAACAAAAAACTGGAACAAGTTATTTTAAATTAAATTCCTCCTAAGTGCACTGACAGCAGACAAAAGGGTTAAAAACTTGAAATTTAATGCACTAAATTCATTTTTCTGTTTTTAGTCCTAGCCAATTCAAAATGATCCGCATAATAGAGAATGACCTCTCGTATGTGACAGACGTTACTGGTAACGTAATTGCCTCTTGAAACAAAGTACATATACTCATATAATATATTGATTGAAAGATTTCTGGTTTCAGTTCATTTCGAAGTGTTTCATAAGATACATCCTTTCGTCAATTAGCTAAGAAGTCGTCTTTGTAGTAGGAATGAGAATAAGGTAATGACATGGCACTAATAGCCGGTACTATTTTGTTACTATCGGGTTTGGGAGCGCTAATTTGTGGCATTACCATCATGTTTGTGACCATCGGGTTTGGGGGGCTAATCTTGAGCTTGGGGGGGCTAAGCCTCCCCTAATTGCGCCACTGCCTCTGTGCAGTAAATGCTCGTGGTCTTCCGCTTTTCCGCTATTGTTCGACAAATGGTTCTACGTCTTCATTCTGGAATATTCGACAGATTTTAGCTTTGGATACCCAACCAACCAAATTGTAGATACTTTTTCTTATTTCTAACTTATACATCTCAAAGCGAAAACTTCAAAATAAATAAATTCAACTGAGAGTAAAGTAAACAAACTTTTGTTTGCAAAGGCAACTTGATATTATTTTGTGTTTGTTGAAATTAAAGCCAATGAATTGTGTGCCAAAACGTTTAGAACATACGTTATTCTTAATAATAAAACATTAAGGACCGAAGAAACGATGCAGTGTTCTGAACTCCGATTTTGAATGTATACTTAATTAATTTCAGCAGCAAGAGCCTCCTGTCGTTGATGTAACTGGAAGAGAAACTGTTCAAGCTTTGTACGATTACACTGAAAAATCGGCACGAGAAGTATCTATGAAAAAGGGAGATCTTCTTTACCTTTTGAACTCCAATAATAAGGTATTTTACTTTTGCTAATATGTTGTAGTAGTATTGCCAGTAGTATTTCTTGTCTGACTGTTGAAAAATATACAGCACAACCTGGAAGAACGGCATTGATGTATCCGAGTTAAATCGTAAACTTTTGGTAGTGCATACGAGGGATGTCCTTTAAGTTTTGCATATAGAAACATAGTAGGCCACGCGGATCGAACGTCAGTACTGAATCTTAACCTCACTCTCTAGTAAACTTAAATTCAAAGTTTCACAACGATACGTGCAGTGTTCTCACTACAGTGATTTTTTAAGTGTTACCAAGTCATTAGAAAAATGGAACTCAAACGAGAACATTTTCGCGCCATAATTTATTACGACTTTCAGAGACAATTATCGCAACAAGAATGCCTTGCTGAGTTACTGTCTGTTTTTGGCAGAAGATCTCGAAGACCTCAATTCAGAAAATTTTACATGAAGAATTAGGAGTAAGAAAATTAGTTTCTCGTTGGATGCCCCACCTGATGACTGAAGAGCAGAAAGCAGCTAGGGTTAATTGGTGTCAAAAAACGCTTGACCGTTCCAATTCCGGAAACTCAAAAAATGTGTACAGCATTGTTAGTGGTGATGAATCGTGGTTTTACTGTTATGAACCAGAAAATAAACGATTGTCGGCTGTTTGGGTGTTCCAAGGTGAAGAAAAGCCAACAAAAGGCATCTGTTCTCGAAGTGTTTCGAAAAAGATGGTCGCGACATTTGTGTCAAAAGCGAGTCATATTGCAACAATTATCTTTTTAATGAGCAAAGAACTGTTACTGCGGATTGGTATACCACCATTCGTTTGCCAAAAGTCATCACCGAGCTTCGAAAAATCAACCCCGATGAAGAATCATCCTCCACCAAGACAATGCAAGCTCGCACACAGCCCAAAAAACAAGGCAGTATTTAACGGAAGAAAACGTGGAATTATTGGACCATCCTCCATATAGTGCCGATCTAAGTCCTAACGATTTCTTTACTTTCCCGAAAATTAAAAACAGACTGCGTGGTCAAAGTTCCAGTCACCAGAAGGAGCAGTTGACGCATTCAAAAATGCCGTTTTGGATCTGCCAGCAAACGAGTGGAATAAGTGCTTCGAAAATTCGTTCGAGCGCATGCAGATGTGTATTAATCTTCGTGGGGAATACTTCGAAAAACAATAAAGTCATTTAAAACTACCTACCGTGTTATTTTATTTCCATATGCAAAACTTAAAAGACATCCCTCGTATCGTGAAAAATATACATTCTGCCAATTTTAAGCACTTTTTAATAACCAGCCAAAGTAAACATGCAATGAGCCATCAGAGTGACAAGTGATATCAATCTTATTACCAAGGTTTTGACCACGCATGAAACAGGTACCTCCAACGATTATGAACGCTAAAATTGTTATTTATAGGGTAATACAAATTACGCTCTGTAACAGTTTACGAACGCAGCCCTGTGGGTCAACATTTGAGACTATAATTTTCAAAAAACAAATACCATAGATTGTCATTTTGTTTAATAAAATAGATTATCCCACATAGTTTAGTGCTCTTAATTTTATGATCTGGAAAAAGTACCTTTACATGAATTACTCAGCTCTTGTTTTTCTAACAGGACTGGTGGAAGGTAGAAATCCACGACCGTCAAGGATTCGTACCCGCCGCATATGTAAAGAAAGTAGACGCTGGGCTGACTGCTTCTCAGCAAAATCTTTTGGATAGCAACTCGATATCTGCTCGACAGAGTCAGATCAACCAACAATACGAGCACCTTTTGCAGTTAGCCAATGAGAGAAGGAATAAGTTAGATGAGACTGTCAAAGCGTACGTATTGGTCCGAGAAGCTGCCGAGCTGGCCGGATGGATAAAAGATAAGGAGATGCATGCTCAGGTATGTTGAATTCTAAGAAATGTCATTTTTTGCCGATGCCGATGAAAAACTGTATAACATATTCACTACTTTTCAAAAGCTTACATACATTTAACAATTGATATTTGAAATTGAGAGAAAAAGTGAAAGTAGAGTCATACAGAGGAGGAATATTTCAATACTTACGTTCATTTTGCAAGTGAAGTGAGATAGTCCAAACAGATATGGGACTATCAAATCAGTGAATGTTACTTCCTGATTTATCATGGAGTTGAAGGAAAAATCTCACAACTTGAATTCGGTATATTTTGCATATAAACAAAATGAAGGGAACCTAAACGCTGCGCTGCGACTAAATGTCATCTCATTTAAACTGAGTTCTGGTAAAAAGAACATACACTAAAGTGAGGAATCTGAAGTGACGTGAGTCTCAACTCTCTCTACTTGAATACCCCGCGGTCAAGATCGACTTCCTGAACATCAATCACCCCGATTCAGAGGTAGTTTTTCTCGGTCATTCCAATGCCCATAATTAGCTGTGGTTCGGCTCAAACAAGACCGATGCAGCAGGTCATGCAATTGAGGCGTTCACTATTACTCAAGGGCTGACTCAGCTCGTGACGAGCCGCCTTACTATTTTTCCCCGCGTTTCGTCACATGGCAGTAATCTGCTGGATCTCTTTCTAACCACCCATCCTGTCCGTTAAAGCACTACTGTCCTGTCTCCCCTGGGTAACTGAGACCACGGTGTTGTGCAGGTTAGTTTCGGTCAGAACTCGCTGTGGCAGCAGAAACTCGCCTAGGTCCCAAAATTTGGCTTTACGGTTATGCCGCCTGAGAGGGGCTCAGAAAATTCTCCACCTTTCCTTGGAGAGATGCTTGTTTCGCTGACGCGGATGCATCGGCTGTCTGTTCTTCGATTATCGAAACTATCCACGTTGGGATGGAGGAATACATCCCTGTTACAGTGAAAGTGCCTAAACCAGGGTCCAACGGCTGGTTAAACAAATCATGCGACACTGCTCGCCAGCAGAAGATCAAGTCACACAGAACCTTCTTACAAAACCCCATTGTAGAGAACAGACAAGCCGACGTCGAGTCCAGAAACAAATATAACGAACCGGTTCGCAAACTTCCATCCTATGGGCTCCCATAGAAGCTTTGCAGATGGGTGGCTTACTTTCTCTCTGGCCCCAAGATATCCGTCGTAATTGACGGGTTCTCCCCTTCATCCCACACCGTCAACGCGGGTGTTCCCCAGGTATCTTAATTGGCTCCGACACTGTTCCTCTCACATATCAACGATTACACAGTAGAAATTATCTAGGCAGCAAGTTGGAATTTTGTCATTTTTTTTAGGTTCATTACGGCATAGCCCTACCGGCGATATGTTTGTGTTGTTGGATATATGAGCCCTGTGTAGTTGGCCCAACCATCAAAACTACGTTTTTTATGAAATTTGTCATATTAGCGGAAACGTATTAAAAACTAAAATGTATTTCTATTAACATACGATATTTTTATTTAATATTAGCCTAAAATACTACATTTTTTTGTAACAAAGAAAAAATGTCTTCCGAATTAAAAAATGCCGATTAATGAAAATCAACGAAACCAAACAGCAGCAAATCACCACTGCGTTACATCTCCTTTTCGACTGATTACTGCTTCGATACGTCTTGACAGTATCAACTAATGTTTGGCAGTCATTTGATGTAAAACTGTCCTTGGAGACGGGTTCGCAATTCTGGAACGGTACCTTTTTTAAGACATTCTGAAACACTTCTTCTTTAGTTCTTATGACACGACCCCTACTATCACCAGCGCATACTCCAAATCTGGTTTCATCACTCCAAATAATGGAGTTCTATTGGTTCGGATACAATAATTTGTGTTTTTTTGGTCCACCCTAGTCTATTTTTCTCCTGAATATTTGTCAGTAAGGGCTCTCTTTTGCCTAGAAATACTGAGAAAAATAATTTAAGCCTGTGACAAGTTGCTCTTAAAAACTTTTTTGTGGTTGCCTTCCATTCCATAATATTTTCAAATTGTTTATAATTAGCACGCCGATTTTCCTTGATAATCCGTTTTAAGGCTCTGAAGTTGGTATTGGAATAACGCGGGCGACTTCCAGTTCTGGGTTTTTGAGCCACAGATTCCGTTGTATTGTACAATTGAATAATATTTCGTACTGTATACCTCGATTTGTTAACACTGTCGGCGATTTGGGAAGCATTTTGACCTTTTAAATGCAAGTGAATTATCACTTTTCTTATTTCGTCAGAAACAGCTCCACCACGAGCCATTTTTAATTGTTAAGTACAACACAAATGCATTGAAAGTGGATTTAAACTTCAAAAATCAACTTCTTAGCAACGTAAAATGCTATCATTTGTTGTACAAAGCCTACCTTTATTTTATCGAAGCGAATAAACAGATCATTCAACTTGAGTTGTCTCCATCATGCATTTTGCTATACACAAATAATTTCGGAAAGAAGACAATGTCGAAATAAAAACGCTTTAAAAATAGCCGCGTTGGTTTTGTTAACTTTCCATAAACATTTAAAGAAACCAAAAATATTATATTTGAAATAAAATTTTAATTAGCCCTCAAATAAATTCACAAATATGTTTTGGAGCGTTGTTCCGACTTCACTGAGACAGGGCTTGTATATATCTCACTATTAAATCATCTAATGGAAGGCATTCTAAAGTAAAAGCGTATTCGATGCCGTACCCTAGCCAATCTAGTCCACACAAAACTTTGTTATACATAGTCAAACTGTTGAATTAACGTGATAAATGCAAAAGCATCCTAAATAATAGCATTCTCATATAGGTACAAGATGTCGGTGAAGACCTCGAGGAAGTAGAAGTCTTACAAAAGAAATTCGACGACTTCAGAACCGACCTAAAGGCGAACGAGGTTCGTTTGGCTGAAATGAACGAGATCGCTATGCAGCTGGTTTCCCTAGGCCAGACCGAAGCTGCGCTCAAGATCCAAACCCAGATGCAGGTCCTGAACACCAAATGGACCAGCTTACAGCAACTGACCAACGAGAGAGCCACCCAGCTGGGATCTGCTCATGAAGTGCAGCGGTTTCACAGGGACGTTGATGAGACCAAGGATTGGATAAATGAAAAGGACGAAGCTTTGAATAACGAGGATTTGGGAAAGGACTTGAGGACTGTTCAAGCACTGCAGAGGAAACATGAAGGCTTGGAGAGAGATTTGGCTGCTCTTAGTGACAAGGTACGTTCCGAAATCAAATAAGATCATTGAATTACACTCAAAGCATAACGATCATTAGGATGTCCCAGCCTATGAGGGCAAACAAATTTTTGTTCGAATATCCTCTAATTTTTTTTTCACTTGATCTTAACAACCCAAAAAATGAATATTATTGCAATCGGGAAACGCTAACCCGGTCAAGCTTTGAATATGAAAGTTAATACGGAAGCCATGTATGGATTTCAAAACCTAATATTCTTGTTCGACAAATAAAACACTGCTTTATTTGTATCTTATATTTCTTGGATATCATTAAAATAACATTATTTACAAAAGTTTTTTTACAGGATATACTTGCCCGTATTCTTGAACGCAACGTAATAAATACTGTTTTTGTTCCTCATTAGCAGTGATTAAGCCAAAGTCTTGCATTAACTTGACTGCTCTTTCTGCCGTATCGTATCGTTAATTGCTTTCAGTGTTTGCACCTTATTCTTAGCATGTTGAAAAGAATTATTATGTGGCTATGGAGTTGAGTCAACTGAACAAGGACTTGCCTTTGATTGAAACAAAGTCATCAATATTTTCCTCTGAGATGAAAAAAACGAAGAATAGCTACCATCTAAGCATACTGGTTTTGCCCGTCCGACCACAGACAGTCAACCATGGACAGACGTTTTTTACTTTTTGGCTACTCATCAGCATTGTCTAGGCATGGCCTCGGATCAGGACAATGAACGAAAGCATAGCACTTAACCTCTATCTGAGGTATAAGATCTATCGAAACAAACTAGTATAAGGTGCCATCTATTGCCAGAATCGCAGTTTATGCTGGCTTATTTTAACAGTTAGCGTATTACATCGCAGCGGTAAAAAAAGACAAATGAAAATTTATTCGTCAGAATTACCATAAAGTGAGCCAGAAAATTCTTCTTTCGTTGAGATGTAGCGTGTACCGAGGACTGATGGACTTTATTTGGCTAAATTAGCAACAATTTTATACTCGAGTTTCCTCAGCTACGTCGTCGTCGAACAGAGATGAGACAGAGACCTCATCTATCAAATACCATGAATGTTGGCAGAACTTTTGTAAAGCTGCTTTTGAAATGGTTTTGTGAATTCTTTCGTAAGCCTTCATTGCCTTTAAAAAGCATAAATCCTAGTTAGGTGCTTTTACCACTTATTGAATCCACGGTTTCACGTATGTTGTCACGATGAAAAGGCAGATATCTAACAGAGCTGCTCTATCCTTATTAGAAAGTTTGATCCGAGAACTTATTAACGCTATTTTAATGAATAGATTGCTCTGACCATCCATCAAGCTTGATGCATGGCACCTGGCGGTCGGATCTTAAATTTCTTCTCTGTATCTCCGCCAAGGAATATTATTGAAAGTTCAATTAGTCCTCGATAGTCGTCTCTAGCAACTTCTTTGGTCAAATCTTATCGATAAAATTCTAGCAGCTTGTCAATCTCTGAAATATTCAGGCATGATAGCATTTCAGAAAAAAATCTGAATTTTCTCTGGATTCACACTTTTACAGCTCTCGCGAAACTTTTCAAAGTAAAATAAAGTTTATTTACCAAAAATAAAGATAATATTATAAGCTCAATATAAAATCATACACAGTTTAGTACGGTAAACAAACAGGAATCCCACAGAAGCAAGCTTGTGCGTGGCATTTTAAACATTGGAATGTCAGAGCTTGTAGTCACTTGATCGATCTTTGATTCAAACACGCCTTTTAACACCAATTCGTAGACATGATGGCGGCAGGCAAAAATAAGCTTTTCTTTGCTAAGTTTCTGTTCGAGAAGGTCGCAGACACTGTTAATGCGACCCCCGTATTTGAAGCCGTAATATCACAACTGAGAATCTGAACTTTAAGATTCCAGTCAATAATAGCATCCCAAACTGCCTGAGCCTGCTCGCTGCCTGAATATTTATCCCATTTGGGAAAAGCGATAGGTTGCTTTTAATTTCCATACGTTATAACAATGGGTAGACGTTCTTCTTTAGACTTGTGTGCATTTAAAGGAAGCAACAATTTGTCATCCCAGTGGACCGTCGCTTTGGAAAATCGTCAGTGTTATGTCCAAGTGTCTGAATGGTTGCTTCGGTAATAAAAACAGCATTTCTCATACTTATCCGACAGCTATTTAATGCTGCCACTAATTTTAGAAACTTTTCCTCATTTGAGTTTGATTAGTATCAGGCTGTGTGCTCTGAGATGTGATGGGGAAAGTTCCTTGTAAATCTGTCTCGAAATCCGAAGATGAAGTTTCTTGCACTGGTTCGTAAGCTGATGGCGAAGAAAGTTAAGGAAGCAACATTTTTAGCTCGCCGTTTTTGTTCTTCGGTGTTCATAAGACGCGCATTTTCTTTTATGGCTAATTTCTTGTCCACCCCAGCTAAATGACTCCTAGGTCGACCTGGCTCTCCCCCGCTGCAATAAGATCCTATCCTCATTTATTTTCATCATTGTCCAAGTTCGCAACAACCTGTAGTCGACGATGTTCAAACACTTCTTGTGTTTTGCTTGCATTTTTTCGCAAATCTCTCCAAACTTGGTATGAGGTAACTAGTTTCTTAACACAGTTAGGTGGAAATTTTAGTCGGTATACGTGCCTTTTCCAGTAAATAACGCATTCATGAATAGTAAGGTTGACGCTCTCAAAAACTCTTAATTTCACTTCCCGGATATTTATAGAACAAAACTGCTAGTACTTGTCCATTAGAGGGAACTTTAAACCGGTAATTTGATGCTTTACGTCCCTTATCAAAAATATTCTCTTTTTAAACAGTGCGTTTATATGTTTATAAGTTTTTTCATGCTCCAACGCAAGTAGGCACGGGTTGCCTTGGTTCTAAGTACATAAAGTTATATTTTTTGGCATTTTTCAAGAAAAATTAGAGGGTATGCGTTTGAAAAAGAAATCTGTAATTTTTTTTGGTACACCCTACTGTTCAGCTCTTGGTGCCTTGATTTTAACCACTTTTCAAACAGAATCTCTTGCAATATCGGAATATCTAGAATTGTATACTATAGTAATATTCTTTATCAACGTATTTTTTATACAATACAACGGAAATATTAGGCTCTCTTGCACTGAAAAAAATGGATGTATACCGTTATAGCAATCTACACAAGAAATCGTAAATGTACTCGTATATAATGTGAGCTCGAAATTTTCTCAGTACTTCCCAGCTCCCAATCTCATATGTATTTGTTAATATCTGATACTCCCTTAGATAAAACAACTTGATGAAACTGCTAATCGCCTAGCTGCTACATACCCAGAATCTACTGAGCAAACTCTGGCCAAACAGCGAGAAATCAATACAATGTGGACACAACTGACCGCTAAAACCAACAGCCGCAAAGAAAAGCTGCTGGACTCGTACGACTTGCAAAGATTTTTGAACGATCACAGGTAAGAAATGTATCCTGTTAAAACCACGGTCATTTATAATATGTTGGTCTCTGTCAAGTATAAGTGGTGCGATAATAATTGCCGAGAATTTTTCATTGAAAAAAACAAGCAAATAAGTTTTCGGCAAAATTTGATCATTAATCGTTACAAACGTTGTGTGCAATTCCAGGGTAAAATACTTGCACCTCTTTCGTAATATTGCTCTAGAAATGTACTCTTGCAATATCCAAACAGGTATTATGTATAATGTTATCTATTTCAGGGATCTTTTGGCGTGGATAAACTCAATGCTAGGGTTAGTCAGTTCCGATGAATTGGCTAATGATGTGACAGGGGCTGAAGCGTTAATTGAGAGACATCAGGTTAGTAGCTGGATCAAAAACAACATTTTTATTACCTTGTATTCCGATCGGGAATTTTACAATTATTCGTAGTTATCATTTTATAACTTGACATAGATTTATATATAAAAAATTGCGATAATGTTAAAATATAATCAAACCTGCTTCAGTTGACCAATTGAACTTGCATCTTGTCATGTTTTGTAGCCATAACTTTTTTGTTTTTGGTTAGAACTTTTTTGTATAGTGTCATTTTGTAGCTTCCTTTAAAGGTCTACAGATGTGTATTTGAAGATTTATTACATTCATGCAAACACTTTTATTTGTTAATTCCCGAAAAATCCATTTTTACATGTGCTGCTTGTGAATAAATACTTTTCCCACAAAAGCAGATCTTTGTTTGTTGAAGATTTGTTTAGTATTAATACTAAAATGTGAATTTTGTATAATTATTCGTTTATACATTTTTTTAATTCATTTTCTGTAGTTTTACATTCTTGTCTATCAAAATTACGTCACTATGCATTCTGAGTATTCATAAAGTTATTTTTTAATTTCACCTTAAACATTTTTAAATTGAAACACTGTTGAGTATCATTCTTCAATTTATTAAATTCAAGTACTCCCTTTTGAAATACAGATTGGCTAGTTATGCTACTATTACAATCTTGCAGATGAAAATCTATACTGCCTCTAGTTTCGTAGTTATGATAATGTCTATTTAATTTTGTGAAGTTTTCTAAATGTAGTGGTAATAAATGATTTTTTAATTTGAAAATGAAAATGAGAACTAAATAACATATGGAAATGTTTTACATTCAGCCAGTGTAGTTCTTCTAATATAGACTTAATCCTAGTATATAGAAGTAATTTTATCTTTCTTGATATTTTTGAAATAATGTTCTTGAAACAATAGTTTACTAACCAGACAGTGGCGGCTCGTGGCAAAATAAAACAGGTGTTCTACAAATCCGAACTTACCTATTTTTTATATGTCAGTTCGATCCTGCGCTGCTTCTTGGCAGCAAATTTGTCGATCACCTTACCGTTGAAATTTTCAATGGTCGAAATAAATTCCTTTTCAATGGACAGCGTCGCTGTAAGGCGATCCTGGGTCATACTCGTAGTATTACGAAGAAAAGTCTTGATTCTTTTCAATGTTGAGAAATTTCGCTCAGCCTCTGATGTTGACATAGGAGTTGTAACAATAATTTGTAATAGCCTTTTTGTTTCTTTTAGTGTTTCCTCCAAACTATTTTGTATCAAAAATTTCAAAAGAGACAGAGTTCCATATCAATCTCGGCAATCATTCCGTGCATAAATAACAGACAACTCTGTCTTTAAACGACTTTTTTCTAATTCGGGATAAGCCAAGCAGGTAGTTTCCAACTTGTCATCAGCAAACTTACCACATTATTCTCCAAAGTGTTCTGGGAAAAAAGGGATGCGGCTACCAAATGATCTTTGAATTGAAATTTGTCATTTGCAGAATCAACTATAATTGTCGCATACTTCTAATGCGGCAACTCGGTGATCGTGACTGCTATTATTACGTCGTCTCCTTTTGTTGCCTTGGGGTTCAGTGCAAATACTTTTGGCTTCATTTATTATGTCATCAATTTTGTTTCTCAAATCGTCAATACATTTTTCAAAATTATCGATAGCCGTTGTAACTTGCGCTGGCTCGGTTTTTCTCTTCTGCAACTGGTTGAACAAGATGTCGACGTGAGGCATGACATGATGAAAAAATGTCAACCAAAACACGAAAACAGAATCGATTAACATACGGCGAATACCGCAAGCTGCCTTGCAAACGGTTTAATTAGTGAAATTTTGTTCTATTTCTTCCATGCATTCAATGAGTGATTCTCTGTTCTCAAACACTACATTTATTGTTCGAATATTAAAATTCCAACGAGTTGTTGCTCCTTGGGGAATTTTTTTGCCCACAATTCTGTTCAGTACCTCTACGCGTTGAGGAGAATTATTAAAAAATCCCGGAATATCTTTCAAATTCCCAAAGAACACCCGAACTTGAGCATTTGCGGAAGCAGCTTGGGACATAATCAGGTTTAACTAATGCGCATAGCAATGCACATAGTGAGCAAATGGGTATCTGTTTAATTTTTGCCTGTACTCCAGCATTATATCCGCTCATTACCGCGGCTCCATCATAGCTTTGTGAAATCAGTTTGTTAGGGAAATTTCCTATTAATGGATCTACGACGCTCAAAATATGTCTTGTGAAAGTATCAGCGTCAATTTTTTCTGGATTCATAAAATTCCAAAAACGTTCTACTGGTTCGCCGTTAAATACGTAGCTGAAAATTGTTACCAGTTGGGTTTTCCCCGAAATGTCCGTTGTTTCATCTGCTATTGTCGCCAAATACGAGGCTCTGTTAATCTGTTTTATTATTTCTTCATGACAAACTTCAAGAATACAATCCAGTAGATCGTTTTGTATTTCTTTCGAAGTTCCTTTAAATATTGAAGCATTTTGTATGTGTTCGCTTAAGGTTGTATCAAGCTCAGCAGAAAAAATAATCAGTCCACGAAATATTCCCGGGTTTTGGGAGCTCTCGGTTTCGTCGTGGCCCCGTAGCTCCGCAAAATTTTATACAATCGATTATTTTTGATAGAACGTACCTGTTTTTTGTAACGGTATCATTATGCTGTTGTATATTTCTCTAATATGCTGAATCTAACTGAGCTCTGAGGTTAACAGTCCCCAATAAAGCCAATTCCATCGAATTATGAAGATGTGTTTTAGAGTTTTCATAGTTCTTAATTTTTTTACTCAGGTGCACTAAATCTGTAACACCTACCTCCGTCCAAGCTTTGTCACCCCCGAAAAGTATGCAAGGAAAGCAGAAAAGGGCATTCTTCCTGTTGCACCCACAAATCCAGTAATTTCTGGTGTAAATCTCCCTGCTGAAATGCCGCGTATAGCCCTTGCCCCGACTAACGCCCTGTGTTTCTATAAATATGTCCGACAGCGGTCGACCTGACACCTTCAGCTCAATTTTTTCTTCAAATGTGTATTTCCAGAATCGTTTCACGCTGATAAGTCTGTAAACCACATCCATTGTCTCGCTACCCTTCTACACAGCCACAGTCAGTCAGTGAGTCACTAGTCACTCAACATAAGACCCAAAATACCCGAATAAATTTTTTTTCGCATTAGACCAATATGCCAATACCGAGGACCGAGTACCGACTGACCAATCAGATATCGTACTTCGCATTAGATCTGTACGGATCTGCATAAATTACAGCACATGCTTGTGTCGAAGTAGTGCACAGACCCTTTTCAAGTTTCGCATGAATAATGTTACGCTGCGGTCGCGACGAAAATGACAAGTACACAATTGGTCGATTATAATGCTGCAAAACAGACTCGACGCCGTGTCTTACGGGGGCAGACCGGTATTGTTTCTATTTGTGTGATAACATGGAAAATAAATAATGATCAAATTACTACTGCTTTTTTCTGTTAAGACAAAAGTTTTGGCAGTTCTGCAGCTCTGCAGAACTTAAGGGCCAGCCGCCGCTGTATCCAGACATATACACTACCGTTCAAAAGTATTTGAACATCTGCATATTTCCATTTAAAATCATAACAAACAAAAAAAAGTATTCAGTACGTATTTATTCCATTTAAAACCATAACAACAAAAAAAAACTGTTTAGTACGTATTTATTGATTGAAAACCATCATATTTGATATAGTTCAAGGTTGTCCAACAAGTGCTTATTCGTTTATTTTTTTTTTTTTGACAAAATGGTTAAAAAATATTCCGAGGAGATTAAAGTTATTATTGGTCTTGATTAATCCGGCCAAAGTATTCGGGAAATTTCTAAATTTCAGAAGGTACCACTGTCATCTGTACACTACATTATTAAGAAATTTATCGCTCAAGGCCCAATATCCAATATCCGTCGTTCAGGGAGACCCAGAGTTACAACTTCCACAGAAGACTTAAGCATAATAGTGAAACGTAAACGCGTGACTGCTCCCGAAATAGCAGCGGACTTGAATGTGGGCCGTAGTAAACCTGTAAGTGAGACTACACTTAAGAGAAGGTTCCTCGAAGCTCGACTTAAGGAATGGAAAACAGTATCGAAACCACTCCTCAGGCCCACTAACAAAAAAAGAGACTGAATTGGGCCAAACAACATCAAAACTGGACAGTTGCTGACTGGAACCTTCTTCTCTGGAGCGATGAATCGAAATTTGAGATTTTTGGTTCCAAAAGAAAGGTACGAGAGGGCATTAGAATCGTGGCTGTTTTGGTCGTTCCGCTCTAGGGGATATTCAATAAAGAAGGTTACAAAGCCATACTACAAAATCATGTTGTGAATTCTCGGACTCGACTTATTGGTCCGGGGCTTGCCTTTCAACATGATAATGATCCCAAACACACATCCAAGCTCTGTAGATTATTTTGTGGAAACAAAAGAAGAACAAAATATTTTGAAAGACATGCAATGGCCTTTCCAATCCCCGGATTTGAATCCGATAGAGTTGCTATGGGATGAACTCGACAGACAAGTATGGAAATGTTGTCCTACTTATCAAGAACACTTATGGAGAATATTACAAGACGAATGGCGAAAAATAACCCCATTCACTGTAGAAAAATTAGTTGCACGCTCACCCATCATTATAAATAGTTGTATGTTGTTAAGAATTAAGAAAATGAATGTTTCATAAATATATAGTAATGTTTTTTTATATAACTTCCATTAGTTTCCTTGTTTTCTGGATGTTCAAATACTTTTGAACGGTAGTGTACGTTTCATGAACAACTTGCATCAGTAAAACCACCCATTACAATTGCGTCGGGCGTCGTGGATTTTTTTTATGATGCCACAGAGACGTAATACGTTCATATGAAACTTTGTAGGAACACCGCACAGAAATAGATGCTCGAGCAGGAACTTTCCAAGCTTTGGAGCAGTTTGGTCAACAATTGCTGAACTCTAACCACTATGCCAGTCTAGAGATCCAGGAAAAACTGGAGGAGTTGAACTCCACTAGAGCTGATCTCGAACGTGCTTGGATAGATAGACGTCTTCAGTTGGATCAAAATTTGGAGTTGAACCTCTTCTACAGGTAAATTGTGCTTTTCAATCGATAGAAACTTATCGCTGATTGCTTAAGGGACAAAAACTCTCTTTGGGAAATTTACCTCCAACATATTTCTCCTTCTTTAATGTAAGCGTTTTGTCGGGTAGGGCCCTAAAATACAGGCCTGTCTCATCGGCATTATAGATGTCTCTCGGTGAATACCCTTAATCAAAGAAGGAATTTTTTTTAAAAACGATCAAACATCTTCAGCATTAACCAAAGCTCCTTCTCCCGAAATCGCTTTAAAACTTACATTGTGGAGAATTATAGATTTATTGAGTCAACCAGAAGAGGTACAGAATGTAGAATATGCCAGATAATCGGCTATTTCTTTTGCTTTGCATCGTATTAGCAGTCCTAAAAAAATAAGTTTTTTTGCGTTTTTGTCACGACACTACTAATGATCTCACTCCTTTTATCCATTTCAGAATTGATATGTAAAGAAAATCAACGCATTAAAATACAAAAAAACCTTATCCAAAAAAATAATATTCATACATACCTGTCAAAGGAATCCCTTTATGACGAGCTGGTATAAACCAGTCATAACACAATTTGTCAATTTTGGTACCATCACCCGTCAAAAAGCTTATTTTTTCATTCAAATTGCTGTTCGACATACATTTCTTTAGAAGGATTTCGTTATGTTTAACTATATCTGCAGCAGCTTGTGTCTTACCAGTATTAAAACGCTTGGAGAAGTTATTTACACTTAACTTCTCCATATTGTGAACTTCAACAATTTCAATTTTTTTTTTCAAGCGTCGGATTTTTTTGTTTGGAGGTATTTCTACAATAAATGTGTTGCCCACTGTGCCTTTTTCACTTAAACTTCATACTAATACTGAATGGAAATTTAATCGAAAGCGTGTACCCAAAGAGTAGGAAGTCCCTAATTCACCACATAGGCTGCGTTTGTACCTAAAGATTAAAGTCGATGAATCTCCAGTTTAGAGAAATACAATAGCTATACGCTCAACAGAAAAAAAAAATTCTTTTTATTTTGCTTTTTGTCCTGTTAGTAGAACATTTTCTCGTTTCCGCGTCCGTTCAAGAAAATGGCCGTCCTAGAGAGAGTTGATATAATGCAAATTATATGAGAGTCGGTCGGGACCAAAGGAGGTGTCCGCGAAGGGGAATATCACTGTATTTTTTTACTCGAATCAAGTGTCCTAATATCCCTCTAGAGACTCATTATTAATATATATTTGCAGAGACTGTGAACAGGCTGAAAACTGGATGTCAGACAGGGAAGCATTCTTGGCATCTGACGTAGTAGATTCTAATGGAGACAATGTTGAAGCACTTATCAAAAAACACGAAGATTTTGATAAGGCTATAAATGTCCATGAAGAGAAAATCGCAACCTTACAGTCGCTTGCTGACCAACTCATTGGTAAGTAGCTTTTAGGTTATGCTTTCTAATCCCTAATTACATGTACGGGGTTGCAAGGTAAGTTGTGCTAAATACTTGAGGACGCTGTGGATGATGTCATTAACGACAGATTTTTTCCATGTATCACAAATTTAACAAAAAGTTCATAAAAACATAGGTCCGCAGATCCTTGGTTCTCAAGATACAGGATGTTAATTGTTTTTAATGGCTTGTAAATTTCTTAAATATTATTTACCTAATTTTGCTGTAATTCGGTTTGGTTTGTTTTGGTGCAAGTAGGACGTTTCCCCGGTATCCCCGCCTTAAACGGTATATTGAGGACCGATCAAAATTGTAAATTAAAGCTACATCATTCACTAAACAACCTTCTCCCAATAATCTTATACAATTCTCTTGTTCTTTTTGAAACAGACCAGGGATTTTTGAGAAAATAAAATTATACTGTCAAGTCTACCGTCAATATTATTGTTACTTAGCATTTGCATGCTTGAGCTGTAGGTATTTAGGATGAAACTGGAGAAACGTCCTATTTGCATGGAGAGGGTAATCTAAAAAAAATCGATAAAAGTTATAGTCAGCTTTCGAAAATATTGAGAAATTACTTCTTTTAGCATAGTCTAACGATCAAAGAGATGCATAGAAAAATTTCCAAAGATCAAAAATTGAGAATCTGGCATAGCCCCAAACTTTGGTAAAAAAACCTGACTTCCTTTGCTCGCACTGTATAAGTGGATAAATGAAAGAAATATACCGATCGAACCCTTTACGAGTTCTCAAAGAGTTGGTCCAGAAGCCCCCGAATACCGTAACTCGATATTTCTTTCCATTCCGAAAATATCGAGATTTGAATTGAAACAACTGTCCACCAGTTTGTTATACAGTTTTGGAAAGTAGTCTAACCATATTAGCAAATTTCTCCGAAATAATTGTAAAGGCTGGTTTTATAGGTGCAAGTTGTTGAAGGTATTTAAAACATGGACGCATAAATTGGGTACACCAATTTTTGTGGAAAAGCTTTTTATTAAAGAATGAAAAAACGTATTTTTTTTTTGGATTCAATCGAAGGCAGGAACGAAAAGACTCTTCAAATACGATTTTTAGGTATTTATGTGACCTACAAAATGAGACCACACGTAAAAACATCCGTCTAATAGTCAAGAAGTTATGGCTGAAAAACGAGGCCAAATGCAGGTTTCGGCACTTGTTGGTAATACGACCATAATTTCACGCAGCTACTTGAAATTCTTTAAATCCGCAGGCTTCATACTGCTAAATAGCCACAACAAAATTGGAGTTGATTGATCAAGTAGTTATTGAGAATTTCTAATTGTTTATCCCAAAACACCTATCTTCCGGCCATCACTGCCAATTTACTGAGCAATCTACAGGATTCTTTCAAAGGGCATTTTGTAGCAAAATTCATGATTTTACCTTACCGACATGAATCACAAACCATTCCGAAAGATTGTTTATGCGAAAAATTACGGGTTACGTTTTTTTTCTAAACAAATTCAAACATTTGTCATGTGTAGGTAGTTGAAGAGATTCGCTACGTTATTCGAAAAACATGCGGTAATATCCACATTTTAAAACAAAGCGCATGTGTCTATCACCTTTTTTGCGAAGAAAAACACTTTTTTTTTCAAGATTTCGTCGTGGCACATGTATAGATCACTGCTTTGTGAAAGACCTATCCAACAAAATTACTTGTATACCAATAATCCTAGAAAGCGATATTACTGACCACTTCTCCACTATTTTACTGATATCTTCAAATGAAAAACATTCTAACATCCCTACCGTTAATAACAACCAGAAAAATTACAAATTTTTTGTCGACAATTCAAAACTAATATCAAATGTCAAACAAGAATCCTGGGAACAATTATACTCTATAAATAATATAGACAAAGCAACGGGACTGTTCATAGAGAAAATAAAAAAACTAATAGATATTAGTACCAATAAAGTAATAATTAGTCACAAAGAGAAAAGCAGAAATGCCTGGATTACCAAAGGATTAATAACATCGGAAATAGAAAAAGAAAGACTATATAATGTAATGAAACTAACGCCAACTACAGAGAATACCGACTGCTACAACCAATATAAAAATAAATTTATAGAGCTTGTAAGGCAAACCAAACGAAAACATTACCTAAATAAATTGAATAATAACTTAAATGATCATAAGCGGCTTTGGACAACTATTGATGAGATTACTGAGAAAACAAAAGTTAAAGAGTGTGTCACTGAGTTAAATACAACATCGGGAACAGTATTAAAAAATACTCAACAGATATGCGATGAATTTGTACAATTCTTTACTGACATAGGCGAAAATTTAGCAAGTAATATACTAGCAAATGTACAAAATACTCAGCCTCCAAAAAGAACTTTGAACTCATTTATTTTGGATAAAGTCGAGCAATGTGAAGTATACACCACTGTTATGTCCTTAAAAAATCGGAAAAGTCCTGGGTTCGATGGTATTAAAAGCGAGCATTTGAAAATTATAGCCGAGGACATAACAGAACCACTCACTTACCTAATCAACAAATACTAGAATGATTCGATACCTCACAAAATTCAAAATTTTAAGTGAAAATCAATATGGATTTACAGAAGGGAAGGCTACATCGGACGCAATAACTAAAATTGTAAATCAAATACATCAAAATATTGATAACAGAATCCCTTCAATCTGCATTTTTGTTGATTTAAAGAAAGCTTTCGACACAGTTAATCACAAATTATTATTAGAAGCATTGGAGAGAATTGGTTTCAGAGGAAACGCGTACTCACTGATCGAAAGTTATTTGTCAAATCGCCCACAATCTGTGCAGATATCAGGATCATTTAGTAAAGAAATGTATATTAAGTGTGGTGTCCCACAAGGAACTGTCTTAGGTCCGCTGTTATTCAATATATATTTAAATGATATTTTCCAAATTAATTGTGTTGGCAAAATAACTAGTTTTGCAGATGATACTGCAATATTATATGAAGGCACTGACTGGTCTGATCTGAAAAATGTAATTGAAAATGATTTTATCAAAATTATTCGGTGGTTTAACAGTAGAAAATTAAGCATTAACTACTCTAAAACACATTTTTTACCATTTGGATCTTATGCTAGACATCTGCCAAATTACACAAATTTCTCCTTCAAAATTAATGATCAAAAAATGCAAATTAATAGAGTGCCCAACATAAAATACCTTGGAGTGGTCTTGGATCCACACTTACGATGGGACATCCATGTCAATTATATTTTAAAGAAAGTTAGATTTATATCCTACAAAATTAAATACCTTGGGAATATATTGACAGAAAAATATCTTCGAACATTATACCATGCACTGATTGAGCCTCATCTCACATATGGTATATTAGCATGGGGAGCTGCATGTTCCTCACATATCTATAATTTAGATGTTTTTCAAAAAAGTATTCTAAAAATGATATTTAAAAAACCGAAACTTTATCCCACTGAAAAATTATACGCAGATGTTCGAATGTATGATATAAGACAGCTTTATTTCTTGCACAGTATCACTCACTACCATAAATTTGTAAACACCGACCAAAAAATTAAACATAATCATCATACCAGCAGTGGCGGCTCTACCATAAGGCCGCATGGCCGCGCGCCCCCCCAGATAAAATGCCGTTAAAAAAGCATTGAATAAAACCATTTTTATTTTTTTTTCTAATTAGCTAACATTTTATTGAACATATTATATATTAAACGTCACCCTAATTATTTTGTAAGAAATCAGTCGATTTTATCCTTATTTGTCCGGACTATACGGGCCGCATCGAACCTCGCGGCCGTACGTCGGTGTTTTCGAGCGCTTTCGATACGACTCGGTTAGAGTCGGGGTACAGTATTAATAGCTATGCTAGGGCGCATTATTTTTGCGGCCTCGCTGCGTCTCGCATAGCTAGCTCCATTTGTTTTGTTGTTTACTATTGAATACTGATTACGCGCTGCATTTTTAGTGTCGGGTTTTGTTTTATTGCAGAATAGAGTAGCAAATGACAATGAATAGTGTCAGTAACATTTTAAAAAATGATTTTACGCGTCTGTCCCTTCAGAATAAATTAGAAATTAAGCAATTGGGCAGACCTTTGCCGGATTTAAAGTTAACGCAAGTGAGTGAACGGAAGGCAGAAAAAAGAAGTTTTACCCGTCATTTTTCTAAAGATACATATAAAAAAAATAATTGGATATGTGGATGTGAGGAGACAAATTTATTGTACTGTTTCCCCTGTTTATTATTTTATAATGCCGCGTCAGGTATGGACTCTAGTTGGTCAAGGACGGGAATCAAAGACCTGCATCATCTTCCTGAAAAGATTAGAAAGCATGAAGCTTCCCGAGGACACATTAATTCGTGCACGGCGCTTGCAGTTCTTGGTAAGACAAATATAGCATCACAAATAAGTTCTGCTTATAGACAAAGTATAGTTGAACATAATGAAAAAGTGAGAAAAAATCGGCACATTTTGAAACGGATTATAAGCTGTGTCAAATTTTGCAGTGCCTTTGAATTGGCACTTAGAGGTCACAATGAGACTGAAGAGTCTTTGAATCGAGGAATATTTAGAGAATTAGTTGATTTTACCGCTGAGTTAGATGAGGCCCTTAAAAATCATTTACAAAATGCCACGGTATTCAAGGGAACTTCTAAAAGCATTCAAAATGACATATTAGATAGCATGCTACAAGTTTGTAGAGAAGAAATTTTGCAGCAAATTAAAAACGCAAATTTCCTGTCAATTCAATGCGATGAAACGACCGACATATCAAATCAGTGCCAAATGGTTTTAATATTCAGATATTTCCACGAAGGCGGCATACAAGAACTTTTTTGGAGTTTTTTGAGAGTTAAAGATAAGACATCAGTAGGTTTAAAAACTTGCATAGAAAATGAAATTGATCCGTTTCTTTTACAAAGTCCTGAAAAGTTGATAGCACAAACATATGATGGTGCGAATGTCATGAGTGGTTCTGTCGGTGGGGTTCAAGTTCACATTAAAGAAAAATATCCTAATGCACATTTCATACATTGTTATGCCCATCAGCTAAACCTTATTATGCAAAAAAGTGCATCACAAAATTCAAAAGTACGTGTGTTTTTTAATAATTTGTCGGCCATACCAGCTTTTTTTTCGAACTCTACCCATCGATGTGATGTTTTAGAAGAAATTATAAATAAGAAAATCCCCAGAGTAGCTGCTACTAGATGGAACTATAACATTCGTACAGTTAACTTTGTCTATGAACATCGTGAGAAGCTCATAGAGGTGTTTGAAGAAATAGAAGAGAGATGTAATAGAGGTGTTACTTTAAATGAAGCTTCAAGTTTGAGAAGAGCGTTAGAAGATCAAGAATTCTTGTTTTGGTTGACAGTATTCCATAAAATATTTCCGCATGTTGACATCCTTTATAATCAGCTGCAGTCAAGAAATGAAGATAGTGTTCAATTACAAAAGGACTTAGTAATTTTTGAAAAGAGTATCGACAATATAAGAGGTCAAATTGATGATATTAAAAAATATACCGAAACAAAGTTTGAATCTAATAAAAGAAGAAGAACTGACGACGGTATACGAGGGGTCATTGCCAAAGAAGTGTGCGACATAATAACAATGCAAGTAAAAGATAGATTTTCCTTTCGAGGTCATTTACAGGCAGCCGAATTGTTCAATACAGAGGCATATTTGAAATATTCCCGAAATTTCCCTTCTGCTATTTTGGATGCCGTAGCTACTTTTTATCCAATGTTGTGTAAAGCCAGACTGAAAACGGAATTAGAAGTTATATACTCCAGGGAAGACTTAAAGGAAATCGTTGGTGCTATGAATTTATTGTCTTTTCTTGTTACGAACAATCTTTGCGATACATTTGTGGAAGTTATAAAATTGTTAAAAATCATTGTGACAACCCCAGTGACCACAGCAGAATCAGAACGTTGTTTTTCAACTCTTAAACGCATAAAGACATTTTTAAGAAACAGTATGCGAAATGATCGACTAAATGCTCTAGCTATGTTGTCAATAAACAGAAACTTGACTCATGAAATAGATAGTTTTGATGAAAAAGTTATGGAAAAATTTATATCTCTAAAAGATCGTAGAGCCGATTTTGTTTTTAAACAATGATTGTTTTTAAATTTACTGTATTATAAACAGAAGCTTATTTTGTGTTATGTGCATGTATTATCATTTCTTTCATCTTTGCTGTTTTTTTTAAGGTAAGATATTTTAATGCATTGTATTATTTTACAAGCATAATATTAGTATTTTTATATTTTGCCATTTCAGTATTATGTATATTTATGACGCTAGCTCTAAACGACTAACAGTTGATTTTTTGATTTGAAGCGTTTTATGTCAATAAAATATTGCAAAATTGCATGTAAAATTTTTTGAATTAGATTTTGCGCCCCCCAAACTCAAATACCACGAGCCGCCACTGCATACCAGGTACAAAATTCGTGGCACAGTAGTTCCTCAACCGCATAAATCTATAATGCAGCGATCATATCTCTATTTAGCGCCTAAATTTTATGAAATTATACCTAAAGACTTGAAAGATTTACGTTTCGGAAATTGTTTCAAAAGAAATTTAAAAAAGTGGCTACATTCTATATCTAGGACTGAAATTCATAAACTCATAAATACGAACATCAACTAAATACATAATCTGTAGCTAATTTTTGTCCTTTTTTGTCATTTGCATTCTACAGTTTCAACTTAAATTATTGGTCCATGTACAGGCGATGCCTTCTATTGGGCCTGTTTTGATTTTATATTTATTTACTCATATTGTTTGTTATCTTTGTACATTGAGTGAATAAATATTATTATTATTATTATTATTATTATTATTATACATATTTAGAGCTGAAACTTCTACAAGGTCACAGATGGGCATTAAATTTTAGCTAAGATGCCAACCACTTGTGTTGACGAAACGTCAAATAAAAATATTTTACGACGGCCTAACTACCCAAATACGAAACAAATAACATTGGATGATGGCTGCGAAAGCCTTTCGCATTTCATGGAATGAATTACTTTAAATAAAATTATTAGGACCAAATTTTTTTAATACGAAATCATGCTTATATAATGTCTCAATATGTATGCGGAAAGTAGTTTTTTAACAATAAATGCTAACTTCGATCAACATTAACTAGCTGTCGTTTAAGGAAAGCGTAGTATTTGTCTACAATAGTGTCGAGATTACTCTATATACTCATTGCGTAAAAAATATTACTTTTACAAGAAGAAGGAACGTTTGGGAAACTTTATTTGCCCGAAACCGCCTTACGACGCCGCTAAATCAACGATTATTCCAGTTTACACAAAAACTTGCAGTTCAAATACGAGTCTTTGTGGATACGAAGTCATACAAATGGAATAGACGACATTACGACCGACATTCAAGCTGCGTAGCTAATATTATTTAAAAGCTCAAAATCAAAAGGGTAATACAAAAATGAGGAAACAAAGGATTATGGTTATTATTTTTTCGTTTTCTCGTGTTTATTTTCCAACATTTTGATTTCGCAGTCGTTTCAGTCGTACGGGATTTCGAAACCAGACGTACACTGTATTGATACTTTTAGAAAAAAGGTCCATGGAATTATATTCTTTCATAGAGAAACTGGATTACGAGACCTACTGATTTGACAACGTCATGCAGCCATTTAGCACATGCTACATACTAGTCTAAGACAGTTTGAAACATAATTGTGTCTTCAGTTTGCGAGCTAATTTTATAAAGAGTTCAGCGCATTTCAGTATGTAATATTTTTTTATAAAATCTAATGCTCATCTGTATCTTATAAATATCTAAAAATCTTATTTGAAGAGTTTTTTCGTTCCTGCCAACACTTTCAATTCAATCCCAAAAAACACGTTTTCTTTTTTTTTTGTTGTCGAGTAAAAACTTTTTCTACGAAAATTGGTGTACAGATTTTATAAGTCCATGTTTTAAATACCCCCTTGAACAACTTGCATCAGTAAAGCCAGACTTTACAATTATTTCGCAAACAGGGGTATTTTCGTCTAAAATCACTAGATTATCTTGAAATCTAAGAACAATGTTACTGTAAACCTTATTTCGCCTCCATTCTCTTCTACTATTTGAATTGCTGTTTCAGTAGAATATTTTTTTTCTGAATCCTGCTTGAAATTCTTTCAATATCTCGTTTTCGTCAATATATTCAATGACTTGTTCGTATATGATTCCTTCTAAGAGCTTCTCGACATCTGGCAGTACATTAATTGGCCGCATGTTGGTATATAACTCAACTATTATACAGTTTTGGAAAACTAAAAAGGCTGTATGAGTGTTGACTGGTTGATTCCATTTCTCATATATATTTCTCAAGCTTAACTAGTACCAACTGAAAAATCTGCTTTAATAGAGAAGTTAATGATCTAATAATCTGATCGTTGCAGCCCGCGAGCATTATGCTTCGAAGCCGATCGACGAAAAGCGCAATCAAGTACTGAACCGTTGGCATCACTTGAAAGACGCACTGATCCAAAAACGTTCTAAGCTCGGCGAGAGCCAAACATTGCAGCAGTTCTCGCGGGATGCGGACGAGATCGAAAACTGGATTGCGGAGAAGCTTCAATTGGCTACCGAAGAAAGCTACAAGGATCCGGCGAACATCCAGTCCAAGCACCAGAAACACCAGGCATTTGAAGCTGAGCTGGCAGCTAATGCCGATCGAATTCAGGCAGTATTGGCCAACGGAGCCAATTTGATAGAGAAACGCCAGTGCGCAGGATCTGAAGCTGCGGTGCAGAAACGGTTTGTCGAAATTATAAATTTTGGTCGCCCTTAGGGCCAATTACGAGGGATGTCTTTTAAGTTTTGCATATGGAAATAAAACAAGACGGTATGCAGTTTTAAATGACTTTATTTTTTTGCGAAGTATTCTCTACGAAGATTAATACACATCTGCATGCGCTCGAACCAATTTTCGAAGCATTTATTTCACTCGTTTGCTGGCAGATCCAAAACGGCATTTTTTACTGCGTCAACTGCTTCTTCTGGTGACTGGAACCTTTGACCACGCAGTCTGTTTTTAATTTTCGGGAAAGTAAAGAAATCGTTAGGACTTAGATCGGGACTATATGGAGGATGGTCCAATAATTCCACGTTTTCTTCCGTTAAATACTGCCGTGTTTTTTGGGCTGTGTGCGAGCTTGCATTGTCTTGGTGGAGGATGATTCTTCTTTCGCAGCTCGGTGATGACTTTTGGCAAAAAAATGGTGTTATACCAATCCGCAGTAACAGTTCTTTGCTCATTAAGAGGAATTGTTGCAATATGACCCGCTTTTGACACAAATGTCGCGACCATCTTTTTCGAAACACTTCGAGAACTGATGACTTTTTTGGCTTTTCTTCACCGTGGAACACCCAAACAGCCGACTGTCGTTTATTTTCTGGTTCATAACAGTAAATCCACGATTCATCACCACTAACAATGCTGTACACATTTTTTGAGTTTCCGGAATTGAAACGGTCAAGCGTTTTTTGACACCAATTAACCCTGGCTGCTTTTTGCTCTTCAGTCAACAGGTGGGGTATCCAACGTAAAACTAATTTTCTTACTCATAATTCTTCATGTAAAATTTTTTGAATTGAGGTCTTTGAGATCTTCAAGGACGCCTCAATCTCGCGGTATGTCACATGTCTATCAATGATGATGAGAGCATCGACGTTTTCCTGGGTGACTGCCGTTTTTGGTGCACCCACCCTGGAATCGTCGCTAAGACTCACCCGTCTACGTTTGAATTCTCCATACCAACGGGAAATTGTCGACTGATGTGGACCTTCGTTGCCGAAAACAGACAGTAACTCAGCAAGGCATTCTTGTTGCGATAATTGTCTCTGAAAGTTGTAATAAATTATGGCGCGAAAATGTTCTCGGTTGAGTTCCATTTTTCTAATGTCTTGGTGACACTTAAAAATTCACTGTAGTGAGAACACTGCATGTATTGTTGTGAAACTTTGAATTTAAGTTTACTAAAGAGTGAGGCTAAGATTCAGTACTGACGTTCGATCGGCGCGGCCTATTATGTTTCTATGTGTAAAACTTGAAAGACATCCCTCGTACACGAAAATCGACAAATAGTAAATAAAATCCCATCTCTTCAGTAACGTTCCATCTATAGTTGTAGTCACCATTCTTGGCGGGTCAAAGTAATGTAATAGATTTATCTCTTTCGGTCTTTTGCTCCCTTAGTAACACAACTTAATTAACTTTATTCTGTCAAAAAATGTATATTGATAGGTACTGCAACGTACCTCGGTCATTCCTCTGCCTAGCGGTGAATTATAACGGGTGTTTTTTTTTTCGAGGTATAGTACTTTAAGTTAAGACTAATAACTACGGATATAAAATGATCTTCCTAGTTCTTTATTTAGTTTTAAAGACTTCGCGTATTATGGAAATGGGGAAAACTTAAATCAAAATACTATCACAGTTAGGATAAATAGTGAACTAGTTGACAAAGTTGAATCAATATTTAGACATATACTGGTTGCGCCAACTTTTATCTCGGCATTGAAACATCGAATGAGTTCGATATTTACCAACCGAGTGATTGGGTTATACATGTTCCTGAAACGTCAATTTACTACAATTTTAGCCATGAATCGCCTTACACCGAAACAGCGCCGAAATAGTCACAATGTACATTGAAAATCGTCGTTCAGTTGTGTTAACGCAACATGCATATCGTCGAAAATATCGTGACAACACTATCCGTCGTTTGGTTTCAAATTTTCTTGAGTACGGGACAGTGGGAGATTGTCAACATACCGTTAATCAACGACCAAGACGTTCCAATGAATTGGTTGAAGCGGTCAGAGACAGCGTTGCCCAGAACCCAAAAGTGTCGTATCGTTACCGCGCTCAACATTTTGGCATTAGTAGAACCACGTTTCGGCACATTTTGAAGGATGATTTGCATTTATTTCCTTATAAGACGCAGTTAACACAAAAAATATTGCCAACTGACCGTCCACGTCGCTTGGAATACCCCCAAACAGTCGCTCGCATGGTTGATGCTGAACCTGATTTTTGGAAGTAAATTGTGATGACCGACGAGACCCAGTTCATGCTCTCTGGCGGCTTTAATAAGCAAAACTGCCGCATTTGGGGGGCGGAAAATCCACATGAGATCCACGAAATGCGGTTGCATGACCGGAAAGTGACTGTTTGGGCCGCCGTTTGCGCCAAAACCGTCATTGGGATATTTGTCGAAACGAAACAGTCGATGGAAACCGATATCGGTGGATGTTGGCTCATTATGTCTGCCCACAAATGCATGAAAAAGGTCTTGATGGTTGCTGGTTTCAACAAGACGGTGCGCCATGCCACACTGCAAATGAAACAATCCAGTTTCTGCAACGAAAATTACCTGGACGTCTGATGTCAAAAAGAGGTGACATTGACTGTCCACCCAGGTCACCAGATTTGACCCCACCAGACTTCTTCTTGTGGGGTTATTTGAAAATTCAAGTGTACGCCAGCAAGCCCCAGACCACTGAAGAACTCAAGGCAAACATTCGTACCGCAATCGCCGCTATACCACCGTAGATGCTCGAAAAAGTAATGGAAAACGCGGCAAAACGGGCACATTTTGTTTTTGCCAATAAATGTGGCCACTTGATAGATGTTGTGTTCAGAAACTAGTCCCAATAAAATGTAAAGGACCATATTTAATAAAAATACCCTATATATAGAAATCAGTTTTTCGGTTTCAAAGTTATTTCATGTTTACATACCGACAAAAAGATGGCGCACCCTGTATATTGATAGTAAATTAAAGTTTGAGGATCACTATGAATTAATTATTTAAAAAATTGTAGTCTTAGTACATATTGCAAAAAATAGTGTATAATAAAATTATTCTACCACATTTGCTATATTGTTTAACTATCTTGTTCACTGCCAATGAAGCTTCACCTTCAAGGTCAAATCCAAGATCACTCGTCAAAATTTACTACAGACCTTAGCTTATCTATTCTTTTTTTCACTAATCCTGTGGGATTTATAAAGGTTTTCCTAGCAGCACACATTTGATCTTCATTTGACCTTTAATAGTCATCCTAACCTTGGACTAATTGTGTTTGAACGTAGAATTTTCTGTTCTTTCGATTGCCGGTATCAAAAATAGGGGATTCTATTTGAAAAAATAAAGTTGACCGTAAATTAACTTTGAAGATGAAGGACAAGGTCAAATTGAATGTCACCGTTGAATTCCTTGCTGAACCTTTTTTTTTCTGTTTTTTAACCATCCAGCATTTTCTTTTTTGGAGCATTAGTTCCTTTCATGTATCTCCATTTATCATTTTATAATAATTTCAGATTGGAGTCTATTGCTGATCAGTGGGAATTCCTTACTCAGAAAACAACCGAGAAGTCACTCAAACTCAAAGAAGCTAACAAGCAACGTTCGTACATCGCTGCAGTAAAAGACCTTGACTTCTGGTTAGGAGAAGTCGAAAGTCTTTTGACCAGCGAAGACGCCGGAAAGGACCTTGCTTCTGTTCAGAATTTGATGAAGAAGCATCAACTTGTCGATGCAGATATTCAACACCACGAAGACAGAATAAACGGTAATCTATTGTTATGGTATCTACTTAGCCCACTAAATGAACACTTTTGACCCAACACAAATTCTATATTGGATGAAAATTTGGACTTAGGTTATTGAAATATTGCTCTTTAACCTAACGAAAAGTTCCGGATCCTGCGGTAGACACGGACATTATTTTTGATTTTTTTGTTACGGTCCTTCAAATATATTAAGAGATTTACTCCGGACGTTTCTGAAAAGTCCTGTCTAACACGTGCGACATGTGCATTGTTTTACTGAAAAACCTGATCTTGCAATGTTTCCAAAAAGGCAAGCAGATGTGGTTGTAAAACTTCGTGGATATAGCGCTGGACAGTCATGCTACCTCGAATGATTACACTAATCGTGACCTGCTGCCGTAAGCAATGGCATCCAATACTATAACACCCACAATGCGATGAATATGCCGTTCGGTAAAATATTGGACGTTTCGTCTTTCACCACATCTTCTCCTTACTCTTGCACGGCCATCATGTGTACCCAAACAGAATCTGGACTCATCGCTGAACATGAGTTCCATTCCATATCCCATTCAAGTCAAATTATCGAGTCTGTGAAGCCTAGGCATGATAATGCAATGAAACAAATGGAACCAACACAGAAAAATCACTGAATATTAAATAAACATCTTCATATTGTTCGGATCCTGATAATGCAAAAAAGCCTTTACAAAAAAAGTACGGCTCGGAATGCCTACAAATTCAATAAATAATTCTGGGTGTTGCAATTTATATGACACTTAGTATAGATATAAGTTCGTCTGCCTCATTTGCAAGAATTTGTTTTATATTGTTTGTTTCTTTTATGCATGGTATGTATTTGATCTTGAAATATGCATACATATGAATGTGTAGTTATTTTTGCTTACGTCAATAAAACAGTAACAAACGCCTTACCTATATGAGTTATTCTTGTTTTTTTGATACATTTTTAATTATATTATCCGTTTAAATTTGGCATTATGATTTTCAATTTCTCAGAAAATTAGCTCATTTTTTTATGTATAAATTCGTTATTTCTCACTTTTTTCTCACTACTTTTTTCGAAAAACCTCACTTTTCTCACTTAATTTCATGCTTTGAGCCGCTAGCACCCCTGACAACGCCAAAATTACCCATTTACCTTTGCGATAGTTGTGAGTAATACGTAAAAAATGACGAAATAAAATTCTTCCTCTTAGAAAATTTTAAATACCTGGGAGTTTTTGTTGACTCTCGATTAATTTTTGATATTCATTATGAAAAAGTTATAAATAAGATTAGTAGTAAAGTAGGATATTTATCGAGAGTTTCTGGATGTCTGAGTTCATATAGCAGAAAAATTATCTATAATACCATCATTCTTCCAAATTTCTTGTACTGTTCGACTATTCTATATTTAGCAAATAATTCCATTTTTGAAAGACTGCAAATTTTACAAAATAAGTGCATGAGAATAATACTAAATAAAGATAAATATACTCCAATTAGGCAAATGCTTAGCAAATTAAAATGGCTCAATGTAAAAAATTTTATCAAATATCTTGTAATGATATTCATTTATAAAGTAAACAATAATATATTTCCATCAAGTCTAACTAATTTAACATCATCAAATGTCGACCATCATTTACATAATACCAGAAATAAAGATGACTTCCATTTAATGACCAAAAAGTATAACATATGCTACAAATCTGTATTCCATCAAGGGTTGATTGAATATAATAAATTATACTCGGAGATAAAAGACCAGAAAACTTTGACAAAATTTAAAGTAAAATTGAGAAATCACTTGTTAAATCTACAATTATAGGTTGCCCAGCATTTACATCATACACCATATGGCTTGAATTTACTAGTTCTAAGTTGTTTACAATTGTTCTGTTTATGTAGCCAAATGTGCTAAATAAATCTTTCTACTACTACTACTAGATATGAACAGTCAGGCAGACTCGTTGATTGAAAGCGGTCAGTTTGATACGGCATCTATCCAAGAAAAGCGTCAGTCTATCAACGAACGATACGAACGAATCAAGAACTTGGCTGCCCACAGGCAGGCCAGGCTCAACGAAGCAAATACTCTTCACCAGTTCTTCAGAGATATCGCCGATGAAGAATCATGGATTAAGTAAGTAAGAGTATACTAATAGTCTAGGAGCTACACTACCGTTCAAAAGTACTGATGGAAGTTATTAAAGAAAACATTACAGTATCTGTATAAAACATATATTTTCTTAATTCTTAACAACATACAACTATTTATAATTAACAGTTCATCTCACAGGATTCAAACCCGGGCATTGGGGAGGCCATTGCATGACTTTCAAAATATTTTGTTCTTCGTTTGCTTCCAAAAATTACTTACAGAGCTTGAATGTGGGTCATTATAATGCTGAAAGACAAACTCCGGACCAATAAGGCGAGTCCCAGAAGGCACATGATTTTGTAGTATGGCTTTGTAACTTTCCTTATTCAGTACCTATTCCCTGTACTCCCACAATATCCACCAAAAAAGCCCCAAATCATTATAGAGCCTCCACCGTGCTTGACTGAAGCGACGGTGCACGATTCTAAAGCCTTGTCGTTAGGTCGACGGCGGAAAATACTCTTCTCTTGGAACCAAAAACTTCAAATTTCGATTCATCGCTCCACAGGACCTTCTTCCAGTCAGCAACTGTCCAATTATGATGTTGTTTGGCCCAATTCAGTCTCTTTATTTTTGTTAGTGGTCCTGAGGAGTGGTTTCAATACTGCTATGCATCCCTTAAGTCGAGCTTCGAGTAACATTATCTTAACTGTAGTTACACTTACAGGTTTACTACGGCCCACATTCAAGTCCGCTGCTATTTCGGGAGCAGTCATGCGTCTATCGTGTTTACGTTTCGCTATTATACTCAAGTCTTCAGTGGAAGTTGTATCTCTGGGTCTCCCTGAACGACGGCTATTGGATGTCTTGCCTTCAGCGTTAAATTTCTTAATAATGTAGTCTACAGAATGTTGTAAATATCATGAATTCACGGATATTAGGTATAAGTGGCGACATCTCTAGTCTGACATATGAGACGGTCGACATCCGATAATGTACCTGTTTGGTACTGTTCTGTGCAGTCGCTTAAAATACAGTTCTGACGACAACACGCGTTTTTCTTTAGCTCCCGTTCCCGTCAACAGTTTGAGACCACACTTCACAAGTTGCACTTGCCTCATAACCAGCTTCCACTATAAATATTTCAACACAAAAGACAGTGGTACCTTCTGCAATTTAGAAATTTCTCGAATAATTTTGCAGGATTTATAAAGACCAATGAACTTTAATCACATCGGAATATTTTTTTACCCATTTTGTCCAAAAATATTTATATATATATATATATATATATATATATATATATACAGGGTGTCCCAGAAGTCGACGTCAAGCCGAAACCGGGTGATAGGCAAAGTCATAACAGCTATCAGAAAAATATTTAAAAAAATTTTATGTATGTGTTTTGAAAATTATAGGTCTTTGAAAAAAATATAGAAATTTCACACCCTACGGCAGTCTGTCAACTCCTGTTACTACAAATATTAACTTTTTTTGGATTTTATTTTTACAATGTAATGATGAATAATGCATCTTCAAACTGGTGTCTCTATCTTACTGCCAACTTTTCTCGTTCAGGAAAAATTGCCACTTCTTTCCCAACCAAGTATTCCAAAGTAAAACTTTGCTCAACTTTAACTGGCTGTACTGGAAAAAAATGTACTACGAGAGTTTGGCAAGTAACCTTAAAAGTTGCCGCATTTAATAAGGATTCCAAAATGGTATAACACTTAGAAGATTACTCGTTAACTTATGCACAATTTTTATTTGAAGAAAAACTGATGAAAATTTTTCAAAATTTCCTAATTAAACAGCGATTATGAAAACGCACAAGGACCCTTAAGGATAACTGTTTGCACAACAGTGGGCGTCAAAATGCTGCTGATGATGATTTACCTTAACAGCAAATGCTCAAACTGTTTTCCTTCAGCCGCAATACACGCTCAACATCTTCTTAAAAAAGATCGGGTTATTAGACGAGCGAATCCACGGTTATTAACAAACTCAGCTGCTTTCAATAGTCTTTGCCGCAGCTCAGCTACATTTTGAATGGGCTTGAAATACACTTTTTCTTTTACAGTTCCCCAGTAAAAAAAATCTAACGGATTCAAATCTGGTGACCGGACTGGCCACGGTATTGTACCAGACCGCCCTATCCATCTGCCTGGAAAGTTTTGATCGAGATACTCTCTCACTGAGGGTGCATAGTGCGCTGGGCAGCCATCATGCTGATACCACATGTCCTTGTAAATACTCAGTGGCACGTCCTCCAATAAATTTTCTAAATGATTTTGCAAAAAACCTAAATAAACCTCAGTAGTCAAAGTCTCTGGGAACTCAAACGGACCGATTATTTTACCATTTAAAATTCCTGTCCAATGGTTTATCTTGAAGCGATATTGAGATTAATCTTCTCTCATCAAATATGGGTTTGCGACGTGCCACTCGTGTAAGTTATGCAGGTTCATGTACCCATCTTTCTTAAATGTGGTCTCATCTGACCATAAAATTTTTTCAAAGAACCGTGGATCTTCCCTGTGTCTTTCTATCATTGTGCAACAAAAAGTAACTCGGGGCTCATAATCCCGGGGCAGAAGAGCTTGAACACGCTGTACGTCGTTTGGATGGAGCACGTTTTTTTGCAAGATTCTATGGGCTGTACTCTTGGGCACACCTGTTTTTAGTTCTATTGCACGCACTGAAGTACTCGGGTCTTCTTCGACAGCTCCTAGCACCACGTCTTCGTAAGGAAGGAAAGATCTTCCCTCACCGTGTGATTGGTTTGGCAGTTGGCCCTCTGAGAACAGTAAGCGGTGCACATTTGTGAACACTCGATGATCTGGATGACGAGCTGCATTCGGGTACCCCCCACAGTAAAGTCTCGCTGCAGCACTAGCGTTGCATCTGCATTCCCCATAAATGAGGTGCATGTTAGCATATTCTTGTACGGTGTACGCGGACATAGCGGCACTGCACAGTCACACTATCAAAGATAGTCTAAGGAAAGCAAATGTTGTTTTGAAGAGCAATTAAACAGTCCAAATCCAAATCACAAGCGATCAACAGTCCAGTTCACGAATCCAAAATTAGTAACAGTACGAAATCAACAAGCACGAACATGTAAAGATGCGCAGTAAACGAAGGAATACTGATCGGTATCAAAGTGTGCAATAGCAAGTAAGTGATGTGCTTCATCCATCCCACATACAGCGTGTTCAACCTCTCCTGCCCCTTGATTATGAGCCCCGAGTTGCTTATTGTCGCACAATGTTAGAAAGACACAGGAAAGATCCACAGTTCTTTGAAAAAATTTTATGGTCGGATGAAACCACATTTAAGAAAGATGGGTACATGAACCTGCATAACTTACACGAGTGGCACGTAGCAAACCCACATTTGATGAGAGAAGATTAATCTCAATATCGCTTCAAGATAAACCATTGGACAGGAATTTTAAATGGTAAAATAATCGGTCCGTTTGAGTTCCCAGAGACTTTGACTGCTGAGGTTTATTTAGGTTTTTAGCCAAATCATTTAGAAAATTTATTGGAGGACGTGCCACTGAGTATTTACAGGGACATGTGGTTTCAGCATGATGGCTGCCCAGCGCACTATGCACTCTCAGTGAGAGAGTATCTCGATCAAAACTTTACAGGCAGATGGATAGGGCGGTCTGGTACAATACCGTGGCCAGCCCGGTCACCAGATTTGAATCCGTTAGATTTTTTTTACTGGGGAACTGTAAAAGAAAAGGTGTATTTCAAGCCGATTCAAAATGTAGCTGAGCTACGGCAAAGACTATTGGAAGCAGCTGAGTTTGTTAATAACCGTGGATTCGCTCGTTTAATAACCCGATCTTTTTTAAGAAGATGTCGAGCGTGTATTGCGGCTGAAGGAAAACAGTTTGAGCATTTGCTGTAAAGGTAAATCATCATCAGCAGCATTTTGACGCCCACTGTTGTGCAAACAGTTATCCTTAAGGGTCCTTGTGCGTTTTCATAATCGCTGTTTAATTAGGAAATTTTGAAAAATTTTCATCAGTTTTTTTTCAAATAAAAATTGTGCATAAGTTAACGAGTAATCTTCTAAGTGTTATACCATTTTGGAATCCTTATTAAATGCGCCAACTTTTAAGGTTACTTGCCAAACTCTCGTAGTACATTTTTTTCCAGTACAGCCAGTTAAAGTTGAGCAAAGTTTTACTTTGGAATACTTGGTTGGGAAAGAAGTGGCAATTTTTCCTGAACGAGAAAAGTTGGCAGTAAGGTAGAGACACCAGTTTGAAGATGCATTATTCATTATTACATTGTAAAAATAAAATCCAAAAAAAGTTAATATTTGTAGTAACAGGAGTTGACAGACTGCCGTAGGGTGTGAAATTTCTATAACTTTTTCAAAGACCTATAATTTTCAAAACACATACAGAAAATTTTTTTAAATATTTTTCTGATAGCTGTTATGACTTTGCCTATCACCCGGTTTCGGCTTGACGTCGACTTCTGGGACACCCTGTATATATATACAGTGTGACGGGTAAATAGGTGTAAAACATTTTAGGAGGTGACAGTACAGCCCCTTTGCTATCGAAATTACCCTATATTCAAAGGTTGAAAAGTTATTGAAGATATAAGATTTTTTAAAAACAATCCATATTTCAGAGTAAAAAAGTTGGCGATTAAACATTTGTTTTTTGTGGTTTTGGGTTATTATTTCAATAATTAACTATTATAAATTAAAAAAGATTCGACAACAATACCAAACAACGTATTTATTTAAATTCAAAAATGTTTAACTAAGAAAAATAACGTTTTACAGTAAGTAAGGTGTTTTACAAAAAAACGTACAAACAATTTAAATAATATCCTTGTTTCATAAGGAATCTAAATTGGTATGATAAGTGCACAAAAACTGTGTGAAACTAAACATAATGTATTGTAATACAACAATAGGGAGTAAATTTACCAATGGCTTGTCTCCTATTTTCACAACTCTCTGATTGATAAGAAAGTGTTTTTGTGAAAATAATGTAACTGTAAGCTATGGGATAGTTAAAAAAAAACTGACTAAAAGTTTCTACAATTGGTAAGTAAAATACAATAATGAAATGAAGGTAAAATTCATTGCAATTGTTGTTCGAACTGACGCCCGCCATTTCTTATGCAAGCCCGTAGTCTTTTTCTCATGTTGGTACGCGTGATGCGGCCAGTTAGTTGTCCTCTGATAGTGTCAGCAACAGCAATAATTCTTTCTTTCAACTGTGCAAGAGTGTTTTTGGGCTCAGCGTACACCAGTGACTTCATGTGTCCCCATAAATAATAGTCACACGGTGTTAAATCTGGGCTCCTCGCTGGCCACGGTGTCGGTCCACCTCGGCCAATCCAGCGACAAGGATATTTCTCGTCCAGCCACTGTCTAACACCCAGACGGAAATGCGCGGGACAGCCATCGTGTTGGTAGATCATCTGCATCCTGATATTCAGAGGCAGGTCTTCGAGATATTCCCAGAGTTCGGATCTCAAAAAGTTTTCATAGGATTCGCCATTCAAGTTGTCAGGCAAAAAAAAACTGGTTCAATTAGTTATACGTATGAATGATTCCCATCCACACGTTTGCCGAAAATCTTCTGTGATGGGATCTTGGCTTTGCCATGTGGGGATTTGCCTCTCGTGGGGCCCAATAATGTAAGTTGTGATAATTTGTTGTCCCCTCTCTGTCAAACTTAGACTCATCGGTCCACAATATTTTAGTTAAATAGTCGTTTTCTTCTTGTTCCCGATGAAGCATGTATCGACAAAAATCAATTCTTCTTGCGGGATCTCCTTCTTCTAATACTTGAACAGGTGTGTAATGGAAAGGGTAAAGTCTCGCCGAATGCAAAACGAACCAAACTTTCCACTGAGTTAAACCAACCTGCTTTGCTATAACTCGTGTAGACGTCGTCGGGTCCCTGCCGTAGCATTCCAGTATTGCCTCTCGAACTTCGTCGTCAAACAACCGAGGTCTACCAGCATCATGACGTCTCTCATGAACCTGTCCACTTTCCTTGACGCGTTGGTACACAGAAGCAAATACTCGATGACTCGGTATTCGCCGATTCGGAAAACGGTTTTCGTATTCTCGCCTGGCTTCAACGGAATTTCCATCACTTGAACCATAACAAAACAATATCAGCGTATTCTTCGTTACGGTAACTCGCCATTATTAAAACTGATCGAAAAAGTAAAAGTACGTCCTACCGCGTTAAAGGTTCAATTCATAACACACGCAGAACTTGCTTCCGAGGAGCGACGACAGATTCCGAATACCGGCACAGGGCACAAAAAATAACAAAAAGGGTGGAACCATGAAATGCTCGGTTTACCTGGTCAGTACAATGAAATGCGCTTAGCGGCCGTTTCTAGCAAAGCAATATTGTTTTGTTAAATGGTTTACTTACTGATATGTTATTATACCATTTTAGAAACCTAATGAAACGAGGAAGTTTTTGCAGTTATTGGTACATTTTCTTTACTATGATTTTTTCGAAAAAAAAGACTTCTTAATGTGAAAGTTGAAAATAAAAATTTTTGTTTAACATTTAAATGAAAATAAATACGTTTTCAGTAGTGTTTCATATGTTTTTTAATTTATGAGAATTATTTATTTAAATAATAACCTGAAACCACCAAAAAAAGAATGTTTAATCACCAACTTTTTTTTATCTCAACTATTTTACTCTGTAATCTGGGTTGTTTTTTAAAAAAAATTAAATCTTCCATAACTTTTTAACCTTTGAATATAGAGTATGGTATTATATACTAATTTTGATAGCAAAGGAGCTGTACTATCACCTCCTAAAATGTTTTACACCTATTTACCTGTCACCCTGATATAAACGAATAAGCACTTGTTGAACAATCTTGAACTAAATCAAATATAGGTGGAAAATAATGGCTTGTTGATTTGACAATCCTGGTGTAATCCACCCTAATAATTCTTATGGACTTTTGCTCCCATAAAAAAACACCTTCATTATTTATGATTAACTATATTTTATCCATAATCCTTGTTGCTAGATATTGCACGTGATGGCTCTGCTGTCCGTAGCATTTCCGGCTACCTGTACCACTTGCAATACCTAACATGTTCTGACAGTTTACAATAACAATGTTCATACAGTGTATTCGTACCGTACCTACACTATAATGTTCCCAAAGTGCCAAATTAGTGATGGTCAATTTATGTTTACTTACCGACAATTTCATTTTAGGGAGAAAAAACTGCTTGTTGGCTCTGACGACTACGGTCGCGATCTAACCGGCGTCCAAAACCTGAAGAAAAAGCATAAGCGACTAGAAGCTGAGCTGGCATCGCATGAACCCGCCATTCAAGCCGTCCAGGAGGCAGGAGATAAGCTGATGGATGTCTCCAATCTGGGCGTGCCCGAGATTGAACAGCGTCTCAAAGCGCTCAACCAGACCTGGATGGAGCTGAAGCAGATGGCTGCTACCAGAGGGCAAAAGCTTGACGAGTCGCTCATCTATCAACAGTTCTTAGCAAAGGCAAGTAGTTCGGAGCATTTTCTGGTCAATTCATGTTACCAATTTACCAAGACCATACAATTTTTTGAATAAAATTCAATACACGTTCTAACAAAGCAGTAGATGTGTAGCTTGTGAGTCTTGAGTACGATTTAGCAAAACACCTATACTATACCGTTCTTTTAAAGATATACAGGGTGGCCGAACGAGAAGGTCGCACCTCCATTTGTGACTCTCCTGGTATATTGTGGAAAAAATGCTCGGACACGTCAATTTTGATTTCTAGCGGAACGTCTTTTCATCTATAGCCGTACAATTCAGGGTGATCCGAAAATGAGATACCGAGAGAGTCATAAATAGGAGTGCAACCTTTTCGTTGGTCCACCCTGTATGAATTCTGTAGTATTGAAGGAAGTCTACGCAAGCATACGATCAAAATTTTAATTTGACCCAAAAAATGCTACAGATCGAGGAAAATGTAGATGTTAAAAACATGAAGAACATAATAATACATAAAAAGTTGGGAACTGAAAAATAATTGCGATTTCACTTGTAACCTTGAAACTGTGATTGAATGTATATGTAGTTACACCCAATACACGAAATGGTACAATCAACGTTGCAACAGAGAGTTGGGGGAAAACATGCCATATTTTCTGATATGATATTTTAAAAACAGAACTGTTGTTGGGTTGATTTAGATTTCTTGTGAAAAATATTCATTTGCGTTATGAGAAAGTTCTATTATTTTATGCCATATCAATATTTTTAGATGGTCATAATTTACTCAAAATTTATTGTACTGACTTATGCTATCTTGTAATGGTTTTATCCAATAGGTCGAAGAGGAAGAAGCATGGATCAGCGAAAAACAGCAGTTGCTGGGCGTCGAAGATTATGGTGATACTATGGCAGCTGTTCAAGGTCTACTCAAGAAGCACGATGCGTTCGAAACCGACTTCCAGGCTCATAGAGACAGGTGCTTGGCCATTGAGAAAGAGGGAGCCCAACTTGTGACGCAAGGGAATCATCATGCGGATAGCATTAAGCAGAGATGTCAACAGTTGCAGGTCAGTGATTGAGCATAGTGATATATACCTATAATATAACTTTTTTGCATTCCTACTACAGCCACTAGGGATTCAGATTCAACATTTATTTGTCATCTTATGCAATTGATGGCTAAAATAACGGGTTATACCTTAGCTCATTTTTTGAAGAAAAGTTTATATGAACATATGCCCTAAACTTTCGAGCTACAGGGTGTTGAAATTTCAAGTAAAACAATGTTTTCTTAAAACTTTAATTCTGTACTAGATATTTTTATGAAATTTGGCATGCACCTACTAAGCACCAATAGGCATTTTTTGATGTAGAATATTTTTTGATATTTCTACTAGTGGCATTCGTACGGGTTGTATACTGGAGATTTTTCAAAAATAAAAATATGGTACGCCATTACTTTTCCGAAAATAAACATCATTTTTGAAATCCTCATATATTTTGCAACAAATCTGACCTCTTGACGTTTTTGTCTGATACACCGTTTTTCACGTGAAAAAATAAAAACCATTTTTATTCATTTGTGGTATAACGAAATTATTTTGAACTAGTATTCTGATGTACTTTTTTGTTTTTAAAATAATTATATTTGATCGATTACGTTGTGCTCTTATTTTGACAAGTATTCATAAACGTGATAGTTTTTTACATTGTGAAGGTTTCTTTAATAAATAGTAAACAGAAAATAAGCAAACTGTGCCAAGATTTATAAATTCCGAGTGGAGGCCTGCAACAGTACGAACAGTTCAAATTAAAGAAGCTGTTTTAAATGAAATTAAAGTAAATCTTCATACCAGTACTCGTAAAACACCACAATGTGGTAGATTTTAAGAGACTAGCATATCATATGCAACGTTGCTGAAAAATTTGCCCTTAAAACTAGCTTTTTCTGATTGGTTACGCAGTGAAATGATAAGGAATCCAGGTGTTTAGAATTTGTATTACCTGAAGTTGTACAAGAAGTTCTAGCCATGCAAAGATTCCGTGTGATACATGCACGACGGGACTCCACCACACTTTAGTGTAGTGGCGCGGCAATTTTTTGCATAAAAATTACCATAGTAACTGGATTGAGAGAGCAGACCTACACCTATGCCCCCCTCGCTCATACAATATGAATCCCTTAGATTATTTTCTCTGGGGACATGATAAAAATTGCACCAAACTCGTGACGTACATTTTTTCTCACAAATATGCGTTCAGATCCCGCTTGAGACGCCACTGAACTTGATAAATGTAATTAAGTTAGGGCTAAATTAGCTCCTTAATGTTATTAAATTCCACTATCAAATTACAAAAAAATAGGTAAAGGATATTTAAGATATTTACGAAAAACATTTTTTTTTATTTCAAAACCTTGTATCTTGAAAACGAATAATTTGCGGACCTATGTTATGCCATACTTAATCAACACCCTATATGTTAAGTAACATTAAAAAATCAAATACCTCAATTTTTGAAATAGTACACGATTGCAATACTTGCTCACCAGTTGGCGTGGGAAGTGAAACCATAACGATCGAACTGTTGCGTTTTTGTACGCTGACGTATACGTATAAGGTGAATCATATTCAACAAACCTCATAATCCAATATCTGGAAAATATTGCTATTTAGCACGCAACGTTTCTATATTATTTTGTTTTCGACGACTCTAAAAGAGATCCACATTGGTATTTTGTAAAAACCTAAAAAACGACGAAATGTCATCTTGCAGACTAGGTAGTTTTCAGTGTACAAATAGTTCATTCCACGTTTGGTCGCTATGATTGCTGTTCGCTGACGTTTAAGCAACACGTACAGCTCCTAAACGAGTTCACAAGTGTACAATAGCTTGTAGAAAAACCTCCGTTACGACAAAATATCACTTTTCAAGATACGTAATACCCGGGCCGATATCCTTCCATATGTTCGTACATACGGTTGTAGCTATGATTACAAAAAATAAGTCAATTTTTTCAATTCTCAGACAAAACTGGACCACCTGGCAGCTCTTGCATGTCGTCGTAAGGCGAAATTGGTTGACAATTCTGCATACCTTCAGTTTATGTGGAAAGCGGACGTTGTGGAGAGCTGGATTGCTGACAAAGAGACACATGTCAAAAGTGAGGAGTTCGGTAGGGACTTATCGTCCGTGCAGACCTTGTTGACCAAGCAAGAGACATTCGATGCAGGTATGTTTGTTACCAATATACGTAAACTAGGGTGTTCCAACCTATGAGGACATACAAATGTTTGTTGGAATTGAGATACGCATACCCTCTGATTTTTTTCCATTTGACTCTTAACAACTCAAAAAATAAATATTATTGCGAAGGAACGATATCCCGACTTTGAATTTGAAAGTTAATAGGGAAATCATGTATGGATTTCAAAATCGAATTCTTATTCGACAAATAAAAATGATAAATATACTAAGTGACATATAAATCCGAACACCCAGTTTAAATGATTTTATTTTAATAAAATTTTGTATAAGTACTTAATGAAGCATAATAAGTAAATGATAAAAATTTCAAAATGATTGCACTGCTTTAAAGCCCTTTGACCTTTAATAATGTGTGGATGCACCCTGATGTGCTACGCATTCTCCAACGCGCCTAGGCATGCTTCTGATCAGGTGGTCAATGTCCTCCTGTGGTATCTCATTCCAGGCAACCACCAACTCCTCTCGAAGTGCTTCTAGAGTCTGAGGAGGACGTTACAAATTGAGCAATCTCCTACCCATCATATCCCACACGTGCTCAATTGGGGATAAGTCGGGAGATCTTGGTGGCCATGGTAACAATGTGACATCATTATGTTGAAAGAAGTCTATTGTGACTCTTGCAACATGTGGTCGGGCATTATCTTGTTGGAAAGTTGGATCTGCCAGGGTGTCAAGATAGGGTAAAAGATGGGGTTCTAGAACTTCGTGGATATAACGCTGCGCATTCATGTTACCTCTGATGAAGATTAAAGGTGACCTGGAACCATAAGCTGTAGCACCCCAAACCATAACTCCAACAGTGTAATGAACATGTTTTTCAACAAAAAACTGTCGATTCCTCCTTTCACCACGTCGCCTTCTAACCCTGGCACGACCATCGTGCATGCCTAAACAAAATCGAGACTCGTCACTAAAGACAATACTGTTACATTCCTGATCCCAGAGTGACCGTTGTCTGCACCACTCAAGCCGATTACGTCGGTGTTCTCTAGTTAAAGGGATGACCCAGTGTGGCCGGTATGAAAACAAGCCAAAACTTCTCATTCGTCGGTAAACACTTCGCATGCCAATAGGTCTTCCGTGTTCTGCAAACCATTCATTTGCAATGGACCTGGTAGTGGAGAAACGGTCCCTTAAGGCCAATAATCTTAGGCGGCGATCTTCACGGTCTGTTGTTCTACGGCGGCGTCCAGTGCACCTTGCTCTTTGCGTACGGCCTTCTCGAAGCCATGCCTGACAACACCTAACCACAGTGTCTACACTTCTTTGCACTCTAACTGCAATTGCCCGAAAAGAAAGTCCAGCTTCCCGAAGTCCCACTATACGGCCCCTATCAAACTCACTAAGTTGACGAAATCGTACAGGTCTCCGTACTCTAGGCATCGTAACCGATCGTAAAGGATGTCAAGAACCAAAATCCGCCAACGTTGATTCTTTACTGCGGCTGAAATATTCGTTTTTAGAACGTTAGTGAATTAAAAAAAAGCAGTATAAAAACCGGAATGTACAACTGATAAGGCTGAAAATGTTTTCACTTGTTATTTACAGTAAGATAAATACATTCACCAATTTTTATTAAAATAAAACCATTTAAACTGGGTGTTCGGATTTATATGTCACTTAGTATAAATAATAATAATTTATTTCATTGTTGAATAGAACAGAAAATTCTATAACAAATGACACAAGGTCATAAAAATAGTGGTAACGAGTTGAAAAAGTATAAAAACATAGATCTAAACAAAAAACTCCTCCAATGTGTAGAAACATTTGTCTATCTAAAAAAGTTTTAGTTTTCTTTTGAAAACAGCTATATTTGATTCATTCCTAATATCATCATTGAGCTTATTAAAAATCTTACATCCCATATACCTGTTTTTTGGTATACCGTAGTTCCATGTCTCGGCGTGATTAAAAGCATCTTAGACCTGGTTGGATATTCATGCTGGTGTTTGATGACTTCAAATTCGCACTTATTTTTGAAAACAAAACAAACATAGCCAACTCATACATGTAAATACCTATAACAGTCAACATCTTTAGTGTTCTAAAGGATTCTCTACAGGATTGGCGCCAACCAAGGTTATCAATAATTATAATGGCATATTTTTGCAGCAGGAGAACTCTTACAGTTAGTGAACTATTTGCTCAATTGAGAATACCATAACGGATATGGCAGTTGACAGTGGCATAGTATAAAGTTGTTAAAATTCGTTTACTGCACTGCTTTCAAGCCATAACAACTCCTTCGCAGTCTATTGCACAAATACTCAACGTGGAACCCCCACGACATTCGACAATCAAGTAACATCCCCAGCATGTTAACTGAATTAGATGATGGAATAACTCTGTTAGTATGATCAAAAATGTTGAAATCTTGTTCATCTTTTAATGCGAATTTCACAATGCTGGTCTTCTCTGTGTTTACTCGGAGGAAGTTATTTTCAGACCTTTTAATGATTCTGTTGTATGCTCTCACAGTCATTTCCGGAAGCTCGGTGATGTTTGGACTGGTAACCAAGATATTGGTGTCATCTGCATATGCCACAACCTTATATTCTGGACCACCTTCAGATATAAAGTCGGACCAATCGTTAGCATATAACAGAAACAAAAATAGTCCTAAAATTGAACCCTGTGGCACACCGATGTTTGCTTCTCATGTTTCATGTTTGGTACCGTTGACCCAAACGCGTAGTTTTCTTTGTGTAATATACGAGCGAAACAGCTGCAATGGCAAGCCACGTATTCCATACCTGTGCAGTTTGAAAAGAAGTAGCTCATGGTCCACATAATCGAACGCACGAGAGAAATCTATGAATAAACCACATATATGTTTTTATGATCTAGTGCAGCCACAATATGTTCTACAAAACTATACAATGCACTTTCAGTGCTTCTTTTACTAATAAATCCATGCTGACTATCTGATATGAAATTATTTTTGCTACAAAAATCCACTAGTTGATTCTTCATCTTGAGTTCAAACACCTTAGATATACTTGATCATTCCGTTTATAGAAAGGTATAACCAAGGCTAGTTTCAAACAACTTGGAAAAGTTCCCTGTTCACAAGAAAGATTAATTAATTAGGTATGCTAAAGGCGAACAGATCTCCACGATACATTTTTTGAGCAAATTATTTGAAATTGAGTCAAAACCACTCGAGTTAGAGTTTTTCAACTGAGAAACCAGATAGCACACATCACCCTCTGTAACTGGTGATAAATACATCGACTTTAATCGTAGTACTGGAAGTTCTTATCGGCAGTATGGTTTTTCATATCTAATGTGAAATGCTCATTAAATTTGGTTGCTAAAATTTGATCTGGTACTTCTTCACCATCATAGTTATATTTATAGTTTTCTTAAGATTTTTTTTTGTATGTTATTAATAATCTGCCACATGCATTTACTACGATTGCTTGAGGAATCGATTTTAGAATCTATACATTGTTGCCTATATTTACTAAGTTGTTCTCTATAAGTTTTTGTAACTTGTTTACTAAGTTCTTTGTACCTGCCATCAGCCTTTGCCAAAGAATGACATAACGTAACTCTGTCTCTCAGTTCTACTAACTCGACTGGCGGAACCACTTTTTTCCGTCTTTCAAGGCGTATTCTTCTATAAGGAAATAAAACATTGAAATGATACAAGAGGATGTTAAAGAATGTATCACAAGCGCTTTCCGTAGAAAACTGTTGGTACATTTCCAACCAGCTTTCTTGACTCAATTTTAGTCTGAAGTTTTGTATATATATATATATACATATATATATATATATATATATATATATATATATATATGTCTCGAATATTTGAATACTTATTCGATTCGTTGCACTGCACTTTAGATACCCGGATATTGAGGATTATACAGTAATGGTCAGACAAACAGTGATCCACGCTGCTCTATTTGTATATTATATTTTTTAGATATTTATCATTAAAAGAATATTATTTACTAAATTTTCTTTTCAAAGTTTTCTTTTTACAGTCAGGATATACCTTCTTAGCGTGTTTAAAATAATCATAATGTGGCCGTGAAGATGGGCACTCGTAGAGAAATATGTCATCAATTCTGATTCGACGGAACAAGGACTTGTTTATGATTGAAACAAAGCCATCGATATTTTTCATTGAAATGAAAAAAAGAATAGCTACCATCTAAACATACTGGTTTTGTTCGTCCGACCACAGACAGTCAACGATGGTGATTTGTACTTTCTGGCAACTCATCAGCATCGTATAGGCTTGGCCTCAGGTCAGGACAACAAACGAAAGCATATCAACTAACCTCTACCTAGGTATAAGATCTATCGAAACGAGACAGTTAAGATGCCATTCTGTTGCCAGAATCGCAGTTGATGCTGGCTTATTTTAATAGTAAGCAGATTATATCGAAGCAGTAAAAGAAGACAAAGGAAAATTTATTCGTCAGACTTACCATAGTGGGCCAGAAAGTTCTTTCGATGGAATGTAGCGTTTACCATGGGCTGATGGACTTTCTTTGGCTAAATTAGCACACACTACTTTAGTTTCCTCATCTACGTCGTCGTCAAGCAGAGATAAGTTAGAGACCTCATCTGTCAAATACCATAAATGTTGCCCTAGTTCTAGGTACGTGAAACTTTATTGACATAGTTCAAGCAAAATTAGAGGGTATGCGTTTGAAAAAAAGAACTTTATCTTTTTCGGACACCCTAACGTATATGAATATTGGACATTTCTTTCAATTATGTATTGACGCATTTATTTTGAAAAGTGAAACGTAAACGTGTAAAGATTTATTATATCGCTAAATTTTAAAGATTGTTTAGCGATTTTGGCTGATATAAACAATTTTATATCCTCAGGTCTCACAGCCTTTGAACACGAGGGAATCCAGAATATAACATCCCTGAAGGATCAGCTGATACAGGCAAACCATAACCAGACACCAGCAATTCTTCAAAGACACGCTGATGTTATTGCAAGGTTAGAACTAATTTGAACAAGGAGAGCAATAGCGACATACAACTTCATAATAAGAATTTATATAACAAATCATGTACCTAATGTAATGTAAGCAACAGTTCGACCTGTATCGTTGTCCGATACACATTACCAGCTTTGTCTGTTGAAATGTTATACTTTTAATATGCAAACTCAAATAGACTTCCCAAGTTTTATTAGTCAAAAAACTATAAGGACGTATTTGTCAAACTCTATAAAACATAATATGTACTACAATTGAAACACTACAATTTTATTGGTAATATTGTTTTATATCATATGGAAAGTACATGGAGGGCAACTAAGAATGCGAGGTACTGTATCTGGGAACCTATCCATCGTAGAGGTGTACGGCAAAAAAGGTTCTTACTAAAACGGTTTCAAGTTTGTGAAATGGCCGCTAGGAGGCGTAATTGCAATCTTGATTCTACAATAATGTTCCTGTAAATTCCGCTATATAAAACCTTACAAAAAAATACCTGATCTTTAAAGTCGATAATAATGTAAACTTTTTGTTTGTCAATTTTTGTTGGTGGGGGTATTGAAAGGATTCCGTTAAAAACACTCTGTATCTTCGAAATGGCTAAGCCGATTTTAACAAACTTGGGCTAGTTAAAAGTGCTATCCTTAGGCTACAAATATTATGTTAATTGAAGTTGTGTTAATCGCATGTGACCGCTAGACGGCTTTTTTCGGCATTTCGATATAAATGGTTAATTTTCTCAAAAAAACTAAATGCATTGGTACAATTTCTATTTATGAAAAAGTAGCTAAATGATGTCTATATAAGATATCTTGTCCCTAACCTAATATTTAGGTCCCTTGAATTTTGTTTTTTTTTAACTATATTTTCTGGAATCCTCTTTTATTCATCAGAATAATACACCCTTTTTGAAAAAATTACAAAAAATCGCTAACAGGTAAGTAAATATGCTAATAGCAAAAGGCATATTTTTTAAATGCATATTCACTATGGGTATATACGAAAAAGACGATTAATAGAAGCAGGCAGTGGAATGCAACAAAACAGATACCAAATAAAACATAAATAATCCTCAAATTATCATTAGTTGTCAATAGTTTCGCGTTACTTTTTGCAATATGAGAGTTTTTCTTCGATTACTGGCAAGCTTACGAGCCAATGGTAGTTTTCGCCCTTCGTTTCAACTTCAAATAATTGGAAGACCACAAGAAGATATTAACCGCTAACTGAAATAAATTGAAGGAAACCCTCATGTTAGTACAAGAGCATTCTCCCTTGAGTTGGGATATCACGAACAACGGTTCAAAATATTTCGAAGGACCCTGGATAAGTTCTTATCGCCATCAAAATATAGGAATATATTTAAATTTACCTTAATTTAATTACTTTTAGAATGCACCCGTATCATGTTTTGCATCCGGCCTTGAAAGAGGAAGATTTTGATCGGAGGTTGGACTATTCTCATTGGATGTTAGGCAGTATACGCGAAAATTTTTATTTCAAATTCTTTGGGCCGGTGAAGCCACCTTTAATAGTAACGGGAGAGTCGATCTGCACAATATGCATTATTGGTCTGCAGAAAATCCGCATTGCTGCGTTCTCCACCAGGGGCGTTGGAGTTTAAATGTGTGGTGTAGCATAGCCAGTGTCTTTCTTGCCTTTTTGGACAATCAGTTACTAATGCTGTGCGAGAGCATATTAATACAGTATTTGAACAGCGGTGGATTTGAAGAGGAAGTGTGTTTCCATAGCCTTCACGACCACCACACTCAATTTGTCTTGATTTTTATTTATGAAGTCTGTTAAAGGACATCGTGTTGCAGACTCAACCTAGAACCAGAGAAGATATGAAGAACCCAATTCGCAATGTAATACGTAACATACCGGGGGCCGAAATTCAGGAATGCATAGAGCGTGATGGTCACCATTTCGAGCATTTACGGAGGCATGAAAAACCTTTCTCTTTTAAATCGGTCCTTTTTGGAGCCATAACTTAATAAAAATAAATTCCAGAATAAATTGTTTAAGAAAATAAAAATTTAAGGGATTTCCGTATAAAATTTTCTTTAGCCTAAATTTTAGGTTTAGGAACAAGATATCGAGATGCGCTTTTCGCGAGCTTGTTTAGACATCATTCAGCTACTTATTCATAAAAAAATTACCAGTATAATTTTAATGTTTGTAATGCTAAAGTTAGCTCGTATTATTGCAGATGGCAAAAATTATTGGCAGACTCCGATGCACGTAAGCAGCGCCTGCTACGCATGCAGGAACAGTTCAGGCAGATTGAAGAGCTATTCCTGATGTTCGCAAAACGCGCATCTGCCTTCAATTCATGGTTCGAAAATGCCGAGGAAGACCTGACCGACCCCGTGCGTTGCAATTCCATCGAAGAGATAAAGGCACTGAAAGATGCGCACGCCCAATTTCAGGCATCACTTAGCAATGCGCATGAGGATTTCAACGCTCTTGCTGCACTTGATGAAAAAATCAAGGTACGGTCCTTTTATATTTAAATCTTGTATAATATAGGAATGTACAGGGTCTAATTTAACTGATGGATAAAAATACAGGATATGATTCTTTAGCTCATTTCAGTAAGAAAAGTTTATATGAACATATGTCCTTTGAAGTTTTAAGGTAAAAAAAAAAATGGTTTTCTCAACAGAACTTTAATGCCGTTCTAGATATTTTCATGAAATTTGACATGCACCTACTGAGCTCCAATAATCATTTTTTTATGTAGAATATTTTTCTACCAGTAGCGTCCGTACTGTATACTGTATACCATATACTGGAGATTTTAAAAAATGTGGTACGCCATTGCTTTTTCCAAAAATAAAAATCATTTTTGAAATCCTAATTTATTCTGCCCTAAATTTGACCTCTTGACTTTTTTCCGTACGATGCATCATTTTCGCAGAAAAAAATAATTTCGGAAAAAGCAGTGGCTTACCATTTCTTTTTAAATCTCCTGTATACATCCCGTACGGACACCACTGGTAGGAATATTAAAAAATATTCTACATCAAAAAATACCTGTTGGTGCATGTCAAATTTCATGAAAATATCTGGAACAGTATTAAAGTTATGATAAGAATACGATTTTTTTTTTAATTTTAACACCACAGACGTTTAGGACATATGTTCATATAAACTTTTCTTCCAAAAATGAGCTAATATCCTGTACTTTTAGCCCTCAATTAAATGACACCCTGTCTAATCTATAAGGGTCCATGGGAGGGACCTACATAATATCCACGTTCTAAAAAGTGTTTTTATTGATAGATTTTATCATATAATCTTTAAAATTAGTGGTTTTAAGAATTTTAAGCAGCAAACCATCTTAGGTCTGTCCAGATTTCCTCAATTATTAATAAAACTGAATCCAGAAATTGCTGTACAAAATTGGTAGTGACAACGTTTCGATCATTTTAAGTCACACTATCTACTACTGGTGACTTGCAAAATCATCATCTTGCTTAGAATAAAAATGATAATATTTTCAAGACTGTAAACCTTACGATGTTTTCGATATAAGGGTGGCCGATATGTAACTGACTGGTTTGTATCTTGAATATTTGTGAAATGAAATAAAATACGTTCTATTTTTTCATCTTAATCTTTTATTGAAATTTATCAATTATGTATGAAAAATAATATATCACAAATGTCCGCCTCTAGAAGCCGCACAAACCTAATCCATCTTGATTACATTTTCCGTCAATTTTTGGTAGGTTTCGGGAGGAATATTCTCAATCGCTTCCTTAATATTGTTCTTCAGCTGCTCTACAGTATTTGGTTTGTTGACATAAACCATATTTTTCAAAAATCCCCATGAAAAAAGTCAGGAGCCATTAAATCCGGTGACCTTGGAGGCCAGTTGACATCGCCAAATCGAGAAATTAAACGTCCCGGAAATATTGTTCGCAAAAGATTCATTGTTTCCCTAGCTGTGTGACAAGTTGCTCCGTCCTGCTGGAACCACATGTTTTGCCGGTTAAATTGTTGGATTTGAAGGGCCAGAAAGTTTTGCACCATATCACGGTAGCGCTTGTCAGTGACAGTAAGAGAATTAACTGCAGCGTCTTCAAAGAAATAAGGTCCAATGACACCTTCATACCAAACACCGCACCAAACTGTGACTCGACGAGGATGTAGTGGTCGTTGATGGATGACACGAGGGCTCTCTAATGCCCAGATATGCTTATTAACAAATCCTTTCAAATGGCTCGTTATCAGTTGTCGGTAACAATTATTATTTTAGGTATTAAGCTGCAATATTGCATGACTGTGCTGTCGGTGACTTTCATGGTCACTAGGCTGTAGTTCTTGGGTTAACAGAATTTTGTATGGTTTTTTTTTAAAATAGCGCATAAAGACATGCGACGAATACCCAGTTCTTGAGAACGACGCCTGGTAGACCTCTCAGGGCGCTCCACTACACTTTTACGAACTCTCTCGATATTTTCCGGAGTACGAACAGTTCCAACACCGCCCGACCTTGACGAGTCTTTAACTTCACCTGTTTTTTCAAATTTGACACTGGGCACATTATTTCGACAGAAGTCTTGTCGTAGCTTCCGAATGGTTGCAACAATCGACTCATTATATAAGTAAAACGTTTTAACAATAAGGACGCGTTGTGGGATCGTGTAGCGCTCCATGATGATTTGGACACATGTGCTTTGAACAACTACTACCGCGCCACATACTGAAATGCGTGTATAAAAAATATACACCCCACCTGTATTACCAAAAATTAGCAATGAACTACATATCCTAAACATTTTTTTTCAAGATGTATTTAAACAAAACTTATACCGCTCTACTTTGAAAATTTACCGAAATCGGTGAAACTTTGAAAATTGTATGAAAAAAATTGTGTGGGAGTAACCTGGTCTCACCATAGCATGATAGCTAATTTTATAATCAGGTTTTTCTTAAAATTCCGCAGGAATGAAAATATCTCCCAAACTACTGATTTCGAATAACATATAAATAATTAAAAATATGCAGCTCTATACTTCGTAAATAAACTGTGTCTGATCCGTTTTAATGTATGTAGGGCTTCAAAGTTGGACCGAACCCTTACACTTGGTTTAATATGGAAGCTTTGGAAGAGACTTGGAGGAATCTGCAAAAGATTATCGAAGAACGGGATATCGAATTGAATAAGGAAACGCAAAGGCAAGAAGAAAATGATAAACTCAGAAAGGAATTTGCCAAGCATGCCAATGCATTTCATCAGTGGCTAACTGAAACCCGGTAAGTGACAATCAGAAAACATACCTCTTTTGAGTCGTGAGAGAATTTCAATATGCAATTCTTTTTGTTGTTGATTGAGGTTGTTTAAATGTTTCACTATTATAAAGCTTAAAAAATAATATTTGTACATCTTGGGAGTTTTGTAGCTCATTCTTTATCCGATTTTATTATTTATCCGCGGGATCAAAATTCTTGATCCGGATCAAAAAGGACAAATGAGAAGGCGTCGTTGTAAGATTGGATGAAATGAATATAGGCGATTTCTTCTAAAATATATGTCAGCGAAAAAATATACGATTTGTGTTAGGTCCTCTAATTCCCATATTAAATCAAAAAAAAATTACGGCAAATAACCATAGAAGTAGACGCCGTCAAAAAAAAAAAATCAAAAAAATTATATACAGGGTGTCCGCAAAGTTGGTGTTTTCCATTTCAGAAACAACTACCCTTGAAATAACAAAGGTAATGTGTAGTGAAACGAGGGCGACCAAGTAAAAAAAAATAAAGGAAAAAGTACTCACACTCCAGTTGACGAGAAGGGCTAAGTACGTCTCTGCTTGAAATCATACCGCTCCAACAGAAAATGAAATCAGCTGATGCGCTACCGAGCAGACGCAGGCAAACAAGGAAGGCAAAATGTTGCGTAAAAAGTCTAGGTATTGCATCCCGTCCAATCGATTTGGAAGAATATATGGTCCAATGAGCATACCGTTCACCATGCCAGCCCAAACATTCACCGAAAATGTTTGTTGAAAATGTGCCCGACGGACAGCGTGCGGATTTTCTACTGACCAAACATGAGTGTTGCGAAAGTTATTCACCCCATTACGCGTGAACGTAGATTCGTCTGTCACCAATATGCACTTCAAAAAGTCCGGTTATTGTCATGTTGATGCAACAACCACTCACAAAACCGCACTCTTGCTGGAACATCGTCAGGTTGAAGGGCTTGTACACGTTGGACGTGAAACGGATACAGCCCCTCTTCACGCAGCGTTTGCCACACTTTAGTTTTTGATACTTGCACTTCTCTAGTCACGTCTCTAGTGCTTGTTGTTTTTTGAAACGCAATCGATTATACGGGTTCGTTTACCTCTACACGCGTGACCGTAACCGTCGGTTGAAGGTTGCATACTGACCTGACACTGACCCCGACCCAGTTATGTCGTCGGGTTGAGCTAGTGTCCTAGTACCACTGGGGGATGTCGCGGCTACAGGACGGTATTCAGATATTTTTGATGTTGCAGAGCCCTTTATCTCGGTTCCCTTAAGACATTGGTGTATATGGTACTAAGAAAAATTGCTTATGTTTTCAAGATCTACACTTCGTGTAAAGGAAAACCCCAACTTTGCGGACACCCTGTATAAATCACCTGGTTCAGCTACAAAAACAAATTTTTTCAATTGATCCGGAGATCAAAACCTTTGATCCGGATCAACAATGAATAAAATTAGAAAGCATTTTAGTAAAATCGGATAAAAAATTGGCCAATTGGAAACAAGTATCATAAACCCATCTTGTAGATGAACCAAATTCAAAACAAACAACACCTGAGAAAATTGAAAATAAGGATATATTGGTTGTCAATTAGGTGTAGATTTCGACAAACTCCTTAATTATCTTCCGTTATCACATGCTGGTGTACCTAATTCGCATGTCATCCTTCGAGGTTAATAGAGGTGTTTCTGGGTTACAATTATTTTAAACACCTTTCTCTGGTCTTGACGAATATGATATGATGAGGATGAGTCCATTGCAGAACATAGTAGCTCTACTTACAGATTACTTGTAATAATCTGACACCCTACTGTATTAAAATCCACTATCTTAATTCCGGATGAAATTGTATTAATCTTACTACCTACTTACTTTATTAAAAGGAGCTACCTTAAATAATATTAAACACAAACCCAGAAACAACTCAGTAGCATATTCAAAATAAGTAACTCTTTTTGTAATCAAATTTTGTAAATGAGGCACCAAGTATTTCCCGCCAAGCCGCACCCAAGAGCGAGATGTCATTTTTTGTTCATCGTGAGATCAAACTATCAAACTTGATCTACATAAAACAACCACGGACTTCTTCCATCCTTGTAATAAATTAACATAGCAAGTGTCGGTGTGAATGCTGTGTTTAGGCATTGATATATTACTTATGGTTGAGTCATCCTAATTAACACTATTTGCGAACGCGTCCTCCCAGCCCCATCTCTAGAATTCGTTTTCCTTTACTGACGGTTGATATGAAGTGGTGCTCAGTTACTTTGCAACACGAAAATTTTACCTAAATTCAAATCTCGATATTTTCGGAACGGAAAGGGATATCGAGTTGCGGTATTCGGGAGGTTCTTGGCCAACTTTTTAAAAACACGTTTACAGGGTTTGATCGGTATATTTCTTTTATTTATCAACTTATACAGGGTGAGCAAAGGAAGTCGGGTTTTTTTAGGAAAGTTTTGAGGCTGTATCAGATTCTCAATTTTTGATCTTGGAAATTTTTCTCTGCATCTTTTTGATCTTTGGACTACCGAAAAAAAGCTATTTCTCAAATTTGTTAAAGTTTGTTATAACTCAAATTATCTAATTTTAAAAAAGTGTTACATTTATCCCTAAAAAGGGATAGAGATTTCTCATACTGTTGCATAAAGTGGAATTTGTTGCGCTCGAGAAAAGATTGAAGTACTCATTGAACGTTATTGCCTCCAGTAGCGTACAGTAAAAATTTGCTACCTTGGCAATATGTAATTTAAATTTTTACTTTAATTTATAAATTTTACTATGCAATTGAAGAGTTTAATGAAGAAATCCAAGGTACTACTCTTAATACAGGGGTGTATTTCAGTGGCGTAACACCAAAAGCATTTTTTGATTTGGTAAGAAGTAACTAATAACTTGATAATTTTTATTTTTCAAAATGCTATGATGCTAGTCAACACTGCTATTCATCTTTTATCTTGAATTTTTTATCTTTCTCGTTCAGCATTGATGTACGCGTCTTCATTAGAGATGTTTTCCAATAGGTAATAGACTGTATTAAATTTTTAAACAACATCAAATAATGTATTGATTAACATTAATAATATGTAATATTTTGGAAAACAAAAATTTGAATAGCAGTTAAATTCCTAAATTATTTATGACACTAAACGACCTTGTGCCAATAATCTCATACAATTCTCTTGTACTTTTTGAAAAAGACGATGCATTTTTGAGAAAATAAAATTATACTGTCAAGTCTACAGTCAATATTATTGTTACTTAGCTGTGTGGTGTAGGTAGTTCGGATGAAACCGGAGAGACGTCCTATTTGCATGGAGAGGGGAATTCAAAAAAATACGAGGCCGAGCCGAAAGACATTTAATGCAGGTAGTTAAAAATTCGATAATTTGAGTTATAGAAAACTTTCGAAAAATTGGAGATATCACTTTTTTGGGATAGTACAAAGATCAAAAAGATGCATAGAAAAATTTGCAAGATCAAAAGTTGAAAATCTGACAGAGCCCCAAACTTTGCTAAAAAATTACTTCCTTCACTCATCTTGTATAAGTGGATAAATGAAAGAAATAATCCGGTCGAACCCTATACGTGTTCTCAAAACCTTCCGAATACCGCAACTCGATATCCCTTTCCATTCCGAAAATATCGAGATTTGAATCTGGGTAAAATGTTCCGTGTTGTAAAGCAACTTTCCACCAGTTTATTACACAATATGATTTTCAGTACATCAATGATGGAAGGTACCGGATCGCTGGAACAGCAACTGGAGGCAACTAAGCGTAAGGCAGCTGAGGTGCGCGCTCGTCGCTCCGATTTGAAAAAAATCGAAGATCTGGGTGCTATCCTAGAGGAACACCTTATACTGGATAACAGATATACGGAGCACTCCACGGTTGGTTTGGCGCAGCAATGGGATCAGCTCGATCAACTTGGCATGCGTATGCAGCACAATCTTGAGCAGCAGATACAGGCCAGAAATCAATCAGGTTAGTAGCATTGACTGTAAAACGTGAAGAAATGGTGGCTCGAACTACAACTGACATCATTGTTCCACCGCCGTGGTCAGTAGCTAATTCTTACGTTCGTACCTAGTTCAGGTATATTTTCAACTAATATTGCTAAATTGTACAAAGGACGGATGTTTTTGAAATAGCTAGTACTCTCTGCCTGTTCAGGCGAGAGTGGTGGGGAGAGTGCCGTTTGACTTGGACGTTCCTAGCATTTTTAGCAGTAGACATTATGGAGCAGTGGACGGTTGAGCACCGCGTTTTTTCGTACAACAGTTTTGTCCGACATAATGAGTCTATCACGGCTGTACAGCGTGAGCTTCGTCGCCACTTCAAGATTCATCGGAATCGAGCTGTTCCTTTTCAAACACCATCCTTCGTTGGGTTCAGTCGCTTCGCACATGTGGTGTACTGATAAACAAAAGACCACCAGGAGCTTCTCGAACGGTTTGACTCCCTGAAAATGTGCAACGCGTTCAATAAGCTCTCCGGCTCGATCTGCTCGGCAACATGCTGCTGAACCTCGACTCAGTGGTCGTTCGGTAAGGTGTATTTTGCATATGGAACTCCACTTTCACCCCTACAAGTTGGCCATTGTGCATCAGCTGTAGCCTGGAGACTACGCACAACAAATGAACTTCGCACGTGAGATAGAAGCACTTAACGAGCAAAATGAGAGACATTATTGGGATTTTTTTTATACTCGAACTACCACGAAACCCTAAGGCCTCAACACCCATGGGGTACCGTGCGGCTATAGGGGGATACAGGGCAAAGGGGGGACGCCACACGGACTCTGGCGAGGGAACACGTATGCGTGCAACATGCACACATTCTGGACCCGTCTACGACATCCACCTGGGGTTCCTCCGCGTTCGACAGTCAGGGACCGTCTACCATCTACGGACAATCACAACATTCATAGCCAAGAGAAAAATTTCTCTTGGGACGGGATTCGAACCCGCGCAGCGCACGGTGACTGATTAGGAGACCGAAGCGTCTACCACTGCGGCCACCGCTGCTGCATGAACTAATGAAATCCACGTTAGTTACATGAAAAACCCCAAAAGTGACGGTTTGGTGCTCTGTATCGCAAACTTGCATCATCGGCCCTTACTTCATCGAATACGGTAATGACAATTCCGTTACCATAAACTCAGAGCGCTATGTCGAAATGATCAGCAACTTATGTTCACCTGAATTACGACGACGACGTATTCCATTCCGACGTGTGTGATTCCAACAATATGGGGCGACCGGCCACGCAGCCAGAGCAACGATGAACGTTATCCGCCCTCTCTTCCGGACCCTGTACAGAATTAAATACAGCAATCCTGCACAAATCACCATACAGTTCAAGATTAGCACAGACCTTAAATGCACTATTAGGAACAGCTGACTAAAAGTCCCCATCGATTTCTGGAGCGCAAAATTATTTATTTCTATAAAATTGTCTGCAAGCAGTGTTTGAAAAATACAGGGTGGATCATCATAAAAATCACTTATGTTTTTTAAATAAAACCCCGAAACGCGGAAGTGCCCTAGCACCAATTTAATGAAGCAGTGGTTGAGGAGGTTTCAAAAAACAGATTAAACATTGTCAACAAGACGTCAAGGTCGCCCATGGACTGTACATTCTATTTCACGAGTATCCATCACGCTTTAACGTCTACTGAGGTGAACAGCTGATCAGCAAGTGACATTTTTGTGTTAGTCTGCGACGTTGGCAATAGTGAATCGCGTTTAAATCTAGTAAAACTTATTTGTAGCATTTTGTTTTTTGCATGCAAATGAACTTTTCTAAATAAAAGAGCTGTTAGCAAGTACAAAATGAATCTGTAGAGTTCAAAAAACCAAAACAAAATACAGCTCTGGCTACGTGACGTCCGCGGATCCGTCAGAATTATGTGTCCTGTGCCCATATGGGGAATTTTGAAATATTACTAGATAACTAGCTGACATTGTTCCGTGATGGATACTCGTGAAATAGGGTGTACGAACGGATCACACAATAGAGGTTCGAGTCGATCCAGGGCTCCCGACTATGAGTATTGCTCGTACTAGTGGCTTAGCTGCTGAGTGCCGTGTCATGTTGACATCTCTCTGTCGGCTAAGAGTCAATTTAACTATGTTACACTTCTATAGAATGGAATCGGTTGATGACCCATTTTGTGAAAAGCAAATAGACATTTTCTGACATTTTATTACTGTGATAGATTTATTGTACGATATAGCACTTGTACTGCTTATTTCTTATGGCATGGATATGTAATCGCCAACAACCGTCAAAAGGCCTAAACATGCATCCTTGCACGCTTTTTTTAGCATAAATACAAACCTTTATTTTTTAGGTGTGAGTGAAGATGCCCTCAAAGAATTCTCTATGATGTTCAAACACTTTGACAAAGAGAAGACAGGAAAACTGAACCACCAAGAATTCAAGAGCTGTTTGCGTGCTCTAGGTTATGACCTTCCGATGGTTGATGAAGGTCAACCAGATCCAGAATTTGACGCTATTCTAGGTTAGTATCAATACATTTCCAGTCGTCACCTATTTCGTTATTTTTGAATAGCTCATAGGCCAGTGTTTCTAAATCTGAGTAGTTTAATTTATCTTTAAGTAGATTTTTTGTGCAATATTTCATCAGTTGTGTAACATCATATAACTAAAGTGGTGGACAAATTCAAATATGGATATTTTCGGAACGGAAAGAGATATTGAGTTGCGGTATCGGGGGGTACTTGACAACTTTTTGAGAACACGTACAGGGTTGACCAGTATATTTCTTTTATTTATCTACTTATACAGGGTGAGCAAACAAAGTCAGTTTTTTTAGCAAAGTTTGGGGCCTCAATTTTTGATCTTGGAAATTTTTCTATGCATCTATTTGATCTTTGGACTATTCTAAAAAAATGATATCTCATTTTTTTCGAAAGTTGGCTGTAACTCAAATTATTGAATTTGAAAAAAGAGTTACATTTATCCCTAAAGAATGGCCTTTTCTGGGGTTTCTCTTGAGAATGGGTATTTCTTCTCATACTAATGCATAAAGTAGAATTTATTGCGGCGCACGAGAAAAGATTGAAGCAGTCATTGAACGTTATTGCCTCCAGTGGCGTGCAGTAAAAATGTTCTACTTTGAGATGTAGTTTAAACAGAATTTATAAATTTTACTATGCAATTAAACAGCTTAAGAGGTGCTAAAAACTTAAAACACTTTATTTTTCAAAATGCTATGATGCTAGCCAATACTGCTATTCATCTTTTATCTGGAATTTTATATCTTTCTCGCTCCTGGAATTTTATATCTTTCTCGCTCAGCATTGGGGTACCTGTCTTCATTGGAGATGTTATCCAATAAGCTTTATTAAATTTTTAAATAACATCAAATAATTTATTTCCAGAACATTTAGAACACTACATAGAAATGAATAATCATTACCACAATTATTATACAAGAGGAAATATAGATTTTCATTCACAAAATTGCAATCATAATATAACATCAATTCAATATTTTAGAAAGGATTACTTGAATTTAATAAACTAAATAATGATATAAAGTCTACTTTGTAATTTAAAGATATTTAAAAGAAAATTAAAGGAATATTTCATGGACAATGAAAATTCTTAGAGATGCAAACTTGTTTTTTTTCTTCTAAATATGTGTATGTTATATGTTCAGTTTTTTAGAAGAATGTAATTGTAGCAAACATGCTAAATAAATCTTAAACAAACAAAAAATAAGGCTCCTAGGTTGTATTTAAGGGACATATAGCATATTTATTCAGTAGAATCTTTGCTTTAGGCAAAAGAAAAGGCGTTGCTTACGGAAAAACAAAAGAGATTTATTATTTTTAGCGATGAATCGAAATTTGATATGGGTAGTAATTTAAAGATATTTAAAAGAAAATTAAGGGAATATTTCATGGACAATGAAAATTCTTAGAGGTGCAAATTTTGTTTTTTTTTTCTGAATGTCTGTATGTTATGTAATTGTTTAGCTTTTTAGAAGAATGTAATTGTAGCAGTCATGCTAAATAAATCCTAAACAAACAAACATCAACATTATGTAAGATTTACAACAGTTATTTTAAACAATAATGTTAGTACCTTGTAGGGCCACCCAGCACATCGATCACAGCCTGGCTTCTTCGTGGCATTCTTTCCATGGTTATTTATTAATAGATTCACGGGATACGTTTTCTCACTTTACCTAAATGGCCTCAGACAGCGCTTCCATTGTTTAAGGAGCATTTTGTCTTGACTGCACTAAAAATTTTAGTCGAGACCACACATGCTATTATTATGTTTAGGTCTGAAGACTTTGATGGCAGAGGCAATAATGTAACATTATTTTCTGCCAAAAAGTTTATAACCGTACGAGCTCTGTGCGGCCTGGCGTTATCTTCGATGAAGACAAAATCCTCCCCAAAATCTTGTGCAAAAGGTACACCAATATTGTTTAAAATGTCCCTATAATCTGCAGCATTGACTGTCCTAATTGAAATAAAAGGTTCGATTTTACCAATGTGCATAATCCCAGTCCAAACAGTAATGCCACCTCCACCAAACGCCTCTTGTGGAGACATGTTTTGTTCATCATATCGTTCCCCAACTTACCTCCAAACAAAGACCCTACCATCTAGAGTGGTATAGGTTAAAGCGTGTTTCATCGGAAAACACGCAATTTTGCCACTGCTGATGCCTATTTAATAACCGCTCCTCTGCCCACTGATACCTGGCGACTCTATGATTGTTCAAGAGTCGGGTTCACATGATGTGATGCCTTGCTCTGGAAGAAATGCTAGGTACTTTAAAAAAGTACTTAAAAAATTTTTTATAACATTTACATACCTTAACAAATTAGAATTTAAACTTCTTTTTACAGCACTATTGGATGCTATTATTCCACTATGCCGCGTAAGTTTTCATTCAAGATTCTAGATGAAAGGATCCTTCTTCGCCTTACTTCCTGCATTTGTGTCTTTCGGCTCGACTTCGTATTTTTTTTTTTTTTGATAACCTCCTCCAAGCAAGTAGGATGTTTCCCCGGTATCCTGATATCTAGCCCCTTAAACCGTATATTGAGGACCGATCAACATTATGAATTAACGCTACATCATTCACTAAACGACCTCCCAATCTTATACAATTCTCTCGTACTTTTTGAAAAAGACGAGGCATTTTTGAGAAAATAAAATTATACTGTCAAGTCTACATTGCATTGCATAGGTATAGTTAGGATGAAACCGGAGAAACGTCCTATTTGCATGGAGAGGGTAATCAAAAATACAGAGGCCGAGCCGAAAGATTGGAGAAAGTTAAAAATTCGATAATTTGAGTTATAGCCAACTTTAGAAAAATTTGAGAGATACGTTTTTTTATGATAGTCCAAAGATCGAAAAGATGCAAAGAAAAATTAATAAGATCAAAAATTGAAAATCTGACAGCCACAAATATTGCTAAAAAAACATGACTTCCTTTGCTCACCCTGTATAAGTGGATAAATAAAAGAAATATACCGGTCGCACCCTGTACGTGTTCTCAAAGAATTTGTCAAGAACCTCCCGAATACCGCAACTCGATATCTCTTTCCTTTCCGAAAATATCGAGATTTCAATTTGGGTAAAATTTTCCATTTTGCAAAGCAACTGTCCACTAGTTAAGATGTAATCTGCAGATATAAAAAATGCAATTACAATGTATAGCTAATTATAATCAGAGTTATGTTCTGATCAAGGTCGGCACTCCGAAGTGAGGCAGATTATTTACTGATTGGACAGCCTCACCTCAGTTTAGACTGTTTCACTTCACTTGCAAAACGAACGCAACTAAATTCAGGTAATATTATTTGGTTGGTTTTTGGGTTGTTAGGCCTGTGTCTACACAGGACTCCAAACTGTGAACATCTTATGAAGATGCCAACCACTCGTGTTGGCGAAACGTTAAGTAAACATGTTTTACGACGGCCTAACAACCCAAAAACCAACCAAATAATATGCCGCGAAAGCCCTTCACACTTCATAAATTCAGGTAATTTAAACAATATATTTTTCCAGATGTGGTGGATCCAAACAGGGATGGATATGTTTCCTTACAGGAATATATGGCGTTTATGATTAGCAAAGAAACAGAAAATGTGCAGAGTTCTGAAGAAATAGAAAAGGCCTTCCGCGCGATTACAGCGGGTGATAGACCTTATGTGACTAAGGAGGAATTATATGCGGTAATTATTCTTATTATTATGTTTTTGCTGCCAATCTCGAGGTACTTCAAAACCGATGAATTGCTACTAAAAAATGTATGCGATGAACTGATTTCTGACACGAATACATCAAATGTTGAAAAGTTTCGATGTATGCATCAGTAACAGCTCAGAATGGAATATTGCGTTGCGGGCCTAGCGCTCAGACTTTTGGTATAATGATTTTGACTATACCGGGTGATTTTTCAATGTGGCTCATCCCTATAACTTCTGTATTATTGAAGATAGAAAAACGAAGTTTGAGGGTTGCGTATTAAGGATGAATTTACATTTTTAACATATTCACTTGCTTTGACGTACTTCCGGTTTGATCGGAAACGACTCCAACACCCTATATATTATTACTTATTTCGATCGAGAATGACATTCTCCACTCAACAACGCCTCACTTGTCAATATTTGACACATAAAGTCATTTTTAAGGGTACTATAAACAGACGTGCTGCTGGCGGCTACTATGCACCCATGGGCAACATGCAGCCTCCTGCGTCCGTTTGTTAAGTCATATTGCCAAACTTTTATAGTACCCTTTGTATGAGGTCCGAAGAATATATTTTAATGTCTTATAAAATAAAATAAAAATATTTTTTAGCTTAAAAAAATAAACAAACTTTAAGATAAAATTAGATAATGTCCGAACTATTTTGGGTTAGGGCTCTTACGAAACAAATGACTATGTGGTAAATTCAAGGCCTACCTAGGAAATTCTGTTTTTTTTCTGAAATAAGTAAAGTTTGGGAATGCTAATGTATGAACATATTTCCATTTTTGGAATCTGTGCAAAAATCCAATATTACCTCCATAAAAAAAATAAAGTTGATGCTGATGAGACGAAATCTCATATTGAAATTCTAATTATGCCATTTTATAGATGAGAAAAAATAAAGTCAGGAAGAAATTGAAACTATTTTAAGAAATTCAGGTTTTCTGTCACTCTACGGAAGTACTTTGGTTTTCAAAACTTTAAGCGGCATTTTGTTAGTTACCTGAAAATAAAACTTTGCCCACATTTAAGCGACTTCGTATCTGTTACTGTTTCCGAGATCCCAACGGTGATGGTCGAATTTGAAACACCCAGTATAATATGTACTGAATAGCAACCCGTGATAAAAAATACAAAATCATAAGGTTTTTCAAATATTTTTCAGTTCCTGCCCATTACAGAATTTTTATTAGGTCTAAAGGGTTCGTCTAGTAAATGCTATAGGCCTCACGGCACATTTTTCTGAATATATACTGAAATCATAACTATTACTCTTCTATTTTTCAGAACCTGACCAAAGAAATGGCGGACTATTGCGTTGCCAGGATGAAACCTTATATCGAACAAAAAACAGAACGACCCATTGCTGGTGCACTAGATTACATAGAATTCACGCACACCTTGTTCCAGAATTGATTAATCTTATAAAACATAGATATTCTATTATAGCAATAGTTTTTTAAAGCTTATACACTATCTATCGAATAAGTTCGTGCAACATGATTTACTAATGACACATTTATTCCTTTTTTGTAATCATATTTTTAGGTAAAGTATTGTATGTACTTTGAAGAAGATACACGGTTATTTGAGAGTTTGGAAATGGTCAAAGATCTCGGGTAGTAGTGAACTACCAAATTATAAATGGGGATGACTGATTCGGAAACAACGTTTTATCAAATATTAACCTTCTACTTTACTTCCAATTTACCTATATATGGCAGTATTGTCAAAAATATGGAAACGGTCGAATCTGACTGGTATATCATCCTACTGTTCTAAATTTGGGGCATATCAGTCCACTACTTCCCCAGGAATTCTACTGAATCGCTACCAGACTTTCAAACAGCCGAATATATAAATATATAATTATATGCCCCTACATATGATTGTTTTCTTATGTCTTAGAGACCTTGAAGTAGTGTCTAGAGATGTGCTATTTGGATCCCAAAAAGGTACCCCTCAGTTATTTTCTGGACAGGTCAAGCTAACAAGATGAAGTTCGGGGTGATGAAATTGATGCACGACTACTATACAGAGTGTTAATTATGTACCATAAATTTAACAGACGATTATTTGAGTAATCTTGAGACAAGAAGCTCATATAAACATAGGTCCGCAAATGCTTCGTTCTCATGATATAGGGTGTTGAAATTTTAAAAAATGCATCTGAACGAATATTTGTGAAAAAAAATGTACGTCACTAACTTTTGTACAATTTTTATTATGTTCTTTGATTTAAGCTGAGAGAAATACAACTTTTGCCTCTTCAATTTTTTTTCATTTCTTGCTTAGTTTTCGTGAAAAAAATCTATTTTTCGGCATATCCCTGGACCACACAAGGAATAGCTGTTAAAGGTTCTTTTGGAAATAGTTTTTTACAATTTTTTATTACTGATTATGTAACAACTTGTCGTCCACCTCAATGAGAAAATTCTAGTAGACTGCGATTTTCAGAAACCTATAGACCTCTACCAGGATTGCAGAAACGGCAACAGGCATCGATGCCATGTATTTGAATTTCGTTTTTATCTCATAGCATTAGCAGAGTAGTTTGCAAATCTCCTCCAGTTTCTGTGAACCTGAAAACAAGTCTGCAATCTACCAATTTTAAGAAGCCGTGATCGGCCGTGGGATATTCAGAAACGTACAGGTATAGATCTGTAGCAGGATTGAAGAAACGACCAGGAGTATAGTTGCCAAAGATCAAAGTTTCGAGTCAACATCATAGCATAAACAGAGATCCATTCAGATACCTATCGCGTTTCTGTGATCTTGATAGCAACTCGTCATCCACTATTCTACGAGTCTGGTCGACAATGTAATTGCCAGAAACCTATAGAACTGTATCAGGATAGCAGAAACGGCAAGAGATATCGTGCCATGGATGTGAATTTCGTGCTTATAGTAGCAGCAGAGTACCATTTGCGTACCTCATTCCGTTTCGAAGAATCTGATAAAAAGTCTTCAATCTACCAATTTTACGAAGAAAGCCTGATCGACAGTGTAAATCTAAGAAACTCATAGATCTGCATCAGGATCGCAGAAACCACGAGGAGCATAGATGCCAAAGATCCAAGTTTCACGCATCATAAATAGAGCACCGTACTAATCACATACATGTATCTCCTCGCGTTTGTGATCCTGATAGCAAATCGTCATCCTCCAATTTTACGAGAAAAATCTGGTCGGCAGTGCGATACTCAGACACATATAGATCAGCATTAGGATCGCAGCAACGGCAAGAAGTATCGATGCCATGGATTTTAATTCTCTCATAGCAGGAGCAGAGTACTTGTTTCATACCTCTTCGCGCTTCTGTGAACCTTGTAACAAGTCTCCAATCTACTAATTTTACGAAGAATCTGTGGTTGACATTGCGATATTCAGAAACATAGATCCATATCAGGATTGCAGAAACGTCTAGGAGCATATATGTCATAGATCAAAATTTTGTGCCAACATCATCACATAAGCAGATGACCATTCACATATGTTACCTCCTCGCGTTTCTGTGATCCTGATAGCAACTCGTCATCCAACCATTCTACGAGAAAAGTCCGTTCTAACTTCAGAAACCTATGAATCTGTATCAGGATCGCAGAAACGGCAAGAGCTATCCATGCCATGGATTTGAATTTCATGCTTATCTCATAGCAGGATCAGAGTACCATTTGCAAACCTCCTCGCCTTCATGTGAACCTGATAATCCACCAATTTTACGAAGAAGCTATGGTCAACAGTGCGATGTTCAGAAACCAATAGATCTGCGTCAGGGATGCAGAAACGACTAGGAGCATAGATGCCAAAGATTAGAATTTCGCACCAACATCATAGCATAAGCAGAGAACCGTTCATATCTCTCCTCGAGTTTCTGTGATACTGATTGCAACCATTTTCACGATAAGTCTGATCGACAATGAGATTTCAGAAACCTATAGATCTGTATCAGGATTGCAGAAACGACGAGGAGCATAGATGCTGTTGCGGTTGCGACAATGCCCCAATTTAAGGGCTTTAAGTGGTCAAAAAAAGATTAAAAAAAATTAGGTTGAACCTCAGGGCACTAAAATGGTGCTTACCTTGATTCCTTGGTGCGGACGTCGGCAGGATCCCCTAGTCTCTTCTGGAACTTAACAGCCTCTTGCCCAGTAATAAGCGATTATAGGATAGCGGTTTAACAAAACAGGGTTAGCAAAAGTATACGATTCTAACAGCGGTTCTAGCGATTCGATAGCTGGTTTTGTCCTGCTTGCGGTTGGAGTACGCTCTTCCTATTTCTTCCAAAAAACCATAGGCGCGACACAAGTTAGTGCCAAGAAAAACAGCGGCGGAGCAAAGAATGGAAATCAAAATAAAATTGGCACTACGGTCGCAACAGATGTACAGTAATAATCATATGCCTCCTCGAGTTTCTATGATCCTGATAGCAAGACACCGTCCACCAATTTTACGAGAAAAACCTGATCGATAGTGCAATTTTCAGAAACCCATAAATCTGTATCAGGATCGCAGAAACGGCATGAGGTATCGACGCCATGGATTTGAATTTCGTGCTCATCTCATAGCAGGAGCAGAGTACCATTTGCATACCTCCTCGAGTTTAGATGAACCTGATAACATGGCCGCAATCTATCAATTTTACGAAGAAATCCTGATCGGCAGTGCGACCTTGAGAAACTTATAGATCGGTATCAGGTTCGCAGAAACTACTAGGAGAACAGATCCGAAGAATCCAAGTTTCACGCGACTATCATAGATACAGCACAGTATAATTCACATACTTCCTCGCGGTTCTTTGATCCTGATAGCATACTCGTCGTCCACCAATTCTACGAGAAAAGACAGAGCGACAGTGCGATTTTCAGAAAACTATATATTTGTATCACGATCGCAGAAACGGCAAGATGTATCGATGCCTCGTTCAATCATTGTTACAACGAAGCTGTGGCGATATTAAGAAACTTATAGATCTGTATCAGGATTGTAGAAACGACGAGGAGCATAGATGTCAAGGATCCAATTTTACGAGAAAAGTCTGGTGGATAGACCGATTTCTAGAAACCTATAGACCTGCATCAGGATCCCAGAAACGGCAAGAGGTATCATTGTCATGGATTTGAATTTCGTTATTATCGCATAGCAGGGACAGAGAGCATTTGCAAATCTCCTCGCGTTTCTGTGAACCTGATAGCAAGTCTCCAATCTACCAATAGATCCGTATCAGGACTGCAGAAACGACCAGGAGCATAGAAGCCAAATAACAAAATTTCGCGCCAGCATCATAGCATAAGCAGAGTAAAATTCACATACCTCCTTGCGTTTCTGTGATCCTGATAGCAACTTGTCAACCAATTTTAAGAGAAAAGTCTGGCCGACAGTACAAATTTTCACAAACCTATAGATCTGCATGAGGATCGCAGAAACGACAAGAGGTATCGATGCTATGGATTTGAATTTCGTTCTTATCTCATAGCAGGAGCAGAGTGCTATTTTCATACCTCCTTGCGATACTGTGAACCTGGTAACAAGTTTCCAATCAACTAATTTTAGGAAGGATCTGTGGTCAACATTGCGATATTCATACACATATATCCGTATCAGGATTGCAGAAAAGATTAGAAGCATAGATGTCAAAGACAAAATTTCGCGCTAATATCATCCCATAAGTAGAGGACAATTCACATATCTCCTCGAGTTTCTGTGATCCTGACAGCAAGTCACCGTCCATCAATTTCACGAGAAGAGTCTGGTCGACAGTGCGATTTTCAGATACCTATCGATCTGTATCAGGATCGCAGAAACTGCAAGAATTATCGATGCCATGGATTTGAATTTTATCTCATATCAGGATCAGAGTACTATTTGCAAACCTCCTCACATTTCTGTGAATCTGCTAACAAGTCTCCAATTTACTAATTTTACGCAGAAGCTGTGGTCGACAGTGTGCTATTCAGAAACATATAGATCTGTGGCTGATCAAAATTTTGCGCCAACATCATAGCATAAGCAGAGGCATATTCACATATCTCCTCGCGTTTTTGTGATCCTGATAGCAACTCGTCGTCCAACAATTTTACGAGAAGTCTAGTCGACAGTGCGATATTCAGAAACATATAGATCTGTATCAGGATTGCATTTGCATACCTCCTATCGTTTTTGTGAACCTGGTAACAAGTCTCCAATCTACCAAGTGTGCCATAGTCGTGCTCCGAGACTAGTACAGTCGAGGACAAAATAATTACGTAAGGCTATCTCATTCAGGAAATTTTATTAATCAATTCATATGTGATATAAATTCCTTCTACTAATTTAATTTGCATAATTAAAAAAATGGCAGGATACTATTCAAGTTGGTCCGTTTACAGTGGTCCAATTTTTTTACAAAAGAAAGAATAACAACTTGTTTTGCCTCTAAAATTAATAGTCCAGGCGATAGAATTGTTTTTTTTTTTGCTTTTTTTCGAATATCCGTGATTTCATTCACAAAAATTCGATTTCTTTAAAAACTATAACACCGAATAAAATGAAATTTGAAGTATTGATGTAGCAGTGATGTCGATTATGGCATTAGTGTTTTGTATTTATCTTCTGTTATTATTGTAGATTTTATTATGGATGGATTACTTTTACCTAAAAGAAAAAGCTTTTCAAAAATAGCTGCTGAGAAAATTTCTGGAGCATATTAAAAACTATCCCAGAGTTTAGGAATAAACTGAGCAAAAATCAAAATGATTGAACTACAATAACAACTCCAAAAATTTAGATAAGTGTAGCTGAGCCAATAAACAGGAACAAACAGTCGCAACATTAATTTAAAATAAAACGAACTCCTGCTTTGAAAGAGAGAGTCTAAATTGTTTTTGGGGATTGAAAAAATTGATTTGTAAATAACTACTTTAATGTGTGTAGCCACATTATAGAGCGCATTTAAAGTTGCCCCTAAGCAGTGTTGATTTACAATAAATGCAGACACCTATTTAAAAATATGCCGAATTTCCAACAAAAATGAAGTGTACTCGTGTTCCGAAAGTTAAGAATTCTGATTGTACACCAATTTGCGGCCAAGAAATGTTCTGCCAGATGTTGAAGTGAAAGAAATTACTTAATAACAGATCATAAAATTTACCGAGGGAAAAGGAATTTTCACCAAATCCCAAGCAGGGTTCAGGAAGAAATACTCAACTGAAACGGCAATACAAGTGGTTATAGACGACTGGAGGAGATGTATGGAGAACAGGAAACATACAATGACAGTGTTTTTGAACTCCAAAGGGGCGTTTGAAACTACTGACAGGGCTTGCTTACAAAATTGCATCACTATGGATTTAAAGGGTCTGAATTCAAAATTCTACAAAACTATTTAATTGACAGAAGTCAAAAAACCAAAATTGGATCTACATTATCAATCACAAAAAATATTTCTGTTGATGTACCACATGATAGTAAATTAGGTCCACTACTACTTATTTTATACATTAATGACATTTGTAATATTTTAGATTATTGTAAAATTTAGATATTTGCAGATGATACATTAATATACATATCAGATGAAAATACAGGGTGTCCGCAAAGTTTGAGTTTTCCTTTACACGATGTGTAAATCTTGAGAAAATTAGCGGATTTTCTGTTAATTTACGGTGAGTGTCTTCAAAATGCGACCGAGGCTGGGCTACGTCGAGCACGCACATGTGTTTTTGAATCCATCGGCGACAACTTCGAACAGTACTTTCAAAATACGTTCACCAAGAAAAAGTGACACTGATGTCATATGTTCCATCTCTTTTTTGTTATTTTTGTTACATGTGCTCCTATGATTTTAAGACAGAGTCATACTTGGAATTTCAATTCAACTGAGCAGTCAGTACTTTTTCATTTATTTTTTTTACTTGTTCCCTCACGTTTCACCAGACTAGCTTTGTTATATCAAGCGTAGTTGTGTCTGAAAAGGAAAACCCCAACTTTACAGACACCCTGTATAGACACTGCTTTAAAGAATTATGACATGGCAAAAATCATTAATTGGTTAAATGTAAATAAACTAAAATTGAATGCTTTTAAAACAAAATGTATCCTAATCCAAGGCAGATATTTTTGAAATGCCGGTTTTCTTTTAGGGAAAAATAAATAAACCATAATAAAAGATGAATACAAAACACAAATGCCGTGGTATAGTTTTCAAACAAATCGAATTCGTTTGACCGGAGTCACGAATATTTGAAAAAATGCAAAACATTCTAGCTCCCAGACTGTAAGGACCTCTTTTATCCAAAAACAAATTTGGACTACTTCAAACGGGCCACCCTGTATGAATCAATCACATCAAAACAAGTGCTCTAATAATCCAAGGAAACTGAGATCATAAATTGTCAATTATCTTCTTTACGTTACCATCAGAAACAGCAAAAACTTTATATTGATAATTTATTTATCATTTCGTGGAAATTAACGATTACAGTGAGAATAGACTTTTAGGAAAATAAAAAGTCAAAGCATCAAACATGTGAACGTGAACAACCTAGTTGAACTTGCATTTGCTGAAATCCATCTCAGGATGTTGCTCCATAAATTTCTTCAGCACTTCTTGTTTTTTCTGTTCTTCACTAGTGGGTAACCCCATTTCTTTTTGTCTTTGATCATACATCATCTTCTCTACCATACCTGCACAGATACAAATTCATAAATATGAATGCAAAAATAATTTGGGTTTTTCAAAAACGCAGAAAATTTAGTGTTATTCAAAGGATATTCATCAAATTTTGCAAAAGCGTATATAAGTACTAAATGACATAGAAAATACAACACCGACTAGGACTGCTGTAATTTTGAGCATACTTTTACAAGTTTTAGGTCTACTGATAAATAGAAAGTGATTCAAATTTTAACTCGAAACTTCACAAAATAGCTGAGATATCGACCTTAATGTTAATAATGTGTTGAAACTCTCGCATCATTGATTGGACTAGGTGATTGATATCTTCTTGGTGTATTGTATCCCAAGCCATCTGAATTTGGTAGAGCCTCCAATGTTTGTGGAGGGTGCGATGAACTTTGCAACCTTCTTCTCTTCATGTTCATACATGTTCGATGGGGGAAAGTTCTAGAGATCGAGAAGGCCATTGAAGCAGATTTACTCCGGACGCTTCTAAAAAGTCTAAACTAGCACGTGCGACATGAGGGCGTGCATTGTACTGCTGAAAAAGTGGATCTTTCAATGTTTCCAAAAAGGGAAGCGATGTGGTTGTGAAACTTCGTGGATATAGCGCTGGGCAGTCATACTACCTCGAATGAACACTAATCGTGACCTGCTGCCGTAAGCAATGGCACCTCATACCATAACACCTACAGTGCGATGAATAAGCTGTTTGATGGAATATTGGATGTTCCGTTTTTCACCACGTCTCCTCCTTACCTTTGCACGGCCATCATTTATGCCCGAACAGAATCTGGACACATCGCTGAACACGACTGAGTCTCTTTCCATATTCCATTCAAGTATCTGCCTACACATACCAATCGTTGCCGACAATGCTGTGGGGCCAGAGGTAGTACAAGATGGGGACGGTATGAAAGTCCAAAATAACTTATTCGGCGATAAACCACTGGTTCGCAACTGCCATTGTTGTGGAAAAATCGATCCCTAAGTGCTAGTTGCTTAAAATAACGATCCTGTCGCTCTGTAGTCTGTACTTAACGTCCAATACCTCCAACTCGACGATTTCGGCCTTCTTGGAACCACGCTCGACAGCATCTCATTACAGTAGATTCGTTTCGATTCACCCGATTAGCGATTTCTCCAAAAGAAAATCCGGGTTCACGCGACCCTATTATCCGGCCCCTCTGAAACTCGGAAAGTTGAATGAAATTAGCGGCCCTGCGAACTCTAGGCATGATAATGCAATGAAACAAATGGAAGCAACACAGAAAAATCGCTGAATATTAAGTAAACATGTTCCTATTGTTCGGATCCTGAAATGACAAAAAAAACCTTTACAAAACAAATACGGCTCGGAATGCCTTCAACATTTTATCAGCGTATACTTCCAAATATGTTTACAAGTTTTGATCAAAATTCAGTAAATAATTCTGTGTGTTGCATTTTATATGTAACTTAGATACATCAAATAGCAATAACTGTGCTGTTGCAAGATCTGCCATTTTTCGGTATTCTATTTTTTCAATTTGTACCTCAATCTCCAAATATCAAGCTCACTATATCACTTATGAATTTATGGCAATACTGCCAAAAATCTGGAAACGAGATCTCCAGAGTTTTCCATGCTCCTTGGTTGGATGATAATATACTCAGTGACATTAGAAGTGTTACACCCAGAAAAATAATTTCTTCAACTTGATTTTTTGACAACATAATGACTATATTTAAAGCATGCTGTGGCGACAATGTCAACGTGTTATCTTTGTTCTTGTTTACCTTTGTTAAAATGTTTTCTCTTAGTTTTTATGAAGAAAGCAGTTTCTGAGAGCTGGGTAGTACAGATATTTTTAAGTTATTTCCCCTTCATGTACTAGTGTTAAGCACAACAAAATGCCTCGAGTTCGAAGACGTCCAAATTATCACCATGTTAGCGACTTTGGCAGGGGTAGAATTATGGCCTATCGAGATGTTGGTTTGTCCTGTCGAGAAATTGGTTGCCGTGTTAATTGTACGGCAATGACGGTAATGCGTGTGTCGTGTGTGGATAGAAGAAGGTAGAGGAACACGAAGAAAGCCAAATGGTCCACCGAGGCGCACCACAGAGTGTCAAGATAAGCGCTTCAGACAACTAGCCCTATGAGACCGTTTTGCTATTACGCGTCAACGCGTCAGATCGCTGACCAATGGTTTGGATAAGAAGGTAGACCTGTTACTATGCATACACTCTATCGCCGCATTCGAGCCTTTGGACTTCTTTCATACCGGTTAGGGGTTCCTCTGACTGCGGGCCACTGTCATCAACCTTTGAACTAGAGCACAGAATGGCAACATTGGGAGGCAGAATGGCATAATGTTATCTTCAACGATGAATCGCGATTCTGTCTGGGTACGCACGATGGTCGTAGAAGAGTAAGACGCCGCTGTGGAGAACTGCGTGATATTGGATTTGCTCTTAAGAAGCATGTGTTGGAGTAATGGTTTGCGGGGGTATTGCCTATGGTAGCCGATCATCCCTTCTCTTTGTTCAAGGCCATATGACGGCTGCGCGTTATGTTGATGATGTTCTACAAACCACTTTACTGCCGTCCCCACGTCCTCTTTCAGCAATACAACGCACGCCCCCATCTAGCTCCTCGTACTATGGACTTTCTTCAAGAACGAGGCGATAACGTTTTGCCGTGGCCAGCCCGTTCACCGGATTTAAATGCCATCGAACATGTGTGGGATACGATGAGGAGGAGACTATCCACTTTGCACGAAGTTCGAGTTGCTTGGAATGAGGTTCCACAACCATACATCGATCATCTCATTTTGTCGATGCCTAGACGCTACAGGAGTTTATTCAGCTGCGGGTCGCTCAACACATTAATTTTTTTCTTATTATTTGTCAAATTTCGTGACAAGTTTTCGTTTCATTCTTCAAAAAAACAAGTTGAAGAAATTATTTGTTGACATTCGCCTTAATAAACTTGCCTCTGGTCTCTCCATCTAAATCGCTGAGCTTTGATGGTTCAGGATTAATTTTCCTAGTACTGATTTCTGGATCCGAGACTACCAATTTGTTCCACCAGTTCATTTTGTTCACTTTTTCTAAATTGAATAGAAGTATTTTACCATCTTCTATCACCCATGTCGATTCTTCCAATTTGATTTCATAAGGGAAGTCGTCATCTATGATTGGAGTTTGTCCCTAAAACAGTGCAATAGCAGGAAGTGTCACTTATAACAAACTATGACTCTTTTGACCTGATTTATTTTTAAAATACTCATTGGGTGGTTCATTTCTCAAAAAAATTCTGAATGATTGTTTCAATATGATTAATAAATAAAGTGCTCCTGTGCCAAAAGTTCTGAACTAAATATGCCGCCGATTAATGTCTTGCCAGATGTGGAGAAGCTGATCGAAGGGATACTATGCGAACAAATAGTTGAATTCATTGAAGAAGACAAAATTCTGACAAAAAATCAAGCCGGATTTAGATAAATATTCTACACAAACAGCGATCCAAGTTGTGGTGGAAGACTGGAGAAAAAGTTATAGTTTTTGTAAGAAGAAAATGTTTTATTGGAGGCTACATGTCAAAATTACCATTTTTATATTTCTCCGAAACTGTACGATTAATCTCACACCAAAATTGTAAAGCACGCAATTCTCTATAAAACTTGTTCAATTGCTTTTTTGTGATTAGCTATTTATGCGTTCTTTAATCTATAGGATCTAAGTTACTGCTAACGCGCATATTTCATTGTTATCGGTCGTTTTATAAACTGAGGTATGGAAATAGCCATAAGCGACACAGTACTAATTACAGGGCGACCCAACAAAACGGTCGCACGCCCAATTGTGACTCTCCTGGTATAATTTGGGGAAAGCGCTCGAAGACGTCAATTTTGATTTCTAGAAGCCGTACAATATAAGGTGATCCAAAAATAAGATATTGTGTTACACTTTAGATTTTCACATGAAAACCCACATTTTTTTAATTTTTAGATTTTCCATGAAGTTTTTAGTCACTTTTGTATGTATGTATTTATACCTATCTTCAAACGTTGTAAAGCTATTTGAGTTTATAATAAAAAAAATAATAATCATGACACCAGTAAGAACATTTAGTATCAGTCAGTGTCATCGTATGTCACAGAAAAATTTTGTTTTTTCATTGCACACAGTTATGTTACCTACCTAGTTGTGATAAATATTGAACAATGACTTATTCAATTCAAGAAAGGGTAGAAACAACAAAACTGTATTACCAAAACGGGATCATTGCAAGAGCTTCTGCTCAGTTGTTTAATCAAAAATATTAACGATAAGTATGTGGCTGATCAGAAAATTTGAAGAAACTGGATCTGTGTCTAATATTCGCCGTAATCGCCATCGATAAAATCGACCAGTTAGAAACGAAACCGCAGACATAGCTGTTCTGGGACACGTAGCACTTAACAATATAAAAAGCACTCGTGGACTGGCTACTTCTTCAGGATACACGCTCAACAGTATAACAAATTTTGAAAGGCAATAAATTTCATCCGCTCAAGATAAAACTTGTCCATGAGCTTAATGAAGACATTTTGATAGAAGGTTGGTGTTTTGCGAATTATTGTCTCAGCATTTAATCAACAATATAAATCTGTTATTTAATATTTGTTTCTCGGATTACTGTACGTTCTATTTACATGGTCCTGTAAATAAACATAATTGTCGATATTGGAATGACTCGAATCCACATTTGTTTCGAGAGGTACACTCGTAATACCCTAAAGAAATACATTTGTGGGCCGGCATTTTCGAAAATCATACTGTAAGACCCTGCGTTATTCCTTGAAACTTGACGGGCGAGACGTACTTGAACATGTTAGAAAATACAATAGAGCCATGAATTACCGAAGTTATAGAAAATGACGTTAATTATAATGGAAATTACATTCATTTCCAACAAGATGGTGCACTGCGGCACTATGTGGCTTCAGTACGACAGTTTTTGGATACGCATTCAGCACTCATTACTACATTGACCTACCTCTTTATAACACATTAATTTTTACTTTAACGGACATGTAAACTGTAAGTTTTTTTTGTTTTTTAATACTCGGGGCATGCTTGTAATTTTAAAGTAAATTCCTTTCTTACTAGGGGACTATATCGATTATTATTTTTACGATATAATCCCCTATTATCACAATTTCTAGAATTATAAACTCGAATAGCTTCATAACGATTAAAGATATTTATAAACTTTATTAAGCAAAAGTTACTAAAAACTTCATGAGGAATCTAGAAATAAAAAAAATAGTGCTTCCAATTGAAAATCTAATGTGAAACATAATATCTTATTTTTTTTATATACTGCTATACATGAAAAGACGTCCGTCTAGAAGTCAAAATTGAACGTTTTCCCCAAAATATACCAAGGAGATACAAATGGGGGTGCGACCTTTTCGTCCACTTGGACATATCTAGTAACAAATCTAGAAGATATGTTGACATTTGTAGAAATGGCAGAGATTAGGGTGAACGTGAGTGAATTTATGGAAAAATAAAATAAAATGCTTGATATCATGATTTCATGGACACACTGTAAATCAATGATATTTTGGTTTTTCAGCATAATCGAAAAACTGTTAAAAGTTTAAACTTACCTTTACACCGCATGTAATATGTTTCTTTGTGAGATTCACCACTAGATCTTTCTGCTTAGCTCTAAAATTAATATTGAGCGGTACACGAACCTCAACATCACTCAAAGTTTGGGTCCATTTGTATTTGTCCAGATCACAGCCATTGCCTTTGTTTGGTATTAATTTTCCTAAAGAAGAAATGCAACTATCAATAAACAATTTGCCAATAGACGACGAGGGTATCGTAACCGTAATAACTGGAAGGCCACCTTCACTTTCTTTGTTCACTTAATTTTGCATTACCATTTGTACGAGGCTTCAACTGAAACCCATCTTTGGGTCAGAAAAAATTTATTGACAATTGTATCTACAAATAATTACCAATACAATTAAGGCACATATCACATTGTGTCATCAATCGATGTATAGCCTGCTTAAAGAATTCTTGTGGCTGCTGCTTGAAGAAATCTTTTACGGCATTTTGTACTTATTCGTCCGACTGAAAATCCTTACCATTTAACGCCTTTTTCAGTAACCCAAAGATATGAAAATTGCAAGGCGATTATAGGGAGATGCTCTAATATCCTCCATTTCGTTCGTTATAATTTTCTTTCACTACTCTGCCAACATGAGGCCGAGCATTGTCGTGCATTACAATGACACCACATGAGAGCTTCCCCTGACGTTTTCGTCTTATTGCTTGATGGAGATTGTTCACAGTTTCATTATACAGGTTTGCGTTGTCATGGGCTATAGGATTTTTAAACTCTATGAGCAAGGGTCCTTCATGGTTGAAAAAAAAATTAACATGACCTTGTCTGAAGAAGGTTGAACTTTAAACTTCTTTGGGGGCGGAGAATTTACGTGTTTCCATTGCATCGATGATAGTTTACTGGATGGTTCAAAATAATGACACCAAGATTCGTCGCCAGCAATTATTGACGAAAGTCATTGCCGTTTTGCTTGTATTCTGTGAGATGTTGCAAAGGTAAGCCCATTCGCAAGCTTTTTTGGTCCTCTGACAAAAGGCGAGGAACCCATTGCGCACACACTTTGCTGTATCCCAATTTGTATACGATACGGGATGATACGGACAGATCCTATACCCACACCAACATTTTCTGAAATTGCTCTGATTGAAATTCGACGATTTTCTATAAGCATGCCTTCCACACAAGCCACATTCCTGTCTGTTGATGCAATAATCACTTCCACTATTAAATTGTCGACACCATTCCTTAACCGTTGGACAAGCAAAACATGCGTTTCCATACATTGCTTGCATTCGCGTATGAATTTGCAATGGTTGCAAACCTTCAGCACACAAAAATTGAGAGACTACGCGCTGATTATATTTGGACGGATTTTTAACAAAAGCCACTTTTACGTCACAATTGCAGTCAAACACAAATGACAGAAACTGATCAGTGTGACGTTTACAAATACAACTAACATTGCAAAACGTCAGTGAGGTGATTAGAATTGTTTCCAAGGCTAACCTGACCAAACATGGGTTTCAATTAAATAAGCCTAATAAAAACCTTGCCTACAAGCTGCTACACACAGTGCCGGCGGCAATGCCGCCGGGTTTATGCCGAGCGGCTATGCCGCCGGCACAAGCCGTCAAGCATCATTCCGGTTGTGACAGTCATATAGAAAGCTAGTGAAGTGCTGCATTTCTGGGATTCCATAATATATCATTTTCATGAAATTTTTCAATTAAGAGCAGCACAGCTTCATCGTCCCAATTAAACGACATTTTAATTTGTTTAAACACACAAACTGCACAACACTACCGCTCGAATGCCAGGAACGAAGTGACGCCGGCAAGCCGCGTAACCCGCCGGCACACCACGGCGGCTCCTTTGCGCGGCAAGGCCAGCGGCTTTGTATGCCGCCGGGTGTACGGCGGCTTGCCCGGCGGCCCTGCCGCCGGCACTGTGTGTAGCAGCCTTAAAGCTATAAGCTACTACACACAAGCCGGCGGCAATGCCGCCGGGTTTATGCCGTCGGCACAAGCCGCGCAAAGCCGGCAAGCATCATTCCGGTTGTGACTGTCACATAGAACGCTAGTGAAGTGCATATTTTATGGTTGGTTGGTTAAAATGAATAAGGAAATCATCAGCACAGCCGCCGCAGTTGAAATTTTTATTTTAATAAGAAAAAAAATACAAAAGGACGAGAAGGTTTGGGTTGCACCCAAGTTTACAAAATAGAAAATGGCGAAACGGTACTGTAATGATAGAAGAGTATAAAAAAGATGATGTGGGGTGTCAGCGTTTGCGCAATAGCATGTTTTTTGGGTTTCTGTGCATCGTCTATGCCTGCACCAGATTTGTGCAACTGTTCGAACTTCTTTTTTTCCCGAAAATAATGAGAGGTTACATTTTTTAACTTTCTCTCTACTTCGCCTTTATCAATGTCAAATACACTTACAATTATGTTCAGTGCGTCGATTGTTCCTATTCTTATAGTCTGCATTTCTGGGATTCCATAATATATCATTTTCATGAAATTTTTCAATTAAGAGCAGCACAGCTTCGTCGTCCCAATTAAACGACATTTTAATTTGTTTAAACACACAAACCGCACAACACTACCGTTCGAATGCCAGGAACGAAGTGACGCCGGCAAGCCGCGTAACCCGCCGGCACTGTGTGTAGCAGCCTTTATATACACAAGCCGGCGGCAATGCCGCCGGGTTTATGCCGAGCGGCTATGCCGTCGGCAATACAAGCCGCCGGCACAAGCCGCGCAAAGCCGCCAAGCATCATTCCGGTTGTGACAGTCACATAGAACGCTAGTGAAGTGCATATTTTATGGTTGGTTGGTTAAAATGAATAAGGAAATCATCAGCACAGCCGCCGCAGTTGTAATTTTTATTTTAATAAGAAAAAAATACAAAAGGACGAGAAGGTTTTGGTTGCACCCAAGTTTACAAAATAGAAAATGGCGGAACGGTACTGTAATGATAGAAGAGTATAAAAAAGATGATGTGGGGTGTCAGCGTTTGCGCAATACCATGTTTTTTGGGTTTCTATACATCGTCTATGCCTGCACCAGATTTGTGCAACTGTTCTAACTTCTTTTTTTCCCGAAAATAATGAGAGGTTACATTTTTTAACTTTCTCTCTACTTCGCCTTTATCAATGTCAAATACACTTGCAATTATGTTCAATGCGTCCATTCGTTTGTTCCTATTCTTATAGTCTGCATTTCTGGGATTCCATAATATATCATTTTCATGAAATTTTTCAATTAAGAGCAGCACAGCTTCGTCGTCCCAATTAAACGACATTTTAATTTGTTTAAACACACAAACCGCACAACACTACCGCTCGAATGCCAGGAACGAAGTGTCGCCGGCAGGCCGCGTAACCCACCGGCACACCCCGCCGGCAATGCCGGCGGCTCCTTTGCGCGGCAAGGCCGGCGGCTTTGTATGCCGCCGGGTGTACGGAGGCTTAGCCGGCGGCTTGCCCGGCGGCACTGTGTGTAGCAGCCTTTACGAGATGCTTCAAAGCGCATCGTAAAGTATTTTCAGGTTAACTTGATGCCACAACTTGAAACGTTATGATATTGTTACGACAACACCGTTTTACTGTTAAGAGTATAATTTATTATTAATATACTAATTTATTACAAATTTATAATTATGTTGAATGACCTATTATTCTATAGGAATGAAGTTTGCATGAAAGAAGTTACAGTCAAGACAATTTATAAAAGGAAAAATCGAGCACCTTAGTTCTCACAGACGTTCAAGGATTCTAGATTAAAAAAAACTACAATTATGAAAAGTTTATGATTACTGGGAGTGAAAATGATTGGTTAGAATACACAAGATCAAAAAAACAAATATGTAGCAGTTCTACGAGATAAAAAGAAAAATTATTCTAATACCAAAATTGATGACAAAACATTAAAAAAAATTGTTTATGCTATTAGTAGAAATCCATTAGCTAAAATGAAGTTCGACGATGGGGTAATGACAAATGAATAAAATAATAACAGCTCGAAAGAATACCTATTTCATAGAAAGTGACAACGGCAATATAAGATCAATTATTGACGGGGATCCCAACCAATGTCCCATTAGATCATATTATAATGTATGATTCAATGAGTTTAGAACAATAAATGTTAATCATATATCTGTAGACTATATCAAAATTGAAATCAAATCAAAATAAGAGGGAGTCTTTGTCTAAACGGGTGCTTAATGAGTGTCTTGAGATTAATGACCGAGAATATTAATCCTGATGAATAACTGTTTTAAATATGACGAATTTCCAGCAAAGAAAAAAACTCCTGTTCAGAAAGTTAAGAAATCTGAGTTGTACACCAATATGCGGCGAATAAATGTTCTGTCAGATGTTGAAAAAGTCTTTGAAGAAATTATTTACGAACAGATCATCGAATGTATCGAGGGAAATAGAATTTTGACCAAATTTCAAGCTGGATTCAGGAAGAAACACTCAACTGAAACGGCAATAAAAATGGTTTATATACATGTACAGTGACAGTGTTTTTGGACTTCAAAAGGACGTTTGAAACTATTGACAGAGATAAATTACTTACACAATTGCATATCAATGGATTTAAAGGAGCTGTATTCAAAACTATCTAAAACTACTTAATTGACAGAAGTCAAAAAAGCAAAATTGGATCTACATTATCAAGCTCAAAAAACATTTCTGTGGGTGTACCACAAGTTAGTAAACTAGATCCACTACTTTTTATTTTATAAATTAATGACATTTGTGATATTTTAGATTACTGTAAAAATCAGATATCTGCAGATGATACATTGATATACGTATCAGATGAAAATATAGATATTGCTTTAAAAATGATAAATTCTGACTTGGCAAAAATCACAAATTGGTTAAATGTAAATAAACATTGGATGCTTCTGAATGTCTCAAATTTTATTGCATATTTGGATAAATCAATTCAAAAGAAGAAAATTGATATAACATACTATGGGGTTTTGGTAATTAGCTACTAGATATAAGGTGTTTTGTCTAGAAAAACCCACACTTCGGCAACCCCTCAGTCCGCTATTATCAAATTTGGAGTGCTGAATTTTGTATCAAAAAAATCACCTCAGCATTTATCTTACTTGTTACTTTTTAGAATTTTGATTTTTGCTGATACATGGTGGTCAAAAACGCAAATTGTACTTTTTCTCAAAAATTTCAAATGTATCACCCTGCATATATGTGCAAGTTTGGATTCAATTTTTTATAAGCTTTTTTTAATACTAGACACATAAGGATTTTTACGACTATTTTTCGGTTATTAGCACGTATTTTATGGAATGGCTTAATTCCCTAAAATATCGCATCATCCTTGGAAACAAATAAATTGTTGATTAGTTACAAACTGTCAAAATTAGCATTATGAACATTATAATAAAAACGTGTTTGAAAATGAGTTTTTCTAAAGAAGAAATGGTGAGTATGGTGTTCGTTTTGGGCGAAGCCTAGCATCTCGCATTTATAAGCAACGGTACCATAATATGCGACATCCAAGGCCGGAAACATTTTTGACATTACGAGAACGTTTTTAATCAAGTGGAGCAGTGGAATATAGTAAAAAATGAATAAATAATCCAAGTGTCACCAATGAGGCGAATGAGTTGGAGGTTCTATTAAAGTTGCAGTAAAATCCCCATTTAAGTGCACGGCAAATTGGAGCAGAAACTGAAATATGCAGAACTTGAGTAATATGAGTAATATTTCGTCCACACATGGATGGGCCACCCTGTATATATACTGATAGTAAACTAAAGTTTGAGGATCACTATGAATATGTTATTTCAAAAATTTACAAAAAACAAATTACTTATAGGGCTTCTCATACTCTTGGTACATATTTCAAAAAAATAGTTTAATTATTCTACCGCATTTACTATATTGTGAAGCTGTATTCTCAAAATTACAAGACCTGCAAAATAAAGCTATGAGAATAATATTTAATAAAAATAATTACACCAAAATAAATTCTATGTTACAAGAATTGCAGTGGTTGTATGTAAAATATTTCATAACATATTTGGTTCTTATTTTTATATTTAAAATAAAAAATCATCTTTTGTCACAACATTTATAATGCTCTTCAAAAGGAACATGGACTCTGTTTTTATTATTCCTAAGGGAATTATTGGGATCATACTTGGCTGTGGCGATGAAAATTATTAGTGAACGTCTAAATACAGCATGTGGTTCGGCATCTCTTTCAAGAATACGTTATTCAATGCTAAAAATGTATTTGTAGAACTAACAATTAAACAAATGTCCATATTAAAAAGAAGTTAATCATATCAAACCTTTTTCTGATTCGTCTTCATCATCCTCTATTGTCTTTGACTTTGGGTCAGGAAAGGCAGGTGTGGTTATTCCATTCTTCTCATTATCTATTTCTGTTTGTAGCTTCTCAGCCTCAGCGTCTGTTAATTCTGTTATCTCTGCTGGTTTCACCGGTTCCTTGGCTACCTTTTTCGGTTTTGCACGGGCCTCCCGTTCTCTCAGTTCAATCTCATGTTGTTCTCTGAATCATATTGAGGAAATGATGTTTATATTAATTTATGACTGTGTAAAAATTGTGGAACAACCAGACATCGGCGTTTACGCATAGACGATGTGTAGACAACGTAGATAACAGCATATCTAAGTGGGATTAGATTTATTCAAAATTGTGAAAGCATAGGTGAAAGAGTAACAAATGATCTTGTACAGGGTGGACCCGAAAGATGTACGAATTTCAAAACCGCATCGGTAGTGACAAACGCACGGGAACAGGACACGGGTAGTGGGGATAAGTAGCTTGGTGCCCAGAAATTTCGACGCCATGGAGCGTTTCACCAGTGAGCAATGTGCGTTCTGTGTTAAGGCTAATTACAAAAATGGGGATTCGCGCACAATTGCGCGGCATCTGTTTCGCTCTGAGTTTTCATGATTTAAATCAATGCCCTAGTGAAATTGTGATCAGGTCGCGGGTCAGAAAGTTTGGGTCTACCGGTTCGACACTGAATCATAAACTCGCGGGGCGCCCAAGGTCAATACGAACAGAGGAAACTGTAAGCGAAGTTACGACGGCCGTACAGCGCGATCCACAGTTATCATCCCGAAAGAGATCAGCTGAGCTCGCAATATCAAGAACATGTGTAAGGCGTATTTTCGTAAAAGACCTTAAATTGCATCCATACAAACTTCAATTAGTGCAGGAATTGAAAGCGCAGGACCACCATCTACGCCGTGCGTTTGCCGAATCAACATTAGAGCGCTTTCCAAGTTTGAACATTTTCTTTTCTGAACCTCATTTTCATATGAGTGGATTTGTCAACAAGCAAAATTACCGGAATTGGGCTGCAGAAAATCCCAAATTAAAACACCAAAGACATATGCATTCGCGTTATGTTACAGTTTATGCGGCCATGTCGGCTGAAGGAATCATTGGACCCGATTTCTTCGAAAACGAGCAAAGCCAGAATGTAACAGTAAATTCTAATCGCTGCACAGCAATCCTACGTAACTTTTTCTTTTCACAACTGCATAATTTTGAAGCCTACCCGATTAGGCCAATAAACCGACGACGATTGCCCAGCTCCTCCCCCCCTTTTTAGGGGTAAATGTAACACTTTTTAAAATTTGATAATTTGAGTTATTACTTTTTTTTGGACAGTCCAAGATGCATAAAAAATTTCCAAAATCGAAAATTGAGAATCTAACATTGCTCCAATCTTTGCTAAAAAACATGACTTCCTTTTCTCACCCTGTATAAGTGGATAAATAAAAGAAATATACCAGTTGAATCCTGTACGTGTTCTCAAAGAGTTGGTCAAGAACCTCCTGAATACTGCAACTTGATATCTCTTTCCATTCCGAACATACAGAGATTTCAATTAGGATAAAATTTTCCATGTTGCAAATAAACTGTCCACCAGTTTAGCAGACTGACATGGTATTTTGGTCAAAGCCTGCGAAACTGATTGAGGTACTCCAGATACTTGGTCTGTTCTTAATTATAAAATTTCCTTTGGCCTAAATTTTAGTCTATATGCGGTTTGCGCGAGTTTGTCTAGACATTATTTAGCTACTTTTTCATACCAATGCATTTAATTTTTTTGAGAAAATTAATCATTTCGGAATGTCTAATAAAGTCCTCTGGCAGCCACATGTGAAACTAACAAAACTTATACACTAATAAACATATAACAAATATTATAACATTTGTAGCCAAGAATAGCTCTTTTCAGAAAGAGAAGATACAGTAATGGTTTTTATGGAAACCTCCTCCACACTGTTGAGCGTGAAAATCATAAAGAAGTAGCCAGTCGATAAGCGCTTTGGGTGTTGTTAAATGCTATGTGTCCCAAAACTGCCGTCTCTGCAGCTTCATTTCTAACTGGACGATTTTCTTGATGGCCATTTTGGCGAATATCAGACACAGATCCAGTTTCCTCAAATTTTCTTACTAACTTAGCCACATACTTATTTTTAATATTTTTGTCTGGATGTAATGCATTAAACAACCCAGCAGCAGCTCTTACAATGCTCCCATTCTGGTAATACAGTTTTGTAATTTCTACCCTATCTTGAATTTAATAAATCATTGTTCAATATTTGAAGGGTCGGCCGGAACAACGTTGTATATAACATTTTTCTATAAAATGAGATTTCCGTAAAACAACGTAGTATGTGCCTATTGGGACCCGTTGACAACATAGACCCACCAGTTTACTCGCATCAATCACTGTGACGCGAATTTGTAAAGCGCGCCATTTCAGTCGTCCGCGTAACAACGTTGTATGTACGTAAGCAAAAAAGAATATCTATGGTTTATGAACCATTCCAGTGGGTCAATGTCATTGCTAAAGCCAAAGTTAAAAATCCTTTTAAAGTTGTCTGGATGCACCAAGCCTTCTTCGAGAATTTAACAGCTTTGGAATATTGTATGTGGAAATACCCCAAATGTAAAATTACACAAGGATTGTGGCTGCAACTTACCGCTGATTCTCCAGCTACTTTGAGAATGAGAAAATCTTAAAATATTATGCAGCCCTGGAATTCATTTCCCATAAGCAATCGTAAAAGAAAAGAAACAATGACTTTTGCCACTGAAATCATATCATCTGAAAAATTACCTATAATGTATCACAACCTTTTTCCAATCAAAGATGAAAAATTGAAAAACATTGAGGACATGAGTGATTATATTGCGCTTAAGTATGAAACATTTTATGAGAAATTAACTGCAACCCAGTAATATTTATTTAAGGTTCAGTTTTGGTTTCGAAACACGTTGATGAACTTAGAACGTGTTTTTTTGTTATTAAAAATATGTTACTGTGTACTTTGTTCCCTTATAAATAGAACTGCTGAAAATACTTGTTTTGCTTATAGTCATTTAAAGCCTCCCTGTAACAACGTTGTAAGTAACGCGATCATACAACCTTGTTACATGTGTTTTCCATAAAAATGGTTCCCATAGCTGCAAAATAGGTATCACATTTTTAAATTACAATAACCTTGTATAACTATTGTTCCTTTATTGTGCTGGCCAACTATAGAAGCAGTCATTTGAAAAAAATGGTTCAGATTTGTTTTTCTTAATTTCGGCCACTGAGCTGTTTTGTTACATACAACGTTGTTCTGGCCAACCCTTCATTTATATAGTGACACTGACTGATGCTAAATGTTTTTCCTGGTATCCATGATTATTATTTTTTGCCCTATATTCCATTATTATCAGTATTAAGTTAGTTGAATTTTAGTAAAAACTCAAATAGCTTCACAGCAATTGAAGATTATAAACTTTATTATACAAAAGTTATAAAAACTTCACAGAAAATCTAAAAACTAATAAAAAATTGGGGTTTCATTTAAATATCTAAACTGTAACACAATATCTTGTTTTGGATCACCCTGTATTGTACAGTACTAGATGATAAGATGTCCCCTAGAAATCAAAATTGACGTGTCAGAGCGTTTTTCCCAAAATGTACCAGGAGAATCACAAATAGGGGTACAACCTTTTTATTTGGCCACCCTATATAAGAAAAGTTACTACAGACTTTTAGTTAGACAAATCATGGTAGAAATAATGAAACATCAGATCTAGAAAAGCTGACTCCAATAACAAAACTCCCAATAATACACCTAAACAACACAACATATATGGATGAGACTGCCTTATGCATAAATACAACAACCGTCAAAATGCCAAACCCCATTTCAAAGAGTAGTTTGGAAATGAGGCCTTACAGTATTTTCAGTGGATTTATTTGAAACAGGATGTGTATCTTAAATATGTAGTTTCATCTTTTTCATGCCCTAGCATTCCTGTTTTTTGAGTATGTCATTCCCATGTGCAGGTCCTGTGTCACTATTTTTCAAAAACATCAAATAAACCCAAAATTAGACAATACTTAGCTGGTCCAATGTCCCAAATACCACTTTTCTGTACGTATTCATGTAATTGATATGATAATTTTATATTATTTGATTTGTCAAATTATATTTGAATTTACTCACTATTTGTATGATCACCCAAATATAGACCATTTATGTTCCACATTTTTCCTTGTATGTACAAACTTATTTGACATTTCCACAACCTCAAAGGAAGGGTGTTGGTTACTTAGAAATTGCTAGTTGAAATTTTGTTGAAGTTATGTTGTCCTTGGGTTGCTTTTGATGAGAATGGTGGTTTAATGAATCACCCTTTACATTATCATGTTGTCAGTAGTTGCAACCACTGCCTAGCAACGAATAAATATGGGTGGATATCCAAAAATTGCAGGCATTGAAGTTATTCCACTGAAACGGTGGATTTATATGTACCACTCATAGTTAATGGGCTGAGACAGTTTAATTGTTTAGAGGCTATACTCGTGTAATGCCATTGTAGTCAATGCCAGGTAGTAAACAAATAGCTAATATATTATGACTTCTCCACTGTTATTATCTATTATTACTTACCGGGCGATTTTTTCGTACTTTTTGAATGTGCTCATAACCAATTTTTCCCAGATCCCCTCCTTGCCTCCAGTAAAGAAGTCTGTCTTGCGACTCAGAAAGTTCACAAACGTGTCCAGCAACTGTGGAGCGCCTTGGGGGTGATGTTCGGCTATAGAGAGAAACAAGGCATCGAACTGGTCCATTTTGCTTTCGTCGCCACTCATTTCTTTGGAGAGTTTCCCTCAAATTTGTTCGAGTTTAAAAAATCTAGTTTGTAAAGTGCTAGATTTTGAAATTTAACAGCACAGAGCACACGATTTGTGATTTGACACACAAAACAACACCACACACCACACAACACATTGAATTTGACAGAATGTGACTGAAATGTCTAAAAGCGAATGACATTAATCCTGTGCAGCATAAAAGATATACACTGAACACAAAACACATAAGACTGAAGAAGTGGGAGCTGCACGTTAAACAACGGCAACAACGTTGACGTTTTGTCAGATGGTTGCGCTGCCTACTTGCCTGGAGATCTGGAAGAACTATCGAAGGAATTCAATTGCGCCAGGAGATTAGGAATGCTTGGAATGTGCCGAGGATTTAGTTTGTTTACAACAAAAAATAACTCTCTGTAGTTAAGTAAATAGCAGAAATAAAAATATAATCTGAGAAAACATTATTTTTTATAGTGTAAAAATGAGGAAAATTTTCTTCAAAGAAGGAATCAAAGTAAAAAATAAACAAGACATTCCTCATACTTAAAACCAAAAGTTCCTGATGGCTTTAACATTACAGGGAGTAACAAAATAAATAATTATTCTTCGTCCAACTGCTCCCTCAAAAGGATGTTGCAACTATGAAACAAAAAGATATTGTTTTGGTATAATATTACAGTAGTATTTGGTTACTGAAAGTAAATAGAAAATTCAATGAACGAAGAGTGCTGGACTACATAAAAAAACATTACCTGACTTTAGCTGTCTTGAATTTCTTATTTGTTGATATATGACTGTTAGTAGTCTCACCACTTCTTTTCAAAAAATTTCTCTTTACATATTTGTAAATTCCCAACCGAGCAGTTTTTTCAATTATACCTTTTGCCACACCATGCTGCTAACAAGAGCTGTAATTTTGAAGGATGCAGGAATACTTCTGTTTAAATTTAACTTCCAGTTGGATTTCTGTACCATGCTGCTATAAAAATGCATATAGCTTTTCATCCAGAAGACCAATCAGGTTAATTAAATCTTCACTTGCATACTTCAATCGCTTTTCCTCATCCTGATCTTTAAACGTCACAAATAGATGTTTTTCAATGACAACCAAAGAAAACAATCTTGCACAGGATTCATAATTACTATCAATTTTGGGTCTGTCCAAAATGTACCCAGCCACATAACCATTTGAAGAATTCCATTCAACAGAACTGTCAATTATTTCCATGTCAGAGTCACTTAGAATCTCAGGGTCTAAATCAAGCACTGTATCATTACTTTGGTCATATTTATCCAAAAAGTCTCTGAAATGGATCAAAGTATCACAAAAATCGATTTCACAATTACCTTTAGAAAAAATTATTAATAACTACTGTTTTTAAGGCAGCAACAACTGATCACAGGTGGAATTTGTACTGAAGATACCATGATGCTGTCTTACTTGTCCAAATACATTTTCCAGGGAATCTTGATTTAAATTTCCCAAACAAAGATATTTCAAGCCCTTCTCCTTAAGATCCCTTCATAGTGACATAACAGATCTAATTCTTATTTGCAAGCCTTCAACAAATTTGAAATAGTTTGATTTGTCAACCCCAGCGACAATGAAAATTGATTTTAATTTGTGTAGCCTTGAGCAAACATTCCGGTGGACTTCCTTAGAGCTCAATTCCTTCTTTGATGTACCAGATTTTGTTAATATGCCAAAGCCCTTCTCTAACAAAAAAAAATATTAATCTAAATAATTAGATTCTGTTCTGTTCCACTGATTTTAATGTTTTGATCTTCCACTGGAATTTTCATTTTGCTCAGTGGTAGCCAGTGGTAGCCTGTCCAGAAGGAGGGTCATTGAATAAAACTCTAGAGACTGAAGTGGGACCTGACTTAGTAGGATGACTATTGTTTGAATTTAAAACTGTATTGGGGGACACTGGTATGGTAAGATATCTGAGACGTGAAGGATCATGCGGCTTATTACGATCAAACATTGAAAAATGATCCTCACAAACATAATAATTGGAAACTTTACAAGTGGAGATATCTTACAAGCTGTCTTCCATGCAGCAACAGTTTTTTCATCTTTTGGAAAACGATGGAATACTTTATTTTTGTATATACAAGCAGATTTCCGAACAATGTGGAAATAGGAAAATTTGCAAGAAGGATATTTGCGTGAGTACTTTAAAGTAGCGATGTACGAAGAGGCAACCCCAAATCCAGTATTTGACTGAATTACAAAAGAAAAACAAGCTTATTGAAATATGCAATCTTAAGTATTCCTGCACACAATCACAAGTGTTTTACAGTGAAAAATATATGGCAAAGGTTATTATTACTCATATTATATGCAAAATAATGAACGATAATTTCTCGATTGGGAATTAAATCAATAATTAAAAATTTAATGTGTAGCGTAGCTAACCCAATTCAAAAAACAGATTGAAAGCAAAATGGAAGTTCCCAGGGAAAGTCAAACTGTCGTTTGTCAAAAATCAAACTCTGTTGGTAAGAAAGTGTCCTAGATTTTGCCTGGAGATTTATGTGTTTTGTGCCTGGAGAGAATGACCTTGGCGTTGCCAGTTCGCCCATAAGACGTTTCACCCCGCTGACACTGAAGAAGAAATTAACCTTGTTATTATAGCAACACCAATAATCAAATCCAAGCGAATAACCAAAATTTCTGTGTTATGTACCGCGGTTATAATATGGTTTCAGATGACAGACGGGTTGATGACGTCAGTTTCTCGAATCGTTTGAACGCGTTGATTTTAACTGCGGTTTTGTTGCAAGTTGTTTATTTTAGAAAAGCGCGCATATAATTTCTGAACATTTTTATTATTACTCAATAATCGGTGCTTTTTCGTCTTCAACAGTGTATGGAAAGTTTAACAAAGAAGCCTTTCATAATGAGAGAAATGTTTTTTTTTTCAGAAAATAATTTTTAATGATGGAACCATTGCTTTGTAGCTATGATAAATTTCAATTCTCTAAACTTTTCCGCATGTCAAAGAAAACATTTATTGATTTAGCAGTAATGGCAGGAAATAGCGATGAAAAACCGTATACAGGTGGAGATTATCCAGTTAGTGTATATGGCCATTTTTTAAAATTCTTGTGGTATATGGCTACGCAGGATACTTTGTTAAGCATAGGAACTAGATTTAAAGTATCCCCAACAACAGTAATGAGTATAACTAATAAGGTGCTCTACTTTATTCTACAACTGAGGTCGGCCTGTATCAAGTTTCCCAAAAATGAAGCTGAAGTACAACAAAAATATCCAATACCCGGCAAAATTCTATCTTGTCACATTTCAAATAATAACCAGAAATATAAAACTACTCCTGAGTTGGGTAAATACCACAATTTTGCGGTGATAACTATGACATATAACAGCTGACGGATCTTATAACCAAACCGATAACCACGCTTGCTTGAACGGATCGGTAAATACCAATCCAAAATGGTAAATACCACTTTCATGTGGTTATTCGCTTGAATTTGATTATTGGCTTCAAGCTGTTATTTTTTGAAGATGCGCCATGATTGCCAGATTTTGCGTTAATGTCAGGCTACGCTGCTAGCTCTATACAGGGTGTTCATTTGAAAACCTCCCACCTCGGATTAATCGGAAACCACTGATTAAAAGAAAAAAACGCCGGACAAAAAGATTTATCAAGGGGGACAACCTTTTGACCAAAATTACCTCACCCCCTTTCACCCTCGGCCTCCCAGGGTCAAATTTTAAATGATAAGGGGTATCGAGTAATAGCTTGCTTGAAAGGTCCTTTATTTTGACGTTTGATTTTTTTAAATCAGTCGACTCGTTTTCGAGAAAGTTAGAAAAATCTTTATTTATCTTAATCTGTTCAGATAGAAAACAAAAAGACTAAAATTTGTTTCACGAACATCTGCGGGATTAACTGCAACATTGATGCAGTTCATCACTACTTGCAATCCAATCGTCCCGCCATGCTTTTCGTGGCGAAGACAAAAATCTCAGAGTCCGGTTAATCATCTTACCTTCCCAAATTACGAGGTGCACTCCAATCTGAGAAAGAACGGGGGAGTTGTGGTCTTTGTCCGCAGCAGTCTTTCCTGCTGCAGAGACGTTTCTCTGGGATCAGACCGGAAGGACATTCTGTGGCTTCGCCTCAACTTCAAAACATCCCTCAAATTTATTTGCTGTCTTTATAGCTCTCCCTCGGACCATATAATAATTCACCCCGCTTCAGAGGTAGGTCTCCTCCGTGATTTCAATGTCCATAATTTGCTTTGGTTGGGCTCAAACAAGACCGATGCAGCAGGTTGTGCAGTTGAAGCGTTCGCTCTTACTCAAGGGCTGACTTAGCTGGTGACGGGCCCTAGTTTTTTCCTCCGCGTCTCGTCACATGCCACTAGCCCGCTGGATCTCTTCTTGACCACGCATCCTGTCCCTTACAGCACTGCTGTCCTGTCCCCCCTTGATAACTCAGACCACTGTGATGTGGAGGTTAGGTTTCGGTCAGAACCCGCTGTGGCAGCAGAAACTCGCATAGGCCGCAAAATTTGGCATTAGGCACATGCCGACTGGCAGGGGCTCAGAGGCTTCTTCTCTACCTTTTCTTGGAGAAATGTCTGCTTCACTGACGCGGACGTGTCGGCTGTCTGTTCTTCGATAACCGAAATTATCCACGTCGGAATGGAGGAATACATCCCTCATACAGTGAAAGTGCCTAAACCAGGGTCCAACGGCTGGTTTAACAATTCGTGTGACCCAGCAGAAGATCAAGGCACACAGAACCTTCTTACAAAACCCCACTGTAGAGAACACACAAGCCGACGTCGAATCCAGAAACAAATATAACGAAACGGTTCGCAGTGCCTAAAACCAGCACTATATAAGAGTTAACTAATAAGAGGAAACTTTTCCCGGTTCTACTAACCTCGGGTCAACAAAATTTCTTTGCGATCATCATAGCAGCCGTGGTGTTACGGCATTTTGGCTTCTGCCTGCGCGGCTGCTTCGGTATAAAAAAATAATAATTGGCTATACCTATTAATATTCTTATCACCTGCTGACATAATAGAAGTGCTTGATTGTGACAGTATTTGCACCATTTACTTGATTTGTTTAATGGGCAGTTCAGAGTCTTAATGCTTAAGCTTAATACATACTAGTAGACCCCGTTGCGCAATTTGTCTATAGGCAGTCTGGAGACGGTCTCAAGTCACGATCTATAGATGGTCTATAGACATCCTTCTTTGTCTTGTCTAGCGTTCATACGATAATGTGAATTTTTTGGTCTAATGTTCGTTTTCGCAATCAAAGACATTGTTTTGTGTGGAATGGACTGGGATATGTCTCGGGGTTTCTCGGAATGTTTTATTTATTTTTCTTTCGGTTGACAGAGCAATGGAGTTTTTTATGTTTGAATCTTTAATATTATTACACTAGTTAATAATTATAAATACCACGATATTTTCCTTCTGAGGATTTCTGAACATGGAAAATACGTTTGTTTTAAGCCGGCCTTGACCAGATAGAGCACAATGGATTTAAGGAGCAATAATAGGATAAATTCTAGAAGTTCCACTGAGATTAAAAAATGACCAGGGCCAAATATCGTTTGCGTCCCCCTTAGATGAAATCCTGAATCCGCCGGTACCTTTTGTGTTTTATGTCACGCGCGCCGCTAGTGCATTTTCCAATGTTTAGGCACATACTGTTCAAAATTTCATCTAATGTTCAGTAAATATTGGGACAATTTTTAATAAAACATTTACAAAGACTTTTATTTTGCATTTTTTTTTTGACTACGTATTTCTCCCAAAACAGTACAATTTGGCAACAATACACATCATTTGTCTTATCTGTCAAGAAATGAACATTACAAAATGGCACTTGAAAATTGTTCCTACTTTCAAACATTTCTTATAAACGCAAAAACTTTGATCTCATTGAAAATACGCCATCGTTAAGGAATTTTACGAAGCCATTGAAAAAATTACAAGTCAACACCTCTATATAGTTTACCAAGTAAAAACCAACATTTAAGGTACCTATGGATTTTGAACTGTTCTTGCTTGTTTAGACATCATTTAGCTACCTTTCATAATTAAAGTCTTACCAATGCATTTCATTTTTTGAGAAAATTGACCATTTCTTTTGGAATGTCGAAAAAAGCCATCTAGCTGCCACATGTGAAACTAACAAAACTTAAAATATTATAGCCCAAGAATAGCTCTGTTCAACTAGTCCAGTTTGTTAAAATCGGCTCAGCCGTTTCGAAGGTACAGGGTGCTCTTTACGTAAACATTTGAATACCCCCCTTCACTTTATTTTTACAGCAAAACTTGTCAAACAAAAAAAGTTGAGATTGTCCTCGAGTTTAAAGACCAGGTATTTTTTGTTAAGTTAATGTAGCGGAATTCACAGAAACATCACCTTCTTAGATTCAAGATTGTGGTTACGCTCCATAGCGGCCATTTCAGAAACTGGAAAATATTTTCAAGTTTTTCTCTTAGCCGTTTTAGTAATAACTGTTTTTGTCTCTACGATGGATAAGTTCCCAGATGCAGTACCTCGCCTTTTTAGTTGGTCACTCTGTACTTAAATACCAATATAAGTTGAATCCATTATTGCACATAATTTCACCGATCCTTTATACCGGGCTTACATGCAGCCACTGCCGCTGCCTCTCGCGCTGCCCACCGTCCTGCCGTAAATAATTCCACGGCAGCATTTGGAGCAAGTGAATGTTTACATGCAGCCACCCTTCTAACCTACCATACACTGCTTCCAAAAAACTTTACATTATATCAAATGCAAACCAAATGGGCTGACACACCTCATCTGCATCCGCTCCTGCATCTAATCGAAGCGTTTTTCAATCCTACCGTAATAATCTTTCAATCGCATATAGCTCTAAAAACTTCAATACTTGAGCATTGCTCCACTCAATCATGGTCCAAGTGTATTTTAAAACGAATAATTTGCTAAAAAAGGAATAAATTAGGTTAAGTTACCCCGCGTCCAAGTGGTAAGGATAGGACTGACTGTTGGTGCATGTAAACCATTGATTCCCAAAGTGGTCTATATCGACCCCTAGGGGTCTATGACAACCTGCAAGGGGTCTACGTCAGCGAAAAAAAAATTGGGGGTCCATGAAATGAATATGGGGGTCCACGATAGTGGATCTCAATACATACACTGATAGTACCTATTTACTTACATCATACTATCTTATAATATCAAAACATATACATTATTTATAAAAGTACCTATGAAGTAAAAAATTTCTTATATATGTTTATAAAATTGTGTAAGTTGTAGGATGTTGGTATTCGCTTTGTGGTCACAATACATTTTGAACTTGTAAAAACCTGAGAGTCGCAGTCTCAGAGCTTCGTACCTCGCACTGACTTGTTCAATTCGTCACTCTTTAAATACGAATGTGGGACAAATACGTTTATTCGTTTCCTGAATCTTGAAAAGGAAAGTGCTAAGAAAATATTTAAAAAAATATAAACAGATAGTATATCACACAAATTATAGTGAGTCCGTGTTATTTTGTTTGAGAGTGCTGGAGAAAAGTAAGTACATTATTTTTTATTAAATTTTAGTTTTGTACTCGTAGTTAGCAAAGATAGATAAATTACGCCAATCATGACTTTAGTTATTAGTAGTTAAATATTCAATCATGCAAAATTACACGAGTACTCCTCAATAGTTTCTTTTTGAAAGTTTTAGCAATCGGTAATATAATTACAGTGCAATCTCCGTAATTCGAGCTAATTGTTGCAAGAAGATGTTCGAATTATGGAATGTTTTCGGAAAAAAATCAAAAAATATTTTTAATATACAGCTGCTGGATTTTCTGTCTTATTTAAACAATTTAATTTCGCCCACAGATGACTGATGCCATGTCCGAATCTAAAAAGAAATGTAGACAGTACAGTGTTGATTATTTGAAATTTGGCTTCATTGCATCATTGCCGGACAAACAATCGCCTATGTGCCTTTTATGCAACAAAGTTTTGGGCAATGATGCTATGAAACCATCTAAACTGCTAGATCATCTGAGAAGATGCCACCCTGATAAAACAGAGAAAGATTTGAAATACTTTCAAACATTCAAAGATAAATTTCAGAAGAGACCTACACTGGACAGAATGTTCGCTTCGACGTCACAAAGAAATGATGATGGTTTGCCGGCGTCTTACAATATCTCGTTACTTATAGCAAAATCCGGAAAACCGCATACTATCGGAGATAAGTTAATTTTGCCAGCCGTTGAAGAGGTTTTAAAAACTGTTTTACACAAACCTGCATCTGATATCATTAAAAGAATTACCTTAAGCAACAATACTGTTGAAAGACGTATTGATGAAATGAGTTCTGATATTGAAAGCTTCTTATGTAATTATTTGCAAATGACCCATTTCTCTATACAACTGGACGAGTCAACTTTACCTGATAATGCAGCATTATTATTGGCATATGTTCGTTTTATTATGAATCAAGAAATCTACGAAGAACTGCTCTTCGTAAGAACTTTGATAACCGACACTAAAGGTGAATCAATATTTCATTGAAAAAGCAATTCCTTTATCAAATATAATATCAGTAGCTACAGATGGAACACCTGCCATGTGTGGACGTTATCGTGGATTTATAAGCTATTTAAAACAAAATGTGTCAGGGGTGTTAGCAAAACATTGCGTCATCCATCGACAACATTTAATTGCTAAAAATTTGAGTGTTAGATTGTATGAATCACTTAATTTAGTCATTGATGCAGTAAACCGAATCCGAAGCAACGCGTTGAATACGCGGTTATTTGCGCAGTTGTGTGAAGAAAATGACGAACACTTTCATCAATTACTCCTTCACACTGAAGTACGCTGGCTGTCGAAAGGCTTATGTTTGACAAGATTTTTTGCACTTTTTGAGACTATTTTAGAATTTCTGGATACTAAAGATAAAATTTTAAAAGAAAATTTAATGAAGAGGAAAACAGACATCGCCTATTTAACAGATTTGTTTACAAAATTTAATATGGTTAATTTGCAATTACAAGGCGACAGTTTAAATTTGATTAAAACAAAGTCCATCTTATCAGCGTTTCTTGCCAGAGTTAAACTACTGAAGCAAAATATTCGACGGGGCGAATTTTCTCAGTTCCCCAATTTGTCACAGACAAGCTGCCAGGAAGACGACGTTTCAACTTACGTTCAACATTTAAATGCCCTCTATTCAGATTTTGAATCTAGGTTTGAGGATATTTTGACTATGGTAATACCACCGTGGATAATTAATACATATAATAATATTATTATTAATAATATTATTTATTCACTCAATGTACAAAGATAACAAAAAATATGAGTAAATAAATATAAAATCAAAACAGGCCCAATAGAAGGCATCGCCTGTACATGGACCAATAAATTTAAGTTGAAACTGTAGAATGCAAATGACAAAAAGGACAAAAATTATCTACAGTAGATTCTGTATTTAGTTGATGTTCGTATTTATGAGTTTATGAATTTCAGTCCTAGATATAGAATGTAGCCACTTTTTTAAATTTCTTTTGAAACAATTTCCGAAACGTAAATCTTTTAAGTCTTTAGGTATAATTTCATAAAATTTAGGCGCTAAATAGACGAAACAAATGTCATAATACAAGAGGAACTGACTGAACTAAGTACAAACGAAGAACTTAAGGTTCAGTTTAAAAACGGATATCAGCAATTCTGACTGCAAAACAACATACCCGTTACTTATCCCGTATTATGGAATATAGCGAGGAAATTTTTAATTTCCTTTCCATCGTCATACCTAGTGGAAAGGGGGTTCAGCGCTGTTACCAATCTCCTAACGAAAAAAAGAAACAGACTGGACATCATTAGCCGAGGAGATTTAAGATTAACCCTTACAAAATTGACGCCAAATGTTGATAATTTATTATTAAAGCATCAGGTTCATCCTTCTCACTAAAAATATTGACTTATTGCTTATGTTATTTTATTTATAGTTTATTTTATGTTTATTGGTGTCTGACCAATAAATGCCCGCATTGGGAATAAGTGCCCGCATTGATTTTTTTAAAGAACCCCCCTTTATAGAAAATATTTTTTTTAAATTATTCTGAAAATTAGGTTAGGTACACACTAAAATTCGTTAATTTTTTGCCTATTTTTGGATAACTTAAACGTATAAGAAGCGGAATTTAATCAAACTAACAGTGAAATTATTGTAGAACATACGCTTATGTTATAATTAATAAACGAACTCGCTTATTGTACTATTTTAAGTAAAAATCTTTTATTTATTATTTTTCGCTTTTTTTTTTATCCCTCTTATTTTTTTTTTCAATGCGGGCACTTATTCCCAATGCACTTATTGGTCAGACACCTGTTTATTTAATTTTACGTATATATATATTTTACAAAATTTTATTTTGAGTAGTTTTAATTTAAATTCAATTAATAAATGTACAAATTAACATGTGTTTTTACTTTAAGTTTTTAACAGTAAACTTCACTACAGTTAGAAATTTACAGGAAATCAATATCAGGTAAGTAGGGGGTCTACCCAACACAGAAAAACATTGCAAGGTGTCTACGACACAAAAAAGTTTGGGGAACTCTGAGTAAACGGTCGCTGCCGCTCGTGCTGCTGGTCCTTTGACTTCCGTCCAAAAAACCGCGAACGAAGGGAGCATGCGGCAGCAGCAGCGGCATGAGCAATGGCAATGCGAGCATTGCGAGCTGCGTATTTACATACTCGCGCTGCCCACTTCCCTGCCCAATTCCCTGCTCACTGCCGTGGAAGTGGACTGCATGTAAACCCGGTACCTATTAGATATGACTCCAAAAGATTTACCAACACAGCATTAAAACCTGTGTTTGATGCCTTCTGTAGTAACAGAGAAACGTTTGCATAACCTGATCCTAAACGTTTCGTAGACCAAACATGACATTCTCAGGGCAAGCGACACAAATAAATACTTACTATGCAGGTTCAACGAACCTGTATTATTTGAAAGGATCAACAGGAAAGCAATGCTACCTAGCGGATCGTGTTTCTGCAGTTATCATGTTTCACGTTACAAATCATTATATATCGTAATTGCGTCAGGGAAAACTTTTATTTGCAAGGTATTACTTCTAAAAAGGTTCATATTACAGAGTCCGCTATGAGAACTTTTTATGGTCCGATGCCTTTGTATAAAATTGATGACGAAGATGTAACGTATGTCCTAAAAGTTTTGGCACAAAATATTTATCGGTTTTGGCTATTGGGCGTGCCAGCGGCAAGTTTGGAGAATCATCGTTTTGGGTGTTGTCGAAGCCAGTTTTGGGTATCTTTTGAGTAATGGCATGATGCTAGGTCTGGCCAAAACATGATAATGGTCATTAGCAAGCTGTTCGTGAAACAATTTGGAAAGGCAGTTATCAATATAGCTCTGACTATTCAAAGCTTCACCACTCAGTCTTCCCACAAAAGTTAGGGATACACACCTGTTAGAAATTGCGCACCAGACAAGGATTTTATCTGCAAATTTCGCTTTATGTTAGAAGATCTGTATTGACGAGCCAGTCTCCTTGTTAACATTCCAACCTGATTTTTTGCTCTTCTCGCCAATCTATCTGACCTCTGTGCAGTAAATGCACGTGGTCTTCCACTTTTTGAGAGATTCAGACATGGAATTCCCTGCAGGCACTCCGATATTGTTCGATAAATGGATTTCAGCTTTGAGTACCCGACCAACCAACTTGTAGATACTTTTCCTTATTCCTAATTTATACAACGTCTTAAAGCGAAAACTTTAAAATGAATAAATGTCAACTGACAGAAAGTAAGTAAACACACTTTTTTCCAAACGCAACTTGACATTATTTTGTGTTTGTTAAAATTAAAACCTATGAATTTTGTGCCAAAACGTTTGAGACGTTAGACCTTTATTAGAAAATCTGTCACCGGCCATAAAACCTCAATTATCGAGATTTCGTAATTTTCAAGAGGCTTCACATGTTTGCAATGGCATAAAAATGACGTCAAGTAGATTGGCTCTATACTTCGTACTCCTGAGTTGGTGGTTTCAAACAAAAGGGATTAGTTATCTCGTTTCAAAAGACGGGATCAAATCGTGACTAAGGTAGGTTCACTTGGTACGATGAATCCTCGACCAGTTCGACCTCTACATATCAAACGTGAAATTCCTCTTCGCGGACACCCGTCTTACACGGACACCTCCTTTAAACGGACAGTTTCTCATTGTCCCGACCAACTCTCATATAATTTGCATTGTACTAAGGCGGCTCCGACGCAGTGAGTTTCAAGCCATTTACAAGGGTTCAGCTGCTTCGAAACTGACACTCCATTTTTCAATATTTTTGAATGAAATTCATACAGTATGTTCAGAAGATAAGTCCCCAGGGTGCTATAGGAGCACTTTTTGAAATTTGTTTTTCCACAAGTTTTATGATGAGTTGAAGTGCGCACTTTTTCTGATCTACTTCGCGATTTTTTAAAAAGAATATACTGAAAAAAAGAAAATGTGGTTCTATAGCACCCTGTGGGGTTTTGTTTTCAGCACACTATGAAAATTTCATTCAAAAAATATCAAAAAATAAAACGTCAATTTCGAAGCGCGCAAAGCTCTACAAATCGTATTTTGGACGAATTTTGTCTACTGTTTCATGCTCCGACCCAAGCGTTGCGGCGCAACGTACGGACTAAGAAAGGACGTATTCAGATAATTTGGTGGCCCTATTTCATATAATATCGCATAGATAAGTCGTTCTGCAAATAGGTACTCATAATCGCGATCGCTGATACTCCTCGATTTTAAAGCCGTTTTACTTCCCACGCCAGTGGCGAGGAAGTATTCTAATCGCAAAAAATTTCTAAAATGAGATGTTATGTTTTTTTAAGTCATATGACATCTACATCACGAAAAACTATATCACTCATCATCAACTTGGAAATTACCGCTCGGATTTTAATGAAATTTCAACACGGGGTTACTAGTATGCCTAAGCTTTGTAGTTATAGTCCAACGGCAAGGGTGCTATAGGCAAAAAAGAAAAAGTAACAATTGCTGAAACTCCGTTTTTGACGTTACAGGGGTTCCTTATCATTGACATAAAAAAATGTACTGCTTAAAAGGTGGGGGTTGGGGGAAGGTGATTCTAAATGTTGCATCTTTAATATCAGTGAAACACGTTCTATTATAAAGAAGCCTCTGGTCCCAGAGATTTCAAGAAATTTAAGTAACTAAAATCCGACGAATTGTGTGCTCACGTTTTGAAAAAATCGGTACATGCTCTATAGGTTTGACACCAAGAGCCAACAGATCTATCTGCAACTGCCGACAGTAGGGAAGAATGAATTCGGATATCACTCTAGTAAAGTATAGGGCAATTTAGCGTGGAACTTTAAAATTATCGAGATATACTAAGTGACATATAAATCCGAACACCCAGTTTAAATGGTTTTATTTTAATAAAATTTTGTATAAGTACTTAATGAAGCATAATAAGTAAATGATAAAAAAATCAAAATGATTGCACTGCTTTAAAGCCCTTTGACCTTTAATAATGTGTGGATGCACCCTGATGTGCTACGCATTCTCCAACGCGCCTAGGCATGCTTCTGATCAGGTGGTCAATGTCCTTCTGTGGTACCTCATTCCAGGCAACCACCAACTCCTCTCGAAGTGCTTCTAGAGTCTGAGGAGGACGTTGCAAATTGAGCAATCTCCTACCCATCATATCCCACACGTGCTCAATTGGGGATAAGTCGGCAGATCTTGGTGGCCATGGTAACAATGTGACATCATTATGTTGAAAGAAGTGTATTGTGACTCTTGCAACATGTGGTCGGGCATTATCTTGTTGGAAAGTTGGATCTGCCAGGGTGTCAAGATAGGGTAAAAGATGGGGTTCTAGAACTTCGTGGATATAACGCTGCGCGTTCATGTTACCTCTGAAGAAGATTAAAGGTGACCTGGAACCATAAGCTATAGCACCCCAAATCATAACTCCAACAGTGTGATGAACATGTCTTTCAACAAAAAACTGTGGATTCCTCCTTTCACCACAGTAGATGTCTTATGGGGATTCGATCTCAGTAGTTCCAAAATCCGCCACCAGAGGCGCTGGCGTCGCGCGCCATTGATAGGTTGTTGGACGGAATCTGTAATCGAAATTCATGAGTTGGGGATTCCGCCGCTAGATGGCGCTGTCAAACCAAACGGAATCTGTGTGTCATTGGACACCTGTCATGCGTCATTGGGCATCTCACGCATAGATGGCGTTACACGTCATCTGTCATACGTCATTGGACACCTGTCATTGATGGATTGGGCATCTCGCGCATAGATGGCGCCGATTTGTTTGGCGCTGTACAAACCAAACGGAATCTATGTGTCATTGGACAGCTGCCATTGATGGGTTGGGCATCTCGCGCATAGATGGCGCCGATGTCGCACCTGTCTGGTGTTGGCGTGGATTACGGGGGGCAACGTGTATACAGGGGTGCATCGAAAAATAGCGGATCGATGGACCGACGGTATATCGTTAAATCGTATATAGCAAGGCGTGACCTAAATAGCGTGGTGGGCTCCTCTGGTCGGTCGGTCGGTCAGAATGTCTCATAACCTGTATACGATGTACTGTTATTATTATACAGGATGATACCGTTCAAAATGAAAATAGTATAGACATTCTGACAATTATTTCGCAAACCAGAGGTATTTTCAATAAAACTACAATAATACGTTTAATATTTTATTGAAAATAGAAGAAAACTACATAGGTAATATGATATTTGAAAACCAGTGGCGTAGACGTTCAACATTTCTCTGGGTACAGGAAAATTGTCCGTTGGTGTGGCATGGATTGGAATCAGCAACAAAGTTTCCAGTAGCACACGGTGTACCATCATACTTGCAAACATCAATAATGTTGGGAAAAACACCAAAAATGTGACATTTCTTGAGTAAAAAGTTTGCTTTCTGTTCTCCACGAACGTAGACATAGTCAGCCGCATATATCACCTTATTTTTAATTATTTCATTTAACTTGGAATATTTAACGTCGCCGGAAGAATATTTAAGCCCATGGAAATTCTTCTCCAAGTAAGCGACAGTTTTCTTGTCTTTAGTATTTAATGTAGAAAAAGGTTGCGGAGGTGTAAAGATGTAATGACTTTTCTTGAAACCAATTTCGATACATAGTTCTTTAGATACGAATAATCCGTCAACTGTAAAGCCTTGAATGTCAACAAACGCGATCCTCATGATGTCTGATGCGGAACTGAGAGTCCTTCGTTGCTTACGAGATGGTTTTAATAACTTCGGTGAGGGGGAAGTACTCGATTAAGCAGTCATGTATAATGATGCAGTAGGCCTTGGTGTTGGTTGGAAAGCCAGTATCGGCTTCGATATCCAATCTAACATCAACAGTTGATGATTTCATGGTTTCCTCTTGTTTGGAACAGTCAATAACAAACAAAGCGCGATTTTTAAAAGCGGTATAATCTAAAAGACATCTCTTCAGAGGAGAAGAAGAAGTTGTATAGCTGGTTTGAAAGTCGCTATAGTTGAAATGAGCTTCAGTAAAGTGATTGTTTGCAAAGTCCAATTGCATACGTTCGTTGGGATAGTATTCACCATTTAAAGATACTCGAATACTAGCAGCATTCACGTGATCAAACAGGGTAGGGTCTGAGGTTGCGACGTCACGTTTACCGGTTTGGAAACATACTATAATGAAACGTGGTCTTTCGATTGCGGTGCTAGTTTTAACTGACCATATTTCTCTTCTCGCATCTGCGGTAATTGCAGGCAGTTCATTCAGATCCCATTTTCTAAATGGTATAAGTATCGGCTTATCAGTTTGAATAGCTTTCAAAAGTTGTTCTTTCACATCATCACTCGGGTAAATATGTTTGATTTTCAGTTCCATGCTTTCAATAGTTATTTTCGCTGTCGTCGTCGTTCCAGTTTTTTCCTAGATAATGATACAATTGTTATCGTTTCTAGCTCTCACAAATCTGAGAGTTTGTCTGCCACACGTAATCATAGGATAATCATTGAAAATGTTGAAAATATGTTTAAGCGGCATTAGCAAGCTAAAAGACTTGTTATGTGTTGACGCCATTATAGGTGTTGAAGGATAGTTCCATCCAGCTATAGCCATATGATTTGAGTCTTCCTCACTGTAACATACGTAAGCTCGGACAGTACTTACAATACCAGGATCACGTACTGTTTCAACTTCTCTAGCGGATTCACTGTAAGTGCAAGAGTCAAATAGGAAGGCACCAAAGTTTGGAGCTAAAGATACATCTCCTGCTCCTCCTCCAGTTATTTCAACTTTCCCTTTGATAGATAGAAGGGAAGCGTTCATTGCAAAGAACGAATCTACTTGATTGATGCTAAATTCCACAACATCATTACAATTAAATGACTTGATGAACGGCGTATAAGATCTATACTCAGCCTTGCGAATAGATTCATCGAATGCTGGAGATCGATATAGATCAAACATCGGAGAAGTATGTGATGCTGCTGCTGCTGCCTCCTCAGTTTTTCTCTTTTTGTACATGATTCTTGTTGTTGTTGACATGATATCCAAGTGAGCGTAGAAACAGGATATTTGATGTAGTTAGTAGTAGATGTCGTCGCTTAGGTGCTTGGGGTAATACTGAAGTTGCCTTGGAAGCACCACTATGTCTTATAATCACTAATCCCATCTGCGCTTCGCTCTCAACTCCAACACAAGAGTACTAGTTTCACCTTGAAAGTTTACAGGACGACCGTCTTGATCTAAAGCCAACACTGTGATGTTGGTTATTTCTTGTTTCGGTATAACAGGTAGATATAGTAAATTTACAGGTGTTTCGACTATAGCGTATCCAGGATCGGCTGTCACAGCAAATTCGTAGATCGTGTGTGCAGGCGTGTCTCCGTCAAAGGCTCCCGACGTAATGTTAGCATCAAAGTGTATGGTTGATACTTTTATTATGTTTACAGGTAAATCAGAAGAATGCTTTTGACCAGGATTAAGAACTTTTTTCGAGAATCCCAATAGATGTCCAAGATTATTCGGTTCTGTAAAAACTATTTTATAATACTTGCTAAAGATTTCACATTATTGTTAGGTTTTAGAGAAAAATAATCATCCGGAGGAGCAACTTCATTTTCAAGATTCATTTGCGTTCGTATAAATGTTTCTATGTCGGTAATTTCATAACAACCTGTCGGAAACTCGATGACTTTTAATTGACCACCACCACCACCTATCCGGTCGATATAATAAAATTTATCTCCTTTTTCAATATTCGGTATGGAATTGTATGAAGTAAAAGACCTAAGCGCCAATTCATAATCTTTTTTCGGATCCAACACTATCGGTGTTGAAGGACGAAATGAAAATATATGAGTAGTGCTATTGACTCTCAACAACTGCGACATGATGAATGAAAAAATATAGCTGTGTACTAAGCATTTATTCAAGTTTTTTTTGTTTATTTTCGAATGGATAATTTACAGAAATAACAATTTGCTTGAGCAGTAGCCGGTCCATCCCAATGTGTTGCCCAATCAGGTCTGTTGTAGTGAACATAGCATGGAAGTCGTATTTGAAGATCAAAATTGGATGTGTATTCTGCAGGCAGTTTGTGCCATATACTCAACAATTCTGCAGGTCTCACATTGCTTATTAAATATTCCAGCGGCGGAATATTCTTCTCAAACTCTTCTAATGTAAATTCCGATAATGTTTTATTATCCATCGTTGTTATTGTTATTGTATAGAAATTTCAAACACAATTGTCCGCAATTAACTTGATTATAAGTTTGGTAAGGATCGTTGTTGTAGAAAATTTTAGCGTTTTTCAGATATCGAACAAGTTCCTGTGGAGGCTTCAGGTTACCAAATGAATCGAAATACTCAACGTTGTTGTTTATCTTTTTATAAGCTACCCAATGAGTTCCGTTGTTTTGTGAAATATCTAAGTTCACGACGGCGCATTCTCTTTTACGTGGACCGTCTCGTGGTAAAGTGTCACGCATGAAGACACCTCGGAAATGAGGTATGTTCAAGAGCTTCGCATATTGCTTTATTTCATAATCATAAAGCGCTTTCTTGGGTAGCTTGATGTTTAGTTTTTTTGACTTTTTTTTTTGAGGTACAACCCATAACCACCTTTAGCATTTTTTCTCAAATACAATCCTTTGCCCAAAGACTCCATAGCTTTGTTATGGCGATGGTCTTCCTCCAATTTCTTTTGTGCATTCTTGGCATCAACGACCGTTTTGGCCACATCTGCAGCTCCCCCTGCGAGCGCCCCCAAGGCACTTAATCCGGCGAAAAGGGGGATCAAGGGTAGGAATCCCCCAGATTTGCCTTCGATCGGAATTATTCTCGGTAGTCGAACTTTATGTTTTCCACCTGCACTCTTCACCGCTAATCTTGCCGCTTTAAGAGCAACCAATGCAGACTTTTTTAATTTCGTGGTGGTGGGAGCATTTTTCTTCAAGGACTTTGTGATTTTCGTGAGAACACCTCGTCGAAAAGATGATTTCTTCTGCCCCATACCCAATTTTCGCTTAACTTTCATTGCGGTGGTTGTTAGCCAAGCTGCAGTCTTTTCTCCTAGTGAAGCGTCAGGTGCTTTTACACGTTCCCAGGCTCGGTTCTCAAGAATCCAATCAGCTTTGTGTCTGTCTTTCAAATTTTTGTATAAGGCGTATGCAATATCGTGGTCTCTTGCAGCACGATCCAATGGGTTCTTTCCAGGATCTCCTCGTGCTAACCTCTTCTTTAATTTAGTCCCCGCTGAAAATATACATATACATGTGTGAGAATGAAAAAAAAAATATCCTAATCTGTCGCACACTTACGTCCCAGGAACTGATACGAAGGTACGTGGAGTTCTATCGGAAGATTATTTATCAGAGAGTTTACAACACCTTCACCCTTGTACGTTAACATGAGAACTGTTGATGATGCGTTAGCAATATCTACATATATACTTTTGCACATTCCTTATTCGAACGCCACACGATGAAGGTTGTTCAACAAGAGCAGTCATTACCCATTGATAACTTGGATTTTACAGCAAAAACTCAACATAGTAAACATGGTAAATTGTTACCGAATTCGTTTCGCGCACATATATACTTTTACACATTCCTTATTCGAACGCCACACGATGAAGGTTGTTCAACAAGAGCAGTCATTACCCATTGATAACTTGGATTTTACAGCAAAAACTCAACATAGTAAACATGGTAAATTGTTACCGAATTCGTTTCGCGCTATCATCTGCGGACCAAGCGGATGTGGAAAAACGAACGTAATGCTGGCGCTGCTTTTCCATCCAAACGGTGCTAAGTTTAAAAATGTTTACGTTTATTCAAAATCGTTGTATCAACCAAAGTATCAACTGCTTCAAGAAGTGATTTCCGCTGCTAAGGGTGTTGGCTATTTCCCATTTAAGGATAACGAGGAAATTATAAGTCCAAGTAGGGCTAAAAATAGCTCTATATTCATATTTGACGACGTGTCGTGTGACGGTCAGCAGAAAATTCGAGAGTATTACTCCATGTGTCGTCATAAAGATATCGATGCTGCATATCTCTGCCAAACATACTCTAAAATTCCAAAACAGCTCATACGAGACAACTGTAACATTATAGTACTATTTAAGCAGGATGAAATTAATCTAAAACATATATTTGATGAGCATGTATCTCCAGATGTTACTTTTGATGAATTCAAAAAGATGTGTTCGGAATGTTGGGCAGAAAAGTACGGTACGTTAGTTATTGTTAAAGACTTTCCTCTTAATTATGGTCGATACAGAGTAGGATTTGATAAGTACATAAAATTGTAGGCTTATCATGTACGCTATCATTCAGTAACATGATGTCAAAGGACCAAGTTGCCGTTGCTAGTCATAAAAGAAAGATCGCAGAACTTGCTCGAGCTATACGTAAAAAGTATCTTACTTTAAAGTTAGGTAGAACTACAGAAGATGAATCTATTAGAAAACTTTTCAAACCAATATCTGAACCTCTTAAGCAAATAGCTAAGACTCAGCAGCATCCTTCATTTATTATTAAAAAAGAGGAAAAATTGAAACAGGATGATGATGATGATAATGATGATGATGATGTATTCACACAGAACCCAAACTATCTCAATTTAGAAGACGTGGCTTCAACTGATGAACAAGGTAATATACCGCCGAGACCTGAAACACCACCACTACCTGAAGAAATGCGTCCTGCTGATTTTTCACAAGAAGCAATAGAAGAATACTTAGATCAATATCCCCCAATAAGCCATAATTATTTACAAGATTTTTGGACACAAAACGATAAAATTGATAAAAATTATGGACCTATATATACCGACAACATTGGTTGGATGTTAGGTAAACGCCGAATTAAATTTGATAGAGCTACTGGCCAAATACAGATGATATTACCTGAGGGGACAAACTTAGCAGGTACATGGTTTCGTGGCACACCTGGGCTGTATCAACTTTTATTCTATAATGACCCAAACTATGCAGATGCAGATTTACAACCCTATAAAAATCTATTGCAAAGTACCGGTGTTCATTTAGATTCGCTTGGACGCCTAAAAGGTTCGACAGGATTTAAATATAATCACATTATTAAGCCTCTCTTTAAAGATGTGCAGAAAAATAAAGGTACAATTGTCACACGATCAACATCTACAAAAATACGTAGTCCACTTAGTCGATCATTAACAAGATCCACTCCCTCAACAACAACAACAACAACAACATCATCAACATCAAAACCGCCAACAGGAAAAGGTATCGGTGATTACTTGACATACAACGAGGAACCAATCGAATACGTGTACTGGGATGATCCCAATGAATTAATCGATCGACTTAAACTCCTTATGGCATCTCAGGAAGCTGGCAATACGTCGCATGATAATGAAATAGTAGCCATCCTCAACGAGCTAAAAGAAGCTAATATAATACAGTAATCTAGTTCCTTGGTCTTTCATTTACACGATGAGTCTTGATAAATTCGGACGTCGCTTTGATAAACAAAAGACACTTCCGTATATGCGTACACCGCCAAAGTTAACACTACCCCATACTTCTGATGGAAATGTTGACTTCAAGAACGTAAAGTTGTGTAATATAAAAGATCCCACAGATAATTCAGATGCGGCAACTAAAAAATACGTAGATACTTCAGTGATTGATTTAAAAAAATAACAGCAAAAACAGATCAAATAACAGAGTTTATTTCGAGAAATCCGCCTACTTCTGGTAAACATATGGCAACAAAAAAATATGTAGATGACTCTATTGCAAATATAACAACAAGAATAGAACAGGAGTTGGCTACAATTAAGTCTCATACCGATTTGACTCCAATACGGAAAAATATCATTGATTTATCCTCTGAATTACAACTTTTGCAAGGACGCACATCATATATATCATTGAAAACATTTGATCTTGCTAAGCGTATAAAGCCGATGGAACAACAATTTAAAGCGTTAAAACATGATGACGTACGCCAAGGAGAAGCTACAACTAGTTAACGAGCTGCACAAGCCTGCTCGAAAAAATTATCTAAGACGACGTACCATCATTAAAGGCTTAGACGATTTATGGCAGACGGACTTGGCTGAAATGCGACCTTATGCTCATCAAAATAAAAATTTCAAATTAATTCTCGTCGTAATCGATTCTTTTTCCAAGTTTATGTGGACTAGACCGTTAAAGACAAAGACGGGTGAGGAGATAACTCGTGCGTTTTCGGATATCCTCGCACATACGGAACGTACGCCGAAAAATCTACAATCTGATCAAGGTAAAGAATTTTACAATAGTAAATTTCAAACTTTAATGAAGAAGCATGATATTAATCATTATAGTACATATAGCATCAAGAAAGCGGCCATTGCTGAAAGAGCCATAAGGACGTTGAAAAATAAACTTTACAAATACTTTAGCTTAATGGGATCGTATAAATGGATTGATATATTACAAAGCATTACCAATTAATACAATGGAACACGTCATCAAACCATCGGATGTAAACCATCACAAATTAATAAATCCAACGAAAAATGTATCTTAAATCGAAAATATACTCATTTAAAAATCGCGGGCCCGCGTAAGTTTAAAGTTGGTGACATTGTACGCATCAGCAAAACCAAAATGCTATTCGACAAGGGATACGTTCCAAGCTGGACAACGGAATTATTTAAAGTTACTAAAATTAATATTACCAACCCTGCAACGTACATGCTCGAAGATATGCAAGGTGCACCGATCAAAGGAGCCTTTTATGACGAAGAATTACAGAAAACAGCCAATCCAGATGTTTATTTAGTTGAAAAAGTTTTACGTCGTAAAGGTAAAAAAATGTACGTCAAATGGCTTGGCCTTGATGCAAAACATAATAGTTGGATTGACAATGATGCGATCGTCTAGGTGTATGGGGTGGGGGGGTTTCTGCTAAAAGTGAGTTCTCAGTCGGTTGCAGTCAGTCAGTCAGTCAGTCAGGCAGCTAGTAAAAAAAAAATGGATACCAGTGGTAGTGGTTCAAGTTGCAGCGAGTTTGACCTCACCAGCAGCTCACACGAATCATCTGTAAACTACGACCGTGAGCTGGATGCTATTCTGGAAAGGTACGAAGAAGCGGCCAAGAACGAGGACCATTATCTGCTGTACACGCAGTTTCCAAATGGATCATACCAAATTGGATGCGGTCTAAGCCCAGCGAGATCATTTACTCCTGCTGTAATTGTGTGGAACTCATCACGGTTGAAACTATCTTTCAGTTCCTATGAGTGGGAACAATTAATCACCCAGCTCAATGTGGTAACGGTGAAGGAGACGGAGGAGCAGGAGGACGAGGAGGAGAAGAACCTTCCTGACAAGTATGATCCTGTCGAAATCGAGTGCGGTGACTATTGCAGAATTCGACGACTAATCTATGATAGTACGAAAATTCTCGAAATAACCAAGCACAACATTAGTTTCTACCTCTCAGAAATGGACGTGAACGCTCTTTTAGAAGCAAATAATGAACTTTTAGTACCGTATATGTCTATGCTAGAAACTGTTGAATTTCCAAGCTATTATTATAATGCGCTTAAGATTGTTCGAGCTAGTTTTAATGATCAAAATTATACGTTTTCAGATGCTATTCAAAAATTGTATACATTTAAGCTCGTAGGCTGTACTTTACAACATATAGCGTTAGGACAACATATATTTTTCTATAGACATAAGATTGCTAATGATCTTGAACGATTTTAATAAAGTTTTTGTAAAAATGCATATCCGTCGTTTCATTATGATATACGTCACGTAACGTGACACGTGACGTGACGTGACACGTGACGTACGTGACGTGACACGTGACGCACGTGACGTGATACGTGACGCACGTGACGTGCACACTTTGTTCAAAAATACCAAAAAGATGTCTTGAGGGCCGAAGAACCGCGCCACAACATCAGAAGTAATGTTAGTATTATGTGTGTGCGTGTTTTTTTTTGTTTTTGAACACGCTAAGTTTTGAACTCCAACCACGCACTAACATTGCTTCTGATGTTGCACACCTCTGACGACTCAAGCTATCAGGACATCTTGTTGTTGTGAACTCTTCTTACTAGAAAAATCTAACGAAATCAATAAAACATTTTTTTATAAATATTCATTTATTAAATCTAATTACATACATGTTTGAAAAAAATATATATATATAAATGTTAGTACTACATACATGTTTGAAAAAAAATATATATATAAATGTTAGTACAATAGATAGAGAGAAACTGGAGGACGGATGAACGCTTTTTATATATTTTTTTGTAATTTGTTTGCTGTGATGTTTTTTTTTAAAACTCAATATCGCTGTCTACATCAGATTCATCAAATCGGATTCGGATGTTATTTCTAGACCTATCATGTAAGGCATCTCTGCAAGATTCCTGGTCTTTTAGTTCAAACACTACGCTTTTAAAGCAGCTGTGACACCAATTATACTTTTTTTGGTATACGTTCAAAATAATGTCATGTGCATCGTGAACCTCGTGAGAATGGTCATAGCAGGCAAATAAACGTTTATTTAAAGTTTTATGGATCTCTTTAAATTTAGAAAAACAATTTTTACATACGTTTAGGTAATATTGGTCCAGCCAATATCCACTTGTCCATAGACAGTAACTAGAATAATCTTCAAAAACATAACCCCAATCTGATTTTCCTAATATAGTGTGAATTAAATTTGGATCTATTTCTTTGTGACATCTAATAAAGTTAATTCCTGTATATGAAGAATCAAGATCATTTTTGGCTTCTTTAATCATAGCGTGCCATTTATATAAAGGAAATTGTTTCACAATTTCCGTAGTTAATTTCCATAGTAGTGGAGACTGCTCCATGAATTCTACTGCGGATGATGTTATTGATTAGCAAATTTTTCTAACAGCTAACTCTGATAATGTTGGGGCATTCATCTATAACAAAAAAAAAACGCTATTATAAGATACTGTAATGCCCCCACGGAAGTGTGTCAAAACTGTTAGGAATTAAATAACGTTTGTCGTCATGCGGACTTAAACTAATTTTTGACTGTTCAACAGAATATACGTTGTGTGCATACGACCTGATACAGCGTTGTGTAGCTGTTTTTTCCTTAAATTCTTTCAAACATTCAACATAATCCTCAAATGCAATTTTATTTTTAACAACATTGTACTTAACCCCTTTAGATTTTTTAACCACCTTCCCACCCTGCACCTTGTAACTATACATTTTGCTTCGAAGTCCAACAAAATGTGTCATAATTTTACCGTTATTTTCATCTTTCATTAGACCCGGCACCTTTTTGTTCTTACGCAGTATTTTATATATGTTATTTTCAGGATAATCCGAAGTATCAAATTTACTGGAATCAGCTTTAATGATCTCCTCATATGCATCCTCACATTGCAATTCGTAGATAAAACTGTCTGTGTCCATGTACATGAGCTTACACCTTTCTGCACCCATTTTTGGTAGCATATAGGTGTAATGAAAATCATACATGACTAGTTTCGATAGGTCTAGAATTGCCTGCCCTACATACAGAGGTTTGTTAAACGTTATTTCAGCCTTGTTCAATTCGATAACCACCAGATTTTCCTCTAAAATTGCGCGACTGTGGAACCGAAAACTCGAAATCAAGTTTGCTGCCCCATAGCGACCACCCCAAGATTTAACGATTTTACATACGCGGTGCTTACGTATATTTTCCATGGTCTTACCGAATACTGCATTATTCATTAATTTAAAAAGATTTTTTTCGAAATCATTCCGGGCTGCAGCTCTACATCGAGTATTCAACTCGATGTAGGGTTTCAGCCAGGCTGCTTGTTTAAATTGTAAAATTTTATGGATTTTCGTTAACTTTAACCCATTAGCTAGCATTTGTTTTAAATTTTTATAGTGAACCGTGTACTCTTTTTTATCCGTAAGTGTTGCCATTAATTTCGGCAATTTTACCCCGCCGTCGCTGGGTGGTACGCTACGTTCTGCCGCAAACGGAAAATCTTTGTGTTTATCGTGCAGTTCTTGTGGGTACGATAGATCGACTTGTAGCACGTACCCTACGTCAGAGTCGTCGGGTATTGACATCACATCAAACGATGTTACATCATCTACCCATTTGAACCCTCCGTAGGGTAAGGGTTGCTGCATAGCATTCCCATATAAGTTATTCACATCCAGGTACATAAGGTACTTGGACGGCTTTTCAGGATCATATTCGGGCATATATTTATTGTTGGCCTCCGAAAATCGGTTGCTACACACCGAAATTCCACCTCTTATAGCATTTTCGTAAAACATCACCATATCTAGATCCTTTAGTAGTTCTAACTTACACCCAGTGTATTTGAGCATACAGTCCCACGTATATCCGGGCATTGTATAGTACCACGCAGGATCCAGACCATAGGTGGAGAAACATTTTTTACGCAATTGCTCAAAAACGTCGGCAGGAAGCAGAATATCTGTTTTTAAATATATATCAGAATACTCTCCTAATGTTTTAATGTTAAACTGTTGCCAAACAGATTGCGCATGAGCATACTTCTCGTCACTTACACTTTCATCGTTTAATTTATTCGAAATCATAAAGTGACTATCGTACCCACTTAAATTATGGAATATAACCGGCACAACAAACAATTTTCTAAAGTTCAGATTGCATGCTTGGTGTGCGTAACCTCTGAACTCTCCACTGAAATGGTTGTGATCTCTAACGATTATGTCTTTTTTTGTTTTTGAAAATCTCTTACCGCAAATATGACATGATGTTGCCTTACATGTGTCTAATTTTTCAATCATAGGTACGCTTGTTTTTATTTTTGAGTTTACAAATTGCGCAACACCAGCCATACGATTTGCAAACCAATCCATACAATCTGCACCTCGATAACTCTCGAAATAAGAAAGGCTATCATCATAGCTGCATTTTGCATAGAAACCAGCACTATACGGAACGTGTTTTTGATATTTTATGGTTTTAGTTAAATTTACGACGCTACTTTCTTTATGATTTTCTAATTGACATTCAAAATCTGCATAAACAACAAAAGGAGTATTTTGTTGGTATGTAAAGTTTTTAAATTCAACGCAGCTCTCTTTAGGAAGGTTAATTTTATATTTATTAAATTTAGAACACAGTTTTTCATGTTCAACTAATTTATTTTGCTGATGGAAATAGTTCAGACATCTATCGCAAATAAATTTTTTCTCACGATGTTTATTTAACTGGCTACTAATAAGACGCGAAAGATTTTTAATCCAACAATAGTGATATTTAATTTCATCGATTGAATCATTATCTTCATTTGCTGGCGCTGGTGGAGGGGCATCATAATCATTTAAACGCGGATAATATTTATTTTGAGCTAAAAGTAAATTAACATGCGTATCCCGTTTATTTTCCGTTAATCTTGCTGGTACTACTATGTAAAATGATTTTTTTTCTGTTTCGATCAATTCTAAAGCGTAAACATTGACTGAAATGTTATTCATCTTTTCAAATTTTGAAATTTTTGTTAGCAGCATAAGACTATCTAAATTTTCTGTTTGTAAAACGTCAGTAAAGTGTGGATATGAGGAGGTTAGTTCTGCATGTCTTTTATTGCTAGGAGTCCGAAGAGCGCTTACAATGGCCCAGTAAAAGCAATTTTGATCTATATTTTTAATGTTTATACAAGCATTTTTCCTTATAATCGGTTCTGGTAGTCTAATATAAGATGAACCGTTTCCCAATTGATATTTACTGATATTAACAACTAAGGAAATAATTTTATTTAACGCAAATCCCGAATCTTTTTCAGCAAATTCCGATAATTCGTTTAAAAGTTTATCTTTAACATATATCTTAAACCACTCGTCTATTTGAGTTGATGTATCAATAATATGATTTTTAGTATTAATATATTTAATTCCCAAAATTTCATTATCCCCCGATTTCCTAATAAACTCCCCGCAAAATGTTGTATTTACTTTGAGCGCACAATGGGTGTTCAAAATATTCCTAATTTTCCTTTTAAAAACAACTACACAATCTGCTAAAAATTGATTCAAGTCCTTATGACGCAAATTAGCTATGGAACCGGTTTTTATTCTACTTTGAAAGCTCGATTCTACATTTTCCCATCTAACCCTCTGACCCAATGTTAAGTGAAGTCCTGCCCCAATATGTCTAGTTAAAATCAACTTTCTAAAATGTTTAAAATGCCCCAAATTTGTTTCTACTTTTCTACAGGTCCCTACAGATAATTTATTTTGCCTTCTACTACGAATTACCCGTTTACATAATCTAATTTGTTTTTCTATTCGTTTCAGCCACACTTCCGCGTCTCTGATTGTAAAATTATCAAATAAAATTTTCCGTAGACTAACAATTGATAGTAGAACACCGTCTGTTTGTTTGATGATCTTTTTAACCTTATTTGAAGACATGTGAAAAGACGACATTTTTTTTTCAAGCAAACACATTACTCAAAAATATATAAAAATGCTCACCCTGTCCTCCTCCTGTTCTCTGCTTTGTTAATTTTCCACTATTTTGAATGATGCTAGCGGTCGGCTTTTCCCTACGTCCACTTCCCCTTGGAAGATGATCGAGTATTTTCCGTGAAAAAGTTCGTCGATGACCGGCTGGTACGTTTCCGTCACCCGCTGTGGTAGAAATAGCACTTCCGGTCCTAAATCTAGTAGCACGGCTTCCCCAAATTTCGACTTGACCACTTTAGCTGCTTGGATTGCAAATGGTGTCCCAACTGGTAGGTCCTTTAATTTTCTGATAGGTTTGCGGTCTACAATCGAAGACGCAGCATTAATTTTTGATAAATCCATCTATAAAAAAAATTGAGTCGTCTAACTATTTTGAAGCATAACACGAAAAAAACAGTTGCACTTAGAGACATAAAAAAGAAAAATATTAAATAAAATAGCACTTACTTTTTTTAAAATTTTCGCTCTCTCGTCTCTCTCGAAGCACTAATGTAATGTACTGCGGTCGTTGTTGCAGCTTGCAGCGTTGTGCGTTGAGTGTGAAACAATGATGACTATTGCATGCGCTCGCTCAATATAAGTACGTGGTTGAGATGACACACGCGTGCATGAGATAATTGTATCGTAAATATGCATATTATATGCATCATATTCTCAGTACCATTTTTATCGAGAAAACAACATTCATTGCGGTTGCAGTATTTTTTATATAATTTCTTAGTAATACATGAATGTATCGTTTGTCCGGCGGAAATTCCAATTACAAGTTGCACATGAGAGTAGAATTTTAGAAATATAGAAATTCGTGTATGATTATTGTATATTTGCTGCCTAATTTTTTTTTCAGTCAAGATTTTGATTGGGGGGGTAAACGAATTTATATTTGCTATCTGAGATTTTTGACATCATTCTCTATCAAGATGTTGATGTGGGTCGACGTATTATTTTTTATTTCAACTTTCACATACGTGCTTTGCAACGATTTCTCCGAAAAAGACGCTATAGTATACCTAACTCAATATGAACATATCATTGATAATACAACAGATCTCTCTACTTTGCTAACTAACTTGCAAGAAAAGTATAATTTACCAGTGGATGGATTGCTGAATAATGCAACAATTGAATTTATGAATCGTCCGCGTTGTCAATACAGTGATGCTGAATTTAGAGCAAGTTTTCCATTTCGGAAACATGACCTGAAATGGTATTTCCCTCGAAACACACCTGCGGCCCAAAAAGATGCAGAAATGGCTTTTCAGATGTGGCAAAATGTTTCAAACTTAACATTTACAATGGTTACCAATCCCACTCTATATCCTCCTGATATTACTATAACCATGGTTAGCAAGACTCATTATTTTAGAGCATACTGTATGGGTAATGATGAATGTCCATTGACATTAGATGATGCTGGCGGCGTTTTAGGACATGCATACTTTCCTGACTCTAGCGGCACCTGTAGAGAAATCCATTTAGATATAAATGAACGCTGGTATTTTGGAAATAATCCTAATATACCCAAAAATCAAACTAGTTTTCTTATGGTGTTGGTTCATGAAATTGGACATGCTCTCGGCATAGCACATAGTGCTTCTCCGAATGCTATTATGTTTGCCTTCTATCAGCATGAGATTCGTGGTCTAGATGTTGATGATATAAATGCAGTACAATATCTATATGGAAGAAAACACAAATATGATTCAATCCCAAAGTCTACCACCGCATCAGCAATACCAAAAACAACAACAACTATAAGATCTACAACTCGTAAGCAGCCGATCCTCAAAAATTTGTGTGATATTATTCCAGATTTTATGTTTTTAGCCATTGCTCCAGAGTTTTCAAATTACCGATTATATATTGCACATGATAAGTTTATATGGAAACTAGACTTAAACGAAATGATTATCCCATCTCAGCCTGAACTTCTTGTCGATTATGTTCCTACAGAATTACGTCAATACACTTTACAACATATTTTCCAATCAACAAACGGTGACTTGATTACCATTGTGTCTCCAAACAAATATTTCTCAGCATCATTCCCTACCGTTAAATTTCTTGATAATTTTTCAATTGATATACCCGATAGGGCTCGAATCAATGCTATTTTTCAATCAAACGCAGGACGGTCCTATACCTTTTATAATAATATGTCATATATAGAATTTTCTAACGATTTTACTGATGTGTTGAACAGAGGACGGATAAGAGACATATTTCCTGGGTTACCTGAAGATATTTCTCTCGCATTTCGATGGATTGATGGCCATATTTACTTTTTCCGTCACGCAACTTACTATAAATTTAATGAATTTACAAGAAAAGTTGTTGCGACCGGACCATTTCATTGGACTCTATTTGGAGTACCATGCCCCAGCGAGGATTTGTTACATCAACTAAAAACTCTGTTATCTAAACTTGTATCTGTATATCATTAAAAAATACATTTTTCAGAAAGCTATGTTTATTTCGTATTCAGCCTGTTGTCAAACAAAAAAAAAACATTCGGTTCCTTCCTTAAAACCTGTATATCATTAAAAAAAATACATTTTTCAGAAAGCTATGTTTATTTCGTATTCAGCCTGTTGTCAAACAAAAAAAAACATTCGGTTCCTTCGACTCCCCACCCCCCCCCCCCACCATCATTCTACTACATAAAGTCTGTGTATCAGCACTAGCAGTGCTACAGTATTTTCATTTTGAACGGTATCATCCTGTATAATAATAACAGTACATCGTATACAGGTTATGAGACATTCTGACCGACCGACCGACCGACCAGAGGAGCCCACCACGCTATTTAGGTCACGCCTTGCTATATACGATTTAACGATATACCGTCGGTCCATCGATCCGCTATTTTTCGATGCACCCCTGTATACACGTTGCCCCCCGTAATCCACGCCAACACCAGACAGGTGCGACATCGGCGCCATCTATGCGCGAGATGCCCAACCCATCAATGGCAGCTGTCCAATGACACATAGATTCCGTTTGGTTTGTACAGCGCCAAACAAATCGGCGCCATCTATGCGCGAGATGCCCAACCCATCAATGACAGGTGTCCAATGACGTATGACAGATGACGTGTAACGCCATCTATGCGTGAGATGCCCAATCACGCATGACAGGTGTCCAATGACACACAGATTCCGTTTGGTTTGACAGCGCCATCTAGCGGCGGAATCCCCAACTCATGAATTTCGATTACAGATTCCGTCCAACAACCTATCAATGGCGCGCGACGCCAGCGCCTCTGGTGGCGGATTTTGGAACTACTGAGATCGAATCCCCATAAGACATCTACTCACCACGTCGCCTTCTAACCCTGGCACAACCATCGAGCATGCCTAAACAAAATCGAGACTCGTCACTAAAGACAATACTGTTCCATTCCTGATCCCAGAGTGACCGTTGTCTGCACCACTCAAGGCGATTACGTCGGTGTTCTCGAGTTAAAGGGAGGACCCAGTGTGGCCGGTATGAAAACAAGCCAAAACTTCTCATTCGTCGGTAAACACTTCGCATGGCAATAGGTCTTCCGTGTTCTGCAAACCATTCATTTGCAATGGACCTGGTAGTGGAGAAACGGTCCCTTAAGGCCAATAATCTTAGGCGGCGATCTTCACGGTCTGTTGTTCTACGGCGGCGTCCAGTGCCCCTTGCTCTTTGCGTACGGCCTTCTCGAAGCCATGCCTGACAACACCTAACCACAGTGTCTACACTTCTTTGCACTCTAACTGCAATTGCCCGAAAAGAAAGTCCAGCTTCCCGAAGTCCCACTATACGGCCCCTATCAAACTCATTAAGTTGACGAAATCGTACAGGTCTCCGTACTCTAGGCATCGTAACCGATCGTAAAGGATGTCAAGAACCAAAATCCGCCAACGTTGATTCTGTACTGTGGCTGAAATATTCATTTTTAGAGCGTTAGTGAATTAAAAAAAGCAGTATAAAAACCGGAATATCCAACTGATAAGGCTGAACATTTTTTCACTTGTTATTTACAGTAAGATAAATACATTCACCAACTTTTATTAAAATAAAACTATTTAAACTGGTTGTTCGGATTTATATGTCACTTAGTATATCAAGGAAATATGTTTTTGAGAACTATAATTTGGTAGATTTTATACCTGCATGTTCATTTGATTTTCATGACCCGTGAAATGTACCCACTTCGCCGTTATCTTCAATTTTTGTTCTGCTGTTTGTGATGTTTTTCTGGATATAAGCAGAACACAATTGCCTAAGGTGCTATCAGATCTTTTTACAAAATTTTGTCTTTGTGCAAGAATTATGGTGGGTTGAAATACTTACTATTTGTGCTCAACTTCTTGATATTGTAAACAGATCCTAGTGGAAAAAATCGAAAAAGTGGATCGTTAGCACTCTGTGGACTTTGTTTTTAGCACGCTGCAAGAGTTTGATTTGGAAATAATGAAAAATGAAACGTAAGCTGTGAAGTGCAAATTGTTTTTTGGGTAAAATTCGTCTACTGCCAGTCCAAGCGACGCGACGGTGTGTTCCGACTAAGAAAAAATGGATTCAAGTAATTTTATATCCTTCCTAAAATAAATTCAAGAACTCAAATTCAAATTCGTTTATTCATGTCAATAAACACAATTATGTTTACAAGGGTCATGTGGTACATGGTAACAATTGAACGAATGTCATAAAAATATCTTATGCCGTCAAAATAAGAGGAAACAGTTAGGTAGTTTTTGCAAAGCAATAAACAGGTAGGCTTATGCCTGGATTAAGTATATTTCTTGTCTACTGTAATAGGTAGATGGAGGCGATACTGCCAGAAATGGATGTGTGGGATCAATAAACAAACCACAAGATTGAACTGAGGTATCCAATGATTTTTGTATTGCCTTTTTTATTGCCTTACTAGAAAACTCTGTTGGGAATATGATGGAGTTTACTAGAACTTTACAGCTTGTTGTCTGCCTTCTTCTACAAACTTCACCAAATCGAGACGCTGTCAGCCTTATCCTCCAATGAAGGCGCCACAAAGTACAGTCCTGTGATTTGGTGACTTGTTCGATCTTCAAAATCTCGTCGTCACTTTTTTTAAGTTTCCCTAAAAATTCTTGCTTAGCAACCTCCAAATCAATGTCGTTCATATCAGGTTTTTGACAGAATTCGATATAAAACTATTCATTTTCTTTGGAATTGCTATCAGAATTGTTAGTTATTTTTATATCAGCCTTTTTTGGCCTGAGATTCTTGCGTTTGACTCTTTGTTCCATCTTAGCGATAAGCGAGGTTGGACTAAGCTTAGAACGCAAATATATTTGGACCACATAGACAGGTCGCTGGGTATTGTGGCTCACTACAGCTGCAGCACATCTTCCATGGTATGACCTTTTCTTGCAATAATTTATTCGCTTACTCCCCAATGTATTTTGCGATTATAGAGTTGAACTGTTCCACACTATTTTTGACCTCATAATGAATTAAACTCACTGCATTCGTAATTAAAATGGTCGCATATGACCTTTTATTGTCCGTCATCAACCTTGATAAAAAAGGCACTCAAGAACAATCACACCAACAAGAGTACAGCACAACAATTCAACAACACAATATCGACGAACAGTAACAAGGGGAGAAAAATACTAAATGATCACTTGCTGAGTACCAAAATAGGAAAGGATTTACAGGCTAGATCGCTAATCGAAATCCGACTCTGTTATTATAAAAATTTACCTTGGTATGCACCCGCAGTCATCCTTTCCTCTTTTAAAGTAGTGCCAACGACCGTCTAGGGTCAGCCCACCCTCGTTTCCTTTTCACCCCTCCGTTACCTCAGCAGATGGTGCTCGTGATTGTAGGAGACTCGTTAACCAGGCGTGAATTAGGGATTTCCCCGCGTTAGTCGGGGATTTACCGTTCTTATTCTTTGGGTACATGATATCGACTAAATTTCCATTCAGTATTAATTAGGCTGACGTGTATGCGGAAAAGACACAGTGGGCTACACATTCATAGTAGAAATGGATCCAAATTATGACAGAGTCGTTGCAAGACCTAGATTGGGAAATGGCTAACGAAAAATAAAACATTTTGTTATTTTTAAACAATACGAGATCTCATTCAAAAGGCATTCGCCTAAATAATATAAAAATATTATTTTGCCCCCTAATGGTAGTTACATCACAGCTTGTCAACCACTCGACCAAGGGATAATAAAAAGTTTTAAAACTTATTACCGAAATCTAATACTCAAACACCTGCTGGTAAACATTGAAACTGTTGATGCAGCTTTTGAGTTAATAAAGAAAATTACGTCATTGGATGCAGTTTGGGGCCAAGTAGTGCTTCCGCAGAGCAGGATTTAAGCATGAAGTGAAGACCAGTTAAATGAGGCTGAAATGATAATGAAAACCTTTATGATTTTTTGAACCTAGACGAATGTTTGTATGTTGAAGTACAAGAATTTTCTGAAGATTCTGATATCGATGAGGTTCCAGTGCCAACAGAAGCTATTCCAAATTATGATAAAGCTATTCCCCTGATCAAGCATACCACCAAACTGCCGCCGCACTGTCCACCAGCGTTGCCAGGCTTTCAGTCACGTTGTTTGCAAAGTTTTGATGAGAAAATCGCCCATCTTTTAAATAACTAGGAGTAAACCATAAAATGAGAGGCTAGATATTGGAATGAATTTGTGTGAGGGGGAGGGATAGTAGCCTGCCTGTTAACTGAAGAGTGGAGGTGAGGGAGGTTAGGTATAATAATAATAATATTATATGAAAATAAACAATTCCTTGAAAAGAAAAGGAGGATGGGGGGGGGGCTGAGAGACACGTGTGTAATCTGAACGAAACTATAAGTTCTTTCTAGGGGGGAATTCATTGTGCTTTCACTGGTCCTCGTTTCATGTTTCATTACTCTATACAATTATTTTTTATAATGCTCCCCGATCCACAAAATTGCAATCATACGCTGAATTTAAAAGACATATGAAGAAATTTATTTTGAATACCTAGAAGTATATAAATTAGTTGATAAAATTTATCTATCACCTCACACAAAAATATTTCCAATATACCATTCTTTTGTTTGTATACTAAGTGACATATAAATCCGAACACCCAGTTTAAATGGTTTTATTTTAATAAAATTTTGTATAAGTACTTAATGGAGCATAATAAGTAAATGATAAAAATTTCAAAATGATTGCACTGCTTTAAAGCCCTTTGACCTTTAATAATGTGTGGATGCACCCTGATGTGCTACGCATTCTCCAACGCGCCTAGGCATGCTTCTGATAAGGTGGTCAATGTCCTCCTGTGGTATCTCATTCCAGGCAACCACCAACTCCTCTCGAAGTGCTTCTAGAGTTTGAGGAGGACGTTGCAAATTGAGCAATCTCCTACCCATCATATCCCACGCGCGCTCAATTGGGGATAAGTCGGGAGATCTTGGTGGCCATGGTAACAATGTGACATCATTATGTTGAAAGAAGTCTATTGTGACTCTTGCAACATGTGGTCGGGCATTATCTTGTTGGAAAGTTGGATCTGCCAGGGTGTCAAGATAGGGTAAAAGATGGGGTTCTAGAACTTCGTGGATATAACGCTGCGCGTTTATGTTACCTCTGATGAAGATTAAAGGTGACCTGGAACCATAAGCTATAGTACCCCAAACCATAACTCCAACAGTGTGATGAACATGTCTTTCAACAAAGAACTGTGGATTCCTCCTTTCACCACGTCGCCCTCTAACCCTGGCACGACCATCGTGCATGCCTAAACAAAATCGAGACTCGTCACTAAAGACAATACTGTTCCATTCCTGATCCCAGAGTGACCGTTGTCTGCACCACTCAAGGCGATTACGTTGGTGTTCTCGAGTTAAAGGGAGGACCCAGTGTGGCCGGTATGAAAACAAGCCAAAACTTCTCATTCGTCGGTAAACACTTCGCATGCCAATAGGTCTTCCGTGTTCTGCAAACCATTCATTTGCAATGGGCCTGGTTGTGGAGAAACGGTCCCTTAAGGGCAATAATCTTAGGCGGCGATCTTCACGGTCTGTTGTTCTACGGCGGCGTCCAGTGCCCCTTGCTCTTTGCGTACGGCCTTCTCGAAGCCATGCCTGACAACACCTAACCACAGTGTCTACACTTATTTGCACTCTAACTGCAATTGCCCGAAAAGAAAGTCCAGCTTCCCGAAGTCCCACTATACGGCCCCTATCAAACTCACTAAGTTGACGAAATCGTACATGTCTCCGTACTCTAGGCATCGTAACCGATCGTAAAGGATGTCAAGAACCAAAATCCGCCAACGTTGATTCTTTACTGCGGCTGAAATATTCATTTTTAGAGCGTTAGTGAATTAAAAAAAAGCAGTATAAAAACCGGAATGTCCAACTGATAAGGCTGAACATTTTTTCACTTGTTATTTACAGTAAGATAAATACATTCACCAACTTTTATTAAAATAAAACCATTTAAACTGGGTGTTCGGATTTATATGTCACTTAGTATATTAAAAGAAGATTGTGCGCGTCAACGGTGCAGCGGGTGGTGTAACAGCAAGCTGTAGCGCGAAAACTAAGCAATTTAGCAAACAAATTGCGGAAACCTTTTTGATGGCCCAAAAATTAGAAAAAATTGCCTTTAAAAAAATCCCAGATATCCTCAACCGTTTCAGCGAAAAGAGTTTTTTTGGGTTTTTCGTTGTTTTACAAAAAACGGCTGGTTTCCGGAAAACAACACCCTTACGACAATATTCGCAAGCCTTTATTACACCATTATGCCAGCGAAAATAACTTTGTGGCTATGTTATGACCCTCGTTCAATTGTTACCATCTACCACATAACCCTTGTAAACATAATTGTGTTTATTGACATGAATAAACGAATTTGAATTTGAGTTCTTGAATTTATTTTAGGAAAGATATAAAATTATTTAAATCCATTTTTTCTTAGTCGAAACGCACCGTCGCGTCTCTTGGACTGGCAGGACGAAACAGTAGATAAATTTCGCCCAAAAACCGATTTGCACTTCTAAGCTTAAGTTTCATTTTTATTATTTCCAAATGAAACTCTTGCAGCGTGTTAAAAACAAAATCCACAAGGTGCCAGCGATCCACTTGTTCGATATTATCCACTGGGATCTTTTAAAAATATCTTGAAGTTGAGCACAAATAGTAAGCATTTCAACCCACCATAATTCTTGCGCAAAGACAAAATTTTGTAAAAAGCTCTGATAGCACCCTAGGCAATTATGTCCAGCTTATACCCAGAAAAACATCACAAACTGCAGAACAGAAATTGAAGGTAACGGCGAAATGGGTACATTTCAAATTATGATTCTAAAAAACATATTTCCTTGACATATCGACAATTTTAAAGTTCCACGCTAATTTCCCCTATACTTGACTGGAGTGATATCCGAATTTATTCTTCCCTACTGTCGGTAGTTGCAGATCTGTTGACTCTTGGTGTCAAACATATAGAGCAGGAACCGATTTTTTCAAATCGTGAGCACATTATTCGTCGGATTTTCGTTACTTAAATTTCCTGTGATCACTGGGATCAGAAGCTTCTTAATAATAGAACGTGTTTCACCGATTTCAACCCCTGAAACGTCAAGAACGGAGTTTCAGCAATTGTTACTTTTTCTTTTTTGCCTATAGCACCGTTGCCACTGGAGTAAAACTACATTTCATAAAAATCCGAGCGGTAATTTCCAAGTTCATGATGAGTGTTACAGTTTGTCGTGATGTAGATGTCATATTACTTAAAAAAACATAACATCTCATTTTAGAAATTTTTCGCGATTATAATACTTCCTCGTCAATGGTATGGGAAGTAAAACGGCTTTAAAATCGAGGAGTATCAGCGATCGCGATTATGAGTACCTATTTGCAGAACGATTTATCTACGCGATCTTATATGAATTAGGGCCACCAAATTATCTGAATACGTCCTTTCTTAGTCCGTACATTGCGCCGCAACGCTTGGGTTGGCAGAACAAAACTAAAACCCCACAGGGTGCTATAGAGCCACTTTTTCATTTTTTTCACTAGGTTCTCTTTAAAAAAATCGCGACGTTGAACAGAAAAAGTGCGCACTTCAACCCATCATAAAAAACAAAATTTCCTATGGCACCCTGGGCAATTGTCTTATCAACATACTGTATGAATTTCATTCAAAAATATTAAAAAATGGAGTGTCAGTTTCAAAGCAGCTGAACCCTTGTAAATGGTTTGAAACTCACTGCGTCGGAGCCGCCTTAATACATGAACAGGGTGGCCCAACGAAGAAGGTCGTAGCCCCATTTGTGACTCTCCTGGTATATTTTGGGAATAACGCTCGGAACATGTCAATTTTGATTTCTAGGGGGACGTCTTTTCATCTATAGCCGTACAATACAGGTTGATCCAAAAATAAGATATTACGCTAGACTTTAGATTTTTAAATGGGAACCCCTTTTTTAATGTTTAGATTTAGTCTTAGTAACTTTTGTATAATGAAGTTTATACCTATCTTCAATCGTTGTGAAGCTATTTGAGTTTAATATAAAAATCGACCAACTTAATTTAATACTGAAATAATGGATACCAGCAAGAACATTTAGCATCAGTCAGTGCTGTCGTATGTAATAGAAAAACTTCGTCTTTCTTTTAAAATTGCTAAGTTACCTACCTAGTTGTAATAAATATTGAACAATTACTTATTCAATTCAAGAAAGGGTAAAAATAACAAAACTTTATTACCAAAATGGGAGCATTGCAAGAGCTACTGCCCGGTTGTTTAATACGTTACATTCAGATAAAAATATTAACGATTAGATTGTGTCTAAGTTGATAAGAAAATTTGAAGAAACTGGACCTGTGTCTAATATTCGCCGTAATCGCCATCGAGAAAATCGACCAGTTCGAAATGAAGCCGCAGAGATAACAGTTTTGAGACACGTGGCACTTGACAACACCCAAAGCACTAGAGGTCTGGCTATTTTTTCAGGATTTACACGCTCAACAGTACAAAGAATTTTGAAAGACAATAAATTTCACCCGTACAAGATGAAACTTGTCCATGACCTTCATGGAGATTGTGATAGAAGATTGGGGCTTCGCCATTGACGTCTTACCTTGGGTTAATTTCCAAAAAGATGGTCCACCGCCGCACTATGTGGCTCCAGTACGACACTTTTTGGACACCTATTTCCCGAAACAGTGGATCGGCAGACGAGGCCCCATCGAGAGGCCGCCTAAGTCCTTTAGATTACTTTCTTTGGGGGCATTTGCAAAGTAAAGTTTTTAGTACGAAGCCAGATTCCAATCAAGACCTTCGTCAGCGAATTACAGCTGAATGTAGACAAATAATTTATTATTGCATGGAGGTAAATGGACACCTCTTTTAGCACTTATTACAACATTGATCTACCTCTTTATAGCAAATTAAATTTTACTTCAACTTGAGTGTGCGTGTAAACTGAGAGTTGCGTTTTTGTCTTTTTAATACTGAGACTTGTTTTTACGATATAATCCCTTATTATCACAATTTCTAGAATTCTATTATAAACTCAAATAGCTTGACAGCTATTGAAGATAAGTATAAACTTCATTATACAAAGTCATGGAGAATCTAAAAATTAGAAAAAAGAGGATTTCCATTTAATAATCTGGAATGTAACGCATCTTATTTTTGGCTTACACTGAATTGTACGGCTATAGATGAAAAAAAGTCCCTTAGAAACCAAAATAGACGAGATCGAGCATTTTTCCCAGAATATATCAGAAAAGTGACAAACGAAGATGCGACCTTTCCATTGGGTCACCCTGTATGTATGTTCATACATATTTTATGTACATACATATAATGTGGTGTCCGTCCAAAGGAGATTTCACTGTTTCTCCTGTAGCGGTGTGTCAGTGACGACACCACCGCAGACCAGTTATTTCAAATTATGGGCACATTATACATCGGCCTTTCATCGTTTAAGTATCCCGTATTTATCGGTATTAGAAGCTTCTTAATTATAGAACGTCTTTGTCTAATACTAAAGACGTTACACTTACAACCCCTACCACCTACAACCCCCAACCCCAAGTTTCTATATCTACAAAAATAAAAAAATCTTCGAAATTAATCAGAAGCCTCTGAAACCTCAAAAAACGGAGTTTGAGCGATTTTTTTTTCGTGTTTTTACCCCTAGCTCGGCCACCACTGGACAGATTTGTAAAAACTACAAAGCTTGTTCATCTTTGGCATAGTAGCAACCTTTTGTGAAAATTTTATCAAATTGCGAGCGGTATTTCTCAAGTTATAAAACAGATAGACAGACAGACAAACCGACAGACCGACTGACATGAGTGACATGGTTTTTGATATGTCACATAACATCCAAAAAAACGTATAATCTCATTCTCGAAAATTTTCGCTATTACTGTACTAGCTGACACAAATATGCTCGGACATTATCTAATTTTATCTAAAAGTTTGTTTATTTTTCTAAGGTTAAAAATTAATTGTTTTTCTTTTCATATTCACATTCATATTAATTAAACTGATTTCAAGTAATATGATATTGAAATATAAAATCAAACTAATATTGATAGCCACACGATATTAAAAAGAAAATAATAGCAGGCCATGGAAGAAAAAAGTGTTTACAATTTGACGTTTTGATTTAAGAATCAATTCGATGAAAAAATTAGCTTAAAAATGTCGCGAGGTAAAGCAACAAACGGTACGGAGTTTCAATCATAAAATTCTTTCATCAGGGAAAGAGTTTTCGGAATATTGCTAAACAAATAAATGTCGCAAAGCCTACGGTCACAAATATTGTAAAAAAGTATGGAGACACAGGTTCAACTCAAGTGTCAAGACACGGTGTTGGTAGGCCACGAAAGATCAGTCCTAGAATGCAAAGATTTCAAGCCGTTACTTATCGAAAAAGGCGATTAGCATGGGCTAAGAAACGGGCAATGTGGATTTACGAAGACTGGAAAAAGATCATTTTTAGCGAAATTTGGGTTTCCATCAGGTTTAATGGTATAGGGAAGCATATCTGCTACAGCCTTTGGAAAACTTCACTTCATAGACGGAACTGTAAACGCAGTTAAATATCAAAATATCCTTGAAATCAATTTGCTAGTGTCAATTCCAGTTTTATCACCTGATAGAAACTTTATTTTTCAACAAGATGTCTTATGGCCAAAACCACGAATGCAGGTGGCAGGATAATAATATTTCCGTCCTTGACTGGCTTTCCATGATTTAAATATTATCGAAACATTTCTGACTTAGGAGTAAAATTACAAAATACACATATATGGTATTCTTTTAAGGTGGAAGACTGCGAAAACTATGCAAGCCAGAATTAATGTTGATATTAAGACAAAGGGAGACCTAACGAGCTATTGAAATCGTTCGTCCGAACATTTATTTGTCAGCCAAATATTGTTATCAATATTAGTTTAGTTTTATAGTTATATATCATATTACTTGATAATAATTTTGTATATATGATGTCCAAACAATATATTTCAATGTCTTATGAAAGAAAAAAAATATTTTGTAACCTTAAAAAAATAAACAAACTTGTAAGAGATTATAAAGGGTGTCTCATAAATATTTTCTTATTTTATGCCATAAATAAAAATACTTAGAATATTTTTACAAAGATAAATTTATTACCAAGCGAAAGCCTAAACATTAATTTTATTTATGGAAAAGAGTATCGGATAAATGTTTTCGATCACTCTCCGAAGCATTGCTCGAGGAATGGCGTTTATTTCATCTGTTATTTTTTGCTTCAACTCTCTCAAATCTTGTGGCGGTGGGGTGTATACCTTACTCTTCAGGTATCCCCATAAGAAAAAATCTGCTGGTGTCAAATCGGGACTTCTCGGTGGCCAGTTAATGTCTCCTCTGCGACTGATGACCCTCTCTGGGAATAACTGATGAAGAGCATCCAAGGATTCATTCGTGACATGAGAAGTCGCTCCATCTTGCTGGAAAAACGTGTTTCTATTGTAGCCACCATGGTTCTGTATAGCTGGAGTTAAAAAAGTCCTAATCATGTGGCAGTAGCGCTCAGATGTTACAGTTTGAGCTTGGCCACGATTGTCTTCAAAAAAATACGGGCCAATGATTCCTTGCCCTGACATAGCAGCCCAGACGATAACTTTAGGCGAGTGTAATGGCGTCTCATGAAGATTTTGCGGGTTCTGCTCGGCCCAATATCGGCAGTTTTGTTTATTAACATGCCCGTTAATGTGAAAATTCGATTCATCAGAAAACCATATGTTGTTGTAACCGTTAAAATGCTCTCTCATTGTTCTACAGAACTCTAATCGATTAGCGGGATCTTGTGGTTTTAATTGTTGTGTAACAACAATCTTGTATGGGTGAAAATGCAAATCCTTGCGAATAATGCGATGAACAGTTGACTTATGCAAAGTTAGAGACGCTCCACGCAGTCTTAATGATTGCCGGGGATCCTCGTTAACGGACTGGCGCACACGTTCAATATTTTCGTTCGATCTTGCTGACCTTGGCCGTCCAGGCGGTTTACTAATACACGTGTTTCCAGTGCTCTCGAACTTTCTTACCCAATATTTAATTAAATTTGCGCTTGGGACATCTCTCATTCTTGCTATGTTATAATGATTTCTGTACAAACGACGTACAAGCACATAAGAATCCTTGTTTTTATAGAACTCGCGAACACAAAAAGCACGTTGCGGCCCTGTAAAACGCTCCATTGCAACTAAAATTTAACAATGTTGCCAAACGTTTGTCAACTGTCTCGTTTCTCCGGAGCATGCGTATTCCGCCAGAGGACTGATCTAAAAACGAAAATATTTCTGAGACACCCTTTATGAAGAGATGATAATAGAAATATAACGATAAGCGTAAAAACAACAATTCCACCTTACAAGCGTTCGAAGTACTACTCTGTACCTTCTCACTTTTATTACGAGAGTAGTACATACACAAATTAACAAGGGCTTCAATGTCAGGATAATTTTAAAGCCACTTACTTGGTGACGTTAACGTCAGAGGAGTTGTTCTTCCTTAGCGAGAGATACGGTCGATAGAACTGGGTTGTCGGGGCCAAGCCTATTTTTGGGAATAACCTATTGAGTACCTTCCATATTCTACCGACTCATGACATGCACAACTCTACTGTCTATTCATTATGTTAATTAATCAATACTGATGACAAAAACAATGTAATAATGGCCATAATATTTCTCAATTATATTATTATAAATTACATTACACTGCATCCTACCGTATGGAAGTCACGCCTGATATGGAAATATAATACCTTGCATGGGGGAACGGTAGCTTCCTACCGCATTGAAGTCACGCCCGTGTCCATGATCAGGGGAACGGTAGCTTCCTACTGCATGGAAGTCACGCCTGATATGGAAATATAATACCTTGCATGGGGGAACGGTAGCTTCCTACCGCATTGAAGTCACGCCCGTGTCCATGATCAGGGGAACGGTAGCTTCCTACTGCATGGAAGTCACGCCTGATATGGAAATATAATACCTTGCATGGGGGAACGGTAGCTTCCTACCGCATTGAAGTCACGCCTGTGTCCATGATCAGGGGAACGGTAGCTTCCTGCCGCATGGAAGTCACGCCTGATATGGAAATACCTTGCACGGGGGAACGGTAGCTTCCTACCGCTTGGAAGTCACGCCCATGTCCAAACTCGGGGGAACGGTAGCTTCCTACCGCATGGAAGTCACGCCCGATATGTATACCTTAATAATCTGGACAGAGACAGAGGCATGTTGAAGTTCAAAATTTTAAGTTTTTGAAAATGGTTTTGGATTACTGGTTGTTTCGGGTTGTTCGGTTTCGTAATTTTCGTCGTTATGAGTGTCATCTATTTGATATAGTTCTTACGAAATTAAATTTCTGTGTCCCGAAGGCTCGAAATGATTTTTCCTTTGGGGATAGTGCTGTTTGTAAGTATTTCTGGTTGAAACTGACATAGGCTGTGGGGCATTATTCGGTACTGTTCCCGTGGGCTTGAAGACGTTGGTGTTTCTGGGTGGTCCGAAAACTTCTCGATTTATTGGATTTCGACTTTGGACGTTTATCGGCTGACATGGGAAATTATTCCGGTTTCTGTCAGCTGGAAAGGTTTGCGAAAGTCGATAACTTTGTTGAAAATTCGACTGATGAGGTGCTTTAAATTTTTTATAATGAAAATTCTGATTTGGTGCCTGATCACGGCAATTATTTGAATTTAAAATTTATACTGGAAATTTTCTCCTTCAATAATGTATGCCATTGCTTCTTCTAAAAACGAAGGATTTTTCAAACGGATAACCGTTTGTGAAGGTCCTGATAATCCGCGCACAAAAGTTCGCAAACAGACACCGTCGTACTGCTTCATCATTGCGACTTTTACTTCGGGCGTTGCGTCTGAAATACTCAATTTCTGGGCAAGAGTACTCCTTAAAATTTGGAGTCTTTTCCAAAATCTAAGGATCTTTTATTAAAGGCCAGCTATTTAATTCTGTTCTACAGCCAACTAAAAGTTGAGCCGTACCAACTAATTTAGTCTGTACCACTCTCGATAAGTATATCTTAATCGTTTCTTCAGAAGTGTTGAATGTGTCGAATAGATAATCACATGATGAAATGAAGCTTGGTAGTGTATTCAAATTATCATCAAAATTTGGTATTGTATCTACAAATATGCGTAACATTTGTAAACTATTTTTTGGGGATGCCATTTCTTCGGATTCTGAATCAGGATTATTAATTCTTTAGTTACTTAGTTCGCTAATAATGTCTGATAATGACATAAAATCACAACTTTTCAAAATAAGATCTCTTATACAGAGAAATCAATTTGGATGGGGCGAAAAGGAATTTTGGCGGCAGGCAGAAGCTAGGGCAAACTTCTCGCTCTTGAGCTATGGATTCTTCGTTCGTTGCTGTAGGTCGAACGCCGAAGGGACGATACCACGTTTTCACGGAACCGGTCACGATGCCGCGAATTTTCGAAAAACCACGTTATATGTTATACTTATATTGATTAAATAATGCCACTGAAATCTGCAATGACCGTTACTCCAAAATGAACTGAAACGACTTGGACATACGAAACTAGTTCTGAAATTCTGCTATTTCAGTACATTGTATTATTAGCCCATTAATCTCTGTTTCAGTTTTAGTACATTGTTGTTATGCCCCGCGTTTTAAACCACACAACTTTAATACTTCGTTTATTTTGAAACGTATATATTGACTTATAACACATTCTGCTGAAACATTATATATTGAAGTAGCACTAGTAGTAATCGTGCAGGCTAGTTTAATTCTCTTCCAAGCTGTCGATATGTCGAATTAAATATATCGGTACATATTGCACCATTTTCTGCGAGCTCATCGCATCTAGGCTGGGGCATGAAGTCTTTGGTAGCGCTTACTCACATTAATTTGTGGGAATCGGAATTTATCGATAACCGTCGGTAGACTAAAGACCATACATATTATTGCACAGCCTTTCGCCGGTGTGAAGTTGGCAGACAAAATTTAGCGGACAATTTGCCGACGATACCCGAATGACCAGTGGCGTCGACATCCTCGACCAGACTGTGATTGTGAAGGATACAGCTAACAGCTCGCAACAATAAATATACAGGGTGTTCCATAATTATTGCGACAAAATGATAGGGGTTGTAGAGGGCATCAAAATGAACAATTTTGCCTTATAAACCCCTGTTCGGAAATATGCCGTTTGGGATGCAGCAAAAAAAAAAGATCAGTTTCTTGAAACAGCTTACCTACAGTAATTGCTCAAAGTGTCCTCCACCTTGCTCAATATACAGCTGTGCACGATTGTTCAATGATCGGCGAACTCTGTGGCATACCCCCGGTATGTCCTGAACATGTGCGGATGCGGCCATCACTCTTCCCAGTAGCTCTTGTTGGTTGGGAACAGTAGTTTCGTACACTAAAGCTTTCAGATGGCCCCAGAGAAAATAATCCAGTGGGGTCAGGTCGGGTGACCGCGCAGGCCAAGGCACAGGGCCACCTCGGCCTATCCACCTATTTGTCGTCCAAATACTGCCGCACTTGTAAAGAAAAGTGGGCTGGAGCGCCATCGCGTTGAAACCACGTGTTGGCTCTTATGCTCAGTGGCACATTTTCTAATAGTTCCGGTAGCACATGCTGTAAGAATCGACCATAAGCATGCCCATCCAAACGTGGTGGAAGCAAATATGGCCCGATGATATGCTCGTCCACAATGCCGCACCAGATGTTAATTGAAAACTATGTTGGTCTCTATGGATGGCTATGGCATGAGGGTTTTCTTCATCCCAAATGTGACTGTTACGGCTATTAAAATAACCGTCCTTTGTGAAACAGGACTCGTCAGTGAACAAAACGTAGCTACCAAAGTTTGGTTGCCTCAACTCCTGCTGCAGCCACCAACGACAAAAACGTCGACGCGGCAGATAGTTTTCTGGACCCATGGCTTGGACTTTTAAAAGGTGGTATGGGTGTAGTTGCTGGTCATGGAGAACTCGCCAAGCAGTAGTTTGAGACGCTCCCATTTCATGTGCAATAGCACGCACGCTTGTACGCGGATTGGCCTCTAGTTTGACGCACCACTCAGATAAATTAAATGAATCGGTGTGGAGAATTTACGATAACAAAAATGTAAACACAGCAGGCTTTTTTTTACAAATCGGCGAGACCATGAAATGTGCTAGACGAACATTTTGCAGCTGTTGAATTTTTTGTTTCTCTTAAGGTAAAATTAGCGGTAGTGCTCAAACGGCATATTTACGAACAGGGGTTTATAAGGCAAAATTGCATATTTTTATGCCCTCTACAACCCCTATCATTTTGTCGCAATAATTATGGAACACCCTGTATATGCACGAGAATAAGCACCCCTATAGGAAGAATCATTTTCCACCCTAATTAAATAATTCGCAGGAACAAGAGTTAACCCAAAACCTTTCTTCGAATTTTCACTTACCGATGACTGTATTGAAAGTAATTAACGAGCTAAATAGCATATACTGAGAAAATCTCTAAAGGGGTGATAGATGAAAAAATATAAATAATAATAATAATAAATGGCCTTTATTCGTCACACGATTACAAAATAATCGGTTTAAAAGGAACAGTGACGAAAAGGTGGAGTGTCAGCTTATGCTGTTTTTCAACCCGACCTGGAAAACATTGACACAAACTATAGAGAGAGAGAGAGAAAAAAAAACTTAGAATATAACACTTATCAGAGAAAGGAAACAATCAATTACCTGTGGATATGCATAAAGTAAAATTTTAGCCATCCGACTGCTTTAAACTCATCTTTAACCTTTTTTAAAATTGCTTAGGCTATATTCTTTATACTCACTTGATAAGCAGTTATATAGTTTGGGTGCCCAGTACGAGAAACTGCGTGTGAACAATGCTGTCGAATGCCGCGGGATAAGTAAGATGAGTTTATTCCTAGAGGATCTTTGATCGTACTGGCAGAGGAGGCTTAGTTTTGTATAAAGATAATATGGCGCTTTAAGGATAAGGGTCTTATGTACCAGAGATAGGCAATGCAGTTTCCTCAATTTGTTCATCTTAAACCATCCCGATTGGTCAAAAGCGCTACTAATATGATCAAATTTACGGATTCCATAAGAAAATCTGATGCATGAGTTTTGTATCATCTGAATCCGCTCGGCATCACGTTGTAAAAGAGCAGGTCCATAAACAGAGTCACCGTAAGATAATTTTGACAGGATAAGGGACTCGCATAGTTTAAGCTTGAGCTGTGTCGACAGGACACTTCGACTCGGATATAACTGACGAAGCACATTATAGGACGCATTGCATAGTTGGTTAACATGTTTAGTGAAGCGTAGCTTGCAGTCAAACCAGATACCAAGGTTTTTGCATTCGTTTACGAAGGATATGTCTTCATTATTCACCATAATATTAATGCGATATTGATTTATTTCACGATTCTTTTTGGGCCCAAATAAAATGCAGCATGATTTGCCAGGATTTAGTTTTAGATTGTGAGCACTAGATATGTCCAAAATAGACTGCAGGTCTTGATTTATTTGATGTTGGCCAAGCATATATTCATCAGGATCGAAGCAGTTATAAAGTTGGGTATCATCGGCGTAATGATGAACGATTGAGTTGCTGGCGGTTTCATGAAAATCACATATATAAAGAGCAAATAAAAGGGGACTCAAAATAGATCCTTGAGGGACACCAAAATTTCTGAATAAAGAAGTTGATATATTGTTTTCATATATGACAGACTGTGAGCGATCAGTTAAAAAGCTCTTAATCAGCGTGCAAGCCGATGATGACAGGCCAAAGTATCTAAGCTTTTTACAGAGAATATTTGGGTCAACCGTATCGAAGGCCTTGCTAAAATCAAGAAGAACTAAGCAGGACAGCTTTCCTTGATCAGCCGCACTATAAATATTATCCGATATAGACAGGAGCGCAGTGGTGGTGCTATGTAATGGTCTGAAGCCAGATTGGGAGGTGGTCAGTAAATTATTTTGACAAACAAATGTGTGCAGCTGCTCATGTAGAGCCATTTCCAAAAGCTTAGATAAACTTGGTAAAATGCTTATAGGACGAAGATCAGAAAAACTTGAAGGATAATTAGATTTAGGCAGAGGGAGAACAAGAGCATTCTTCCAGGAAGAGGGATAAAGATTATTTGTTATACAAAAGTTAATAATGAAGGTAATATACTTGAGCAAATGCTTATGTATTATACGGATCATATCAATTGTGATGCCATCTGAGCCTTTAGCATGACTTTTGATGCGATTGATAAATTTCTCTACAGTCGCAGGGGAAACTGTCGTGAACAGAAAAGTACCACTATTCTTGACGTTTTCATATTTGTCTAAAAGGTTCAATTGAGTTAATGATTTGGTTGTTTGAGGTACGTTTAAAAAAGCACTATTTAATGAATCGAGATCCTGAAGATGTGGAGGTAGACTTATGGAGTTATGTTAAACGATATTCAAAGATCTAAGTATATTCCATGTAGTCTTTGAATTTTTATGTCTCATAACATAATCGAGGTAGGCTTTTTTCTCTCGCCTAATAGCACTAGAAACATAATTTCTGATTTTCTTATAGAATTCCCAGGCAGCAATCGTTCCTGTACGTTTAAATTTTTATATGCGTCACTTTTTGTTCGCATCATGAGTTTTATGTTGAATGTTCGCCAAGGAGCTGGTGGCTTGGTAACTCGAATGTTTCTGACAGGAGCATGCAAGTTGAAGGTGCACAAGATATTAGAGCTCAGGAAGTCAATCATTTGATCCACATCTCTCAACGTATATATAAATCCCAGTTTATTAAAAGTAAATCATGGTAGAAATTGTCTAGGCTAAAGGTAGAGTAATCACGATATGTCCTCAGTTTACATAGGTTGCTTATCTCCGATGCATCTACATAAAATATTAGGGCTAGATGGTCAGATATTCCATCTACGTCAACAACTTCATAACCACTTATTATATCAGCAGAGCTAACCATGAGCAAGTAAATAAAACTTCATTTTCACCCCCAAAAAAATGATTCCCCAAAATGATTTATATCTCAAAAAATACTCTATTACAGAGACAATTCATGGGCTAGGTGGCATGGTGTGAGAAAGCTTCTGAAAGGCTGGCTAATAAAAAAATATGCTAAAAAATTCATTTTCACCCCCAAGGAAATGATTCCCCAAAATCAGTTGTACCTCAAAAAAATACTCTATTATAGAGACAATTTATAGGCTGGGTGGAATGGTGTGAGAAAGCTTCTGAAAGGCTGGCAGATAAAAAATATGCTAAAAAAATTCATTTTCACCCCCAAGGAAATGATTCCCCAAAATCAGTTGTACCTCAAAAAAATACTCTATAGAGACTATTTATAGGCTAGGTGGCATGGTGTGAGAAAGCTTCTGAAAGGCTGGCAGATAAAAAAATGTGCTAAAAAATTCATTTTCACCCCCAAGGAAATGATTTCCCAAAATCATTTGTACCTCAAAAAAATACTCTGTTATAGACAAATTTCTCACACCATGCCACCAAGCCTATAAATAGTATCTATAATAGAGTATTTTTTTGAGGTACAACTGATTTTGGGGAACCATTTCCTTGGGGGTGAAAATGAATTTTTTAGCATATTTTTTTATCTGCCAGCCTTTCAGGAGCTTTCTCACACCATGCTACCTAGCCTATAAATAGTCTCTATAATAGAGTATTTTTTTGAGGTACAACTGATTTTGGGGAATCATTTCCTTGGGGGTGAAAATGAATTTTTTGGCATATTTTTTTATTAGCCAGCCTTTCAGAAGCTTTCTCACACCATGCCACCTAGCCCATGAATTGTCTCTGTAATATAGAGTATTTTTTTGAGATATAAATCATTTTGGGGAATCATTTTTTTGGGGGGAAAATGAAACTTTATTTATATTTTTTCATCTAGCACCCCTTTAAAGATTTTCTCAGTATATGCTATTTAGCTCATTAATTACTTTCAATATAGTAATCGGTAAGTGAAAATTCGAAGAAAGGTTTTGGTTAACTCTTGTTCCTGCGAATTATTTAATTAGGGTGGAAAATGATTCTTCCTATAGGGGTGCTTATTCTCGTGCATATATATTTATTGTTGCGAGCTGTTCGCTGTATCCTTCACAATCACAGTCTGGTCGAGGATGTCGACGCCACTGGTCATTCGGGTATCTTCGGCAGCAAATGATTCCCCAAAATCAGTTGTACCTCAAAAAAATACTCTATTATAGAGACTATATTTATAAGCTAGACGACAAGGAGAGATAGCAGATAAGAAAAATAAGTAAGAATTCATGTTCACCTCCAAGGAAATAATTCCCCAGAATGCGACATAGCCCAAAATTTCTGAAATTAGTGGACCAGATCACGCTATATGGTATCTACTAAAGAAGGGGCAGCCAAAAGTATATATTAATGGAAACGTATTATATCTAGGTGAAACATTTAGTTAGTTGGCTCTGCAGAGGTCACATTTTACGCATTTTCTCGTTTACGTGTGTATTTTTCTGTAAGGAGACAGTTCAAATGCATGTTTCTTCTACACAGCCTACAAGCGAAAATACAATCTGCCTTCTCTCGCGCTGTGGAACAGGCACAGAAAAGGCAAATATCCGTCATAACTGAGCTGTTGCGAAGTAACATCCACTTGAAATTTATCCTTTGTTCATCTATATCTACTTGACAGTCCAGCCTCATGTTCTTGGCAAGTTTTTGGAAAAAATGTATTATATAGACACCGCGGTTATAACCGTCTTTTTGTATAACGTGGTCTGGTATTTTAAAATTGAACTTGGTTATGCTTATGTTTTTATACCTCAAAAATGTTGACAGTCTTTCACAATAACTGGCATAACTATCAAATCTTTGGTGAACGTAACGCTTTCAACGAAGGAAATGGGATAATTTTTGTCAGAAAATATTATCGATGATTTCGAAACTGAAACGATTTGGAATTTGTTGCCGCTGGATCTATTGATTGTGTGCAGCCTATAAATTGTCTCTATAATAGAGTATTTTTTTAAGGTGCAACTGATTTTGGGGAATCATTTCCTTGGGGGTGAAAATGAATTTTTCAACATATTTTTTTATCTGCCAGCCTTTCAGAAGCTTTCTCACACCATGCCACCCAACCTATAAATAATCTCTATAATAGAGTATTTTTTTGGGGTACAACTGATTCTGGGGAATCATTTCCTTGGGGGTGAAAATTAATTTTTTTAGCATATTTTTTATCTGCCAGCCTTTCAGAAGCTTTTTCACACCACGCCACCCAGCCGATAGATTGTCTCTATAATAGAGTATCTTTTTTAGGTACAACTGATTTTGGGGAATCATTTCCTTGGGGGTGAAAATGAATTTTTTTAGCATATTTTTTATCTGCCAGCCTTTCAGAAGCTTTCTCACACCATGCCACCCAGCCTATAAATTGTCTCTATAATAGAGTATTTTTTTGAGGTACAACTGATTTTGGGGAATCATTTCCTTGGGGGTGAAAATGAATTTTTTAGCATATTTTTTTATTAGCCAGCCTTTCAGAAGCTTTCTCACACCATGCCACCTAGCCCATAAATTGTCTCTGTAATAGAGTATTTTTTGAGATATAAATCATTTTGGGGAATCATTTTTTTGGGGTGAAAATGAAGTTTTATTTATATTTTTTCATCTAGCACCCCTTTAGAGATTTTCTCAGTATATGCTATTTAGCTCATTAATTACTTTCAATATAGTAATCGGTAAGGAAAACTCGAAGAAAGGTTTTGGGTTAACTCTTGTTCCTGCGAATTATATAATTAGGGTGGAAAATGATTCTTCCTATAGGGGTGCTTATTCTCGTGCATATATATTTATTGTTGCGAGCTGTTAGCTGTATCCTTCACAATCACAGTCTGGTCGAGGATGTCGACGCCACTGGTCATTTTTGTCTGCCTACTTCACACCGGTCAGCGTTTCCACATACCTCACTTTTTTCAGTTGCAGGTTATCTAACATGTCACACTTCCTCGTATTTGATCAGTTTTTGTTTAAATGTCATTTTAATACTATACGATTTGATTCGTCACGTTACTTTTAGGATCATTCATAATTTGAGACTAACCGTTTCGTCAACTAATTCATCTAGTATTAAATAGCAGATAATGTCCCTCTATTATCGGCTAAGACAATTAACGATCCTACGTAGAACAAGTACAGCAATCTTTAACATGAAAAAATAAACGAAAACAGGTGGACCATCGAGCTAAACATAAATACATAGACGTCCTATGTCAATCAATAGATATTTAACATAATAAGACACTTATTTATTTAGTGCCATTCGTCACGTCTTGGCCTTGTCTGTTTGTTTATTATTGTTATTAAGGCTGGTACATTGATGGGTGTTTATATTTATAGATTTGCAAATTCTGGTAAGACGATTTCCAGTTCCCAGTAAATAATGGATATGTTTTAGTATCGTCAGCAGTATTAATACCTATTGAGGCGGCAAAGGGCTAATTGCTCTGTTTTTTTTATGAAAATAAAAGATACCCTGTCATGCAATATTTATTAAATTGAATATGTGTATATTGCCTATATGTTTTCTTATATACTTATAACCTATAATTTTGGGATACAAAGACACACTGGCACGAAATTCTTCATATGGTGCGTTTTTTGCACTTCAGTTACTGCCAATGGTTTCTAGTTGCAAAATTTTATATAAAAGTTATATGAAAAGGCACTTATTTATACATTTATGGCATTAAGGTTTGAAAGTTAAAAATATGAAGAAAAATTGAACGTCGTGTCAGCGGAACTTGCGGCACGTCCTAACAACGGATGTGATGCAATGTTTGCCCGTGGAGTCCGTGGGATTAAAGCAGATTTAACGTCCAAAGAACCTATTCACAAAGTACAATATTTACCGGCCGGTCGTAGAGAATCGATGTTGATTGTGTATTAGGCGTATTAGGGCTTGAAATTCTCACCGTTTGTTGTGAAATATAACCTTATCTTTTCAATAGTATGCGCTACGTTTCTACTTATGCGATATGTTATAGATTCGTTTTTTATGCCACTGAAATAATCGTACTATCTTTTGAACAGTACCCGCTACGTATAAATGCGAGATGTTATATACTAAGTGACATATAAATCCGAACACCCAGTTTAAATGGTTTTATTTTAATAAAAGTTGGTGAATGTATTTATCTTACTGTAAATAACAAGTGAAAAAATTTTCAGCCTTATCAGTTGGACATTCCGGTTTTTATACTGCTTTTTTTTTTAATTCACTAACGCTCTAAAAATGAATATTTCAGCCGCAGTAAAGAATCAACGTTGGCTGATTTTGGTTCTTGACATCCTTTACGATCGGTTACGATGCCTAGAGTACGGAGACCTGTACGATTTCGTCAACTTAGTGAGTTTGATAGGGGCCGTATAGTGGGAGTTCGGGAAGCTGGACTTTCTTTTCGGGCAATTGCAGTTAGAGTGCAAAGAAGTGTAGACACTGTGGTCAGGTGTTGTCAGGCATGGCTTCGAGAAGGCCGTACGCAAAGAGCAAGGGGCACTGGACGCCGCCGTAGAACAACAGGCCGTGAAGATCGCCGCCTAAGATTATTGGCCTTAAGGGACCGTTTCTCCACTACCAGGTCCATTGCAAATGAATGGTTTGCAGAACACGGAAGACCTATTGGCATGCGAAGTGTTTACGGACGAATGAGAAGTTTTGGCTTGTTTTCATACCGGCCACACTGGGTCCTCCCTTTAACTCGAGAACACCGACGTAATCGCCTTGAGTGGTGCAGACAACGGTCACTCTGGGATCAGGAATGGAACAGTATTGTCTTTAGTGACGAGTCTCGATTTTGTTTAGGCATGCACGATGGTTGTGCCAGGGTTAGAAGGCGACGTGGTGAAAGGAGGAATCCACAGTTTTTTGTTGAAAGACATGTTCATCACACTGTTGGAGTTATGGTTTGGGGTGCTATAGCTTATGGTTCCAGGTCACCTTTAATCTTCATCAGAGGTAACATGAACGCGCAGCGTTATATCCACGAAGTTCTAGAACCCCATCTTTTACCCTATCTTGACACCCTGGCAGATCCAACTTTCCAACAAGATAATGCCCGACCACATGTTGCAAGAGTCACAATAGACTTCTTTCAACATAATGATGTCACATTGTTACCATGGCCACCAAGATCTCCCGACTTATCCCCAATTGAGCACGTGTGGGATATGATGGGTAGGAGATTGCTCAATTTGCAACGTCCTCCTCAGACTCTAGAAGAACTTCGAGAGGAGTTGGTGGTTGCCTGGAATGAACCACAGGAGGACATTGACCACCTGATCAGAAGCATGCCTAGGAGAATGCGTAGCACATCAGGGTGCATCCACACATTATTAAAGGTCAAAGGGCTTTAAAGCAGTGTAATCATTTTGAAATTTTATCATTTACTTATTATGCTTCATTAAGTACTTATACAAAATTTTATTAAAATAAAACCATTTAAACTGGGTGTTCGGATTTATATGTCACTTAGTATATATTCGTTATTTGTAATTTGTGCCACTGAAATCTGCAACGACCGTTGCTCTAAAATGAACCGAAACGACGAAATTGGTGCTCAAATCCTGCCATTTCAGTATTTTAAGCCCATTAAGTTATGCTCCAGTTTTGGCACCTTTTTGTTATGCCCCGCTTTTTAAACCACAAGTTGATACCGCACAACCTCAATAGTTTGCCTATTTTTAAACGTATATTTACTTATAGCATAATACATCTGCTACTATACTAAGTGACATATGAATCCGAACACCCAGTTTAAATGGTTTTATTTTAATAAAAGTTGGTGAATGTATTTATCTTACTGTAAATAACAAGTGAAAAAATTTTCAGCCTTATCAGTTGGACATTCCGATTTTTATACTGCTTTTTTTTAATTCACTAACGCTCTAAAAATGAATATTTCAGCCGCACTAAAGAATCAACGTTGGCGGATTTTGGTTCTTGACATCCTTTACGATCGGTTACGATGCCTAGAGTACGGAGACCTGTACGATTTCGTCAACTTAGTGAGTTTGATAGGGGCCGTATAGTGGGACTTCGGAAAGCTGGACTTTCTTTTCGGGCAATTGCAGTTAGAGTGCAAAGAAGTGAAGACACTGTGGTTAGGTGTTGTCGGGCATGGCTTCGAGAAGGCCGTACGCAAAGAGCAAGGGGCACTAAACGCCGCCGTAGAACAACAGACCGTGAAGATCGCCGCCTAAGATTATTGGCCTTAAGGGACTGTTTCTCCACTACCAGGTCCATTGCAAATGAATGGTTTGCAGAACACGGAAGACCTATTGGCATGCGAAGTGCTTACCGACGAATGAGAAGTTTTGGCTTGTTTTCATACCGGCCACACTGGGTCCTCCCTTTAACTCGATAACACCGACGTAATCGCCTTGAGTGGTGCAGACAACGGTCATTCTGGGATCAGGAATGGAACAGTATTGTCTTTAGTGACGAGTCTCGATTTTGTTTAGGCATGCACGATGGTCGTGCCAGGGTTAGAAGGCGACGTGGTGAAAGGACGAATCCACAGTTTTTTGTTGAAAGACATGTTAAACACACTGTTGGAGTTATGGTTTGGGATGATATAGCTTATGGTTCCAGGTCACCTTTAATCTTCATCAGAGGTAACATGAACGCGCAGCGTTATATCCACGAAATTCTAGAACCCCATCTTTTACCCTATCGTGACACCCTGGCAGATCCAACTTTCCAACAAGATAATGCCCGACCACATGTTGCAAGAGTCACAATAGACTTCTTTCAACATAATGATGTCACATTGTTACCATGGCCACCAAGATCTCCCGACTTATCCCCAATTGAGCTCGTGTGGGATATGATGGGTAGGAGATTCCTCAATTTGCAACGTCCTCCTCAGACTCTAGAAGAACTTCGAGAGGAGTTGGTGGTTGCCTGGAATGAGATACCACAGGAGGACATTGACCACCTGATCAGAAGCATGCCTAGGCGCGTTGGAGACTGCGTAGCACATCAGGGTGCATCCACACATTATTAAAGGTCAAAGGGCTTTAAAGCAGTGCAATCATTTTGAAATTTTATCATTTACTTATTATGCTTCATTAAGTACTTATACAAAATTTTATTAAAATAAAACCATTTAAACTGGGTGTTCGGATTTATATGTCACTTAGTATATATGTATTACGTACTGAAGTAACTCCGTTGATCATCCAGGCTAGTTCAATTCTAATCCAAGCTGTCGATGAGGCACATTAAATCTATCAGTACATATTACAGTACTTTCCACGAGTTCATCGCATCTAGACTATGAAGTCTCTGGTTGCGCTTACCGCCAGTTGTCGTAAATCGGCAACTTCCGATGAGAACCAGAATAGAAGCACTGGCAGTGTCAGTGTAATGACAGGCAAAGAGGCAAATTAGACTGGATTGGATTTTTGATCAAGACGTGGTCAGACGTAATCTACAGATTCGATTCAAAATTATCCAATATAGCGGAGATTCCTCCATTTATTGTGTGGAAACATCACAGCCAAATTTGGTATTAAGGATTTGGAGACTCCTCACTAACTTCGAAGGCCGCCCTAGACCATGAGGTAGGTGTCTTACCTTTTTGTTGCTGCCTCCCGGCCTATGTCCAGTTGCCATAAGACTATACTTTAGTGCATACCGCAAATACTGCATTTCTTATTTTAAAATGTAATATTAGGATGTAACTTTCACGGAAATATCATTTTTTCTTTAAGGAACTCTCTGCTTGCTATTTTATAGAACGTCAAAGTTGCATTTTTGGTGATAATACTCTAGAATAAACTACTGTTTTATACAATTTTTTTTTGCTTTTTGCACAAAAGGATGCTCTAAATTATAAGAATATAACATACACTGTATAGTACTAAAGAAAATAGGCGCGAAACTGTAAAAAATCGTTGTTTTTTGCAGAAAAAAGGTTCCAAACTGGCAGTGTTATTACACATTAGCTTATTAGCTAAAATAACAGTTCAAAATACGTAAATGAAGGTACTTGGTAAACTGTGTAGAGGTGTTGTGTTGTGATTTTTTAATGTCTTCTTGAAATTCCTTAACTATTTTTTTTCGAGATCATCATGAGATCAAAATTTTTGCGTTTATAAGAAATATTTGAAAGTACAAACAATTCTCAATGGCCATTTTATAACGTTCATTTATTGACAGATAAGATAAATCATGTCCATTTTTGCCAAGTTGAACTTTTTTGGGAGAAATACGTAATAAAAAAATGAGGTTATTTGCAAAATAAGTCTTAATTTATTTTAAATGGTTTGATTTATAAGAATTTTTCCCAATATTTACTGAAAACTAGATGAAATTTTGAACAGTATCCGTCTAATCAGTGGAAAATGCACCAGCGGCTTGCGTGACAAAAAATACAAAAGGCACCAGCGGTCACTTGATATAAAAATACCCAACTTCGATTAGTTGATTTGAATCACGTCGCCAGGTCCACCCAACATGAAATCGTCAAAAAGTATAGTTAAATAGAGATCTACGACCATTCCATCGAATCATCAAAAAACTTGCAATGTTCTTCTTTGTTATGTTTTCATTATTTACTAACTGGCAACAGCTACTTTTTCGGTAATTTCTCAGAAATATCACATTAAATTATGTATATTTTGTGACATCAGATTCACTTTAAATAATTCTTCAAGTACATATATACAAAAAGTAAATAGATTATAGCTATAATATAGGAAAAACAATAACCGAAGTATTTTTGTGAAGGGCATACGGCATTCTTCTGAAAAGTATATTTATATAGCTAACGGTATTGTAAGGCACGAGGTACGAGGTGAATTTAGTACAGTAAAAGCAGCCGACCACACCTCTATATTGCATTTTCATGGCAATCCTGTGCCGATTGCACATTTTTGCGCCAGTTGTATAAGTAAGAATTTGACAAACCAAATCAAGGTACATTACTATCGATGTTTTGGCAACATCGCAACTAGATAGGGAAATCATCATCAGTGTCGGATTTAGAGGGGGGCGCCCCCCCTAGACGTCTGACACTTGCTTTTGTAATCTAACACCATTGTGTTACTTTCTGACACATCATGGCGACAGAGAAGCATACTAACTATAAGTTATAGCTGTAGCAACTGAGGATTGCGATTTTTTGGTATCCTTTGGTATTCCAAACGCTACCCCTCTTTGACATCACTTACGTTTACAGCACAATTTATACGTATACAGGGTGTACAGTTAGTAGTGGATCAACGGAAGTCAGGTGATAGAGGTCCTCAAAACCTATCGAATGAACCCTTACATGTGTGGTCCGAAATTTTATAGTTCAGGAGATATTTGCAGTTTTGTGAAATTTCGAAAAAAAAACGGGATAATGAACTTTCAATCGCAATTACAGCTAAACCATTAGGTTACGGGATGTGATTTTTTTGAGATGAGATGAATGGTTAGTTTTAGCAAATGGTTATGTCACTAATTAGAAGTCAACGCAAAAAATCTTTAATTCATTTTTTTGTGAATAATCGTCCATCCCTCAACTTTGGAGGGCGGTAAAAAGATTGAGGTTGTATTTCATTATTCATTTTATTGTAAAAACTATTTCTATCCATGTAGCATAAACCCTGAAAATTTCATCTTGCTTCGATTTATGTATCACGTCACATTCGTTGTTGTGATACGATAAACGTAAGAAACGCAATAGAATCCTATACCACCTACAAGTATAGAACCTATTGTGTTTAGCCGCTCTTTATGGCGATTTACCGACAAATGTGGAAGATAATTTATTTTATCTGACTTTCAAAGAACATGTTCGAAATGGCCTCCATTATTTTCTATACACAAGCAACACCTTCTAATAAAATTGACCTTTAGTCTTTGAAATGAATTTGCGTTTTCCATAATTTTTATTTTTGCTTCATCAATTTTCAGGCTCACTTGGTTGACATTTATATATTCAGATGTATAGATTATCCCCGTATAAAACCCCCATATAAAGAAACCTAGAGGATTTTAATCTGGTGACCTTGGAGGCCATCGTATGTGTCCACCTCTACCTATCCAACGCCCAGGAAAGGCACTGTCTAAGTAGTTCCGTACATCCCGTGCAAAGTGGCATGGGGCACCATCGCATTGAAAATATATGCGACTGCGAACGACCAAAGGTACATCCTCTAGCAGCTCATGCAAACTGCTCTGTAGAAAAGCAAGATATGACTATTCAACCTGGCGGGCAATTCATATGATCCAATTAATTTTTTGTTGAGTACTGACGTTGAAAGCTGCGACGGCGAATAGCGTGTAGATTTTCCACGCTCCATGAATAGACATTATGCATGTTGAATATTCCATCTCGGTTAAAGTTGGATTCATCTGTCCATAAGATCCTGTCGAAAAAAGTTTCATCCTGTTCGCACCTTCTCAACATATTCTCACATAATTCATCCCGTTGTACATAGTCGCTTGGAAGCAATTCTTGTACTTTCTGTGCATGGTAAGGATGCATGTTATCCGAGCGTAGTGCACTGAAGTATGGGGGTTCGGGCAATGGCTCTGGTACTTATAAAGGAATCTCCCTCGGCTGCTTCTATTATATCTTCTATTTCTTCTGGGCGTATCTTCCGCGCTCCTAGCTGACGAGTAGTGCCTAGTATGCGGCTCTCCATAAACGCGTTATGGACGCGTAAAAAAGCGCGGTAGTCGGGATATACCGCCGGTTGTGGCCCACCTCTTCTAACCACTTACTCCCGATACATGCGAGCAGCTGCCTGATCATTTCCTAGGGCAGCATCATGATAGTAATCCATTTCTGCATAAATTAGGGGAGAATATGACATGATTCTACTCAGATTGCGTGACTTAGTAATTTCGGTCAAAATTCATGAAGTCGTTTCGGGGCCCTACTGAGCGGGGCCGTGGCAAATGCTTGTTCTGGAAGTTGTTGTATCCAGTATACAACTTCTTCTCGTTTAAGTGAGTCTTTAGACTTTAGGTCTATTTAATATCATTAACACGTAAAAAGTAGGTGGTAGACAAGGACCGGTCGACCGAGGCGGTACCACCCGCTAGCTTTTACCGCATGTTTCCACACCTAAGTCGTTTATCTTCCAAAACAAAGAAATTAATGATGATGGATCCCCCGAGCACTAAGAACTCCGGACGTAAACTCAGTCCACTCTCGGAATGTCCGGGTGGAGGGTGGGCTCGAGGGAACAACATCGAAGATAAAATTTGTTTTTCGAACAACTGCGGGATGAACAGCAACATTGATGCTGTTCATCACTACCTGCAATCCAATCGTCCCGCCGTGCTTTTCTTGGCGGAGACAAAAATCTCAGAGTCTGCACCGATTAACCATCTTAACTTCCCAAACTACTAGGTGCACTCCAATCTGAGAAAGAACGGGGGAGTTGTGGCTTTTGTCCGCAGCAGTCTTTCCTGCTCCAGAGATGTTTCTTTGGAATCAGGCCGGAAGGACATTCTGTGGCTTCGCCTCAACTCCAAAACATCACCCAAATTTATTTGCTGCCTTTATCGCTCTCCCTCGGACCATAACTGGGATGACCTACTCGAATACCTCGCCGTCCAGATCGACTTCCTGAACATCAATCACCCCGCTTCAGAGATAATTCTTCTCGGTGATTTCAATGCCCATAAATGAGCTTTGGTCGGGCTCAAACAAGACCGATGCAGCAGGTCGTGCAGTCGAAGCGTTCGCTCTTACCCAAGGGCTGACTCAGCTGGTGACGAGCCCTCCTTTTTTTCCCCGCGTCTCGTCACACGCCAGTAGCCTGTTGGATCTCTTTCTGACCACGCATCCTGTCCCTTACAGCACTGCTGTCCTGTCCCCCCTGGGTAACTCACACCACGGTGTTGTGGAGGTTAGGTTTCGGTCAGAACCCGCTGTGGCAGCAGAAACTCGTACAGGCCGCAAAACTTGGCATTACGGACATGCCGACTGGGAGGGGCTTAGAGACTTCTTCTCTAGCTTTCCTTGGAGAGATGTCTATTTCACTGACGCGGATGCGTCGGCTGTCTGTTCTTCGATAACCGAAATTATCCACGTCGGAATGGAGGAACACATCCCTCACACTGTGAAAGTGCCTAAACTAGTGTCCAACGGCTGGTTTAACAAAGCGTGTGACGTAGAAGATCAAGGCACACAGGACCTTCTTACAAAACCCCACTATAGAGAACAGACAAGCCGACGTCGAGTCCAGAAACAAAAAATAACGAAGAGGTTCGCAATGCCAAAAGCCAGCACGATATAAAAGTTAGGCACAGGGTAATGTCGCAGCGCAATGGCAGTCAGTCTTTCTGGACGCTGGCCAAGCAGATTGAAAAGAACTTCTCACACAGTAGCCTTCCACCACTTACATGTTAGGATGGAACTATTTTATCCGACTCAAAGGCCAAGGCGCAAGTGCTAGCCAAGATCTTTGTTGCTAACTCCACCATGGACGTTCCCTCCAACGCCCAAGTGCCGTCAATTCAAGGGGTTCTCTACACTATGCGGGAGGTAACATTCTGGCATAAGTCCGTAAGACGAGCGCTCTTGTCGCTCGACATCAACAAAGCTTCTGGTCCGGACTTTCCATGTCATTTCCTGCCATTGTACTGAAGAGGTGTGCAGCGGAACTTGCTCCAGCTCTTTCGCGTCTCTTCTAGATATGTTATGAATCCGGCACCTTCCCAGAAAGCTGGAAATTTGCTCATGTCATCCCAAAAAAAGAATCTAAGACCGCAAACTTCCATCCTATCGCCTTCCAGAAAAGCTTGGCAGATGGGTGGCTAACTGTATCTCTGGCCGCAAGATATCCGTCGTAATTGACGGGCTCTTCTCTTCATCCTACAACGTCAACGCGGGTGTTGCCCTGGGATCGGTCTTGGCTCCGACACTGTTTCTCTTACATATCAACGACCTCCTTTCCTGCACGATCAACCCAATCCACAGCTTCGCTGATAACAGCACTTTACATGCAGGAATTCAGAGTGACAAGCCGATCTCTGCCGCTGAGCTGGAAAGAAGAAGACTAGCGATGACTTCCTCTCGGACAAGAGACCTGGAGGCTATCACTGCTTGGGGACGCAACAATCTTGTACAGTTTAATGCTTCCAAAACACAATACTGTACTTTGACCAACAAAAACCGTCCTAGCGCTCATCCGGTTTCGATGGATGGCCGAGTTCTGCCAAAGAGCCATTCCTTTCGATTGGTCGGATCCAGATCACCGAGGACCTGATCTGGCACGAACACATTTCGTCAATAGCAGCAGATATGCTGCGAAAAAGCTAGGCTATTTGTTTAGGGCTAAGAAGTACTTTTCTCCGCATGACCTTCTCACTCTATACAAAGCCCAGATAAGGCCTAGCCTCGAGTATTGCTCACACATTTTGGGTGCTGCCGCCCCGACTACATTGTCCATGCTCGATGCTGTCCAGAGGAGGGCGGTCCGACTGATCGATGACTCTTCTCAAACAGACAGTCTCGGGACCCTTTAGCACCGGCGGGCCGTCGGCGATCTAGCTCTTTTCTACCGCTACACCAACGGGCTTTGCTCGTCAGAGCTCTCTTTCATATTGCCGAAGCGCGATGTGCCTGCCAGGCAGACCCGCCTGACTCTGGCATCCCATCCTAACCGTGTCGAACTTCGTACATCTAGAACTGGCCGATATGACCGCTCCTTTGTCCCGAGGGTGTCGAGATTGTGGAACAATCTACAAGAGGAAGCTTTTCCCAGTTCTACTAACCTTAGGCAGTTCAAAAATCGTATTAACAAAATTTCTTTGGGATCATCATAGCATTTAGGCTTCTGCCTGCGCGGCTTCTTCGATATAAAAAAAAACTTGGAATGCAGAGTTGAATGCCCAAGCTCATTAAGCTGATTTGGCTATTTGCGTAAAGAATCCGCCATTTTGATCTTACAAAATCTAACAGTACTTTATATGTCAAAATTCATGAAGTCGTTTGGGCTGTAGCTCGTAAAATAGAATTTCTTGTTTACATGTATAGATACCCCTGCGTCAAACATACAGATTTTTTAAGCTGAAATTTTCAAGGTTTATTTTACATGGATTGAAATAGTTTTAACAATGAAATGAACAATACAATACAACCTCAATGTTTTATCGCCCTCCAAAGTTAAGGGATGGAAGAGATTTTTCACAAAAAAATGAATTCAAGATTTTTTGGGTAGATTTCTAATTAGCTCTGTAAAAAAGTAGCATAACTATTGCTAAAACTAAACATTTAACTCATCTCAAAAAAAGCACAGCGCTAAACCTAATGGTTTAGTTGTAATTGTGATTGAAAGTTCATTATCCCGTTTTTCTCGAAATTTCGCATAATTGCAAATATTTCCTGAACTATTCAATTTCGGACCACACATATAGGGGTTCATTCGATAGGTTTTGAGGCCCTCTATCACCTGACTTCTGTTGATCCACTACTAACTTTACACCCTGTATATACGAGTATTGTGACTTGTGACAAATCTGACTAAAATATTAGCTATATAGATTGCACTTAAAAAGTGATTTATGTTCTGTTTGTTGCTCAATAGTAATTTGAAAAGATTGTAAAGCTTGACTGATCTTGTTAGGGCTTGGTGTTGCAGCGAAGCTCTATGTTAGATGAATGCCTAAATTGGAAATAGACATTTGTGAGATTTGTTTAGCGGTGCGCCTGTGGCATGTCCAGAAACTGCGTCAATCGATGATCAAAGTCAATACCACACATCCCGCATCTCTTCCCGCGTATGTGTCTATGTATGTTGATATATTGAATTCGTTTAAATCACAGGCACATGTTTCTTACAAACATATATTATCAAAATAATTACGATCTAACAGATCTAACAGATATAGCTTTTTTCCAAAGATTTCAAACATTTTTACATGCTATCAACTATGCCGTAAATCTAAGTTCGACAACGGAAGTCTGAAAAATAACTTCAACATCTATATTGAATTTCAAAAAATAATTGTCTGTACCTACTGATATTTTTATCACCTGCTGATATAATAGAAGTGCTTGATTGTGTTAAGTATTTGCACCATTTACTTGATTTGTTTAAGGGACAGCTCAGAGTCTTAATCCTTAAGTTTAGTACACACTAGTAGACCCCGTTGCGCAACTTGTCGATAAGCAGTCTGGAGACGGTCTCAAGACACGATCAACAGATGGTCTGTAGACATCCTTCTTTGTCTCTTCTAGCGTCCATACGATAATGTGAATTTTTCGATTTCATGTCATGTCTCGGGGTGCCTCAGACTGTTTTTTTTCTGTTAACAGTTTTTTATGTTTAATCTTTAATACTATTACACTAGGTAATTATAAATGTCACGTACTTATTTTGTTCTCATATAACAAAATATTGCTTTTCTGAGGATTTCTGAGCATTTTCAATGTTTTTTTTGTCGCGCTGGCCTTGACCAGATAGAGCACAATGGATTTAAGGGGCAATAATAGGATAAATGCCAGAAGTTCCACTGAGGTTGAAAAATGACCAGCCCCAAATATCGTTTGCGCCCCTCCCCCCCTTGCCGAAATCCTGAATCCGCCCTTGATCATAATAGTGATGGTGGTGTAGTGATGGGAATATTTATCTGAAATAAAATAAATGACTAGTTAACAATTTTCTATTTTCATCATTAAAATAAAGCAAAATTGCATTATTGCGATGAACAGTGTCACAGTAATATACAATGTATGTTATATTTTTATAATTTTAAGTAATCTTTTGTGTAAACAAGAAAAAGCAGCTTATAAAGCAGTATTTATTCTATACCACTATTATCACCCAAAATGCAACTTTGAAATTCTATTAAATAGAGGGTTGCTTAAAATATATATATATATATATATATATATATATATATATATATATATATATATATATATATATAACAACAAGTAGGAAAATAATGGGCAAAATCCGCAAAAAGGAGGAAAGTCACACGTCGTTTTTTTCCCTCCAACTTCGTTTCCTAAGGTTACACCCATATCCGGATGTGTGGGCATGTGTATCTACTTTTGTAGTTTCATATGTGCATTCATTTCGGGCCTGATGAAGCCAACCAGCAGAAATACGTACGGCTCGGGTTACCTATCCTATTTTCTGCTCGAATCCACTTTCCTCCTTTTTGCGGATTTTGCCCATTATTTTCCTACTTGTTGTTATATACTTTTCTCCGCATGATCATATTCTCTTTATATATATATATATATATTCGGACAAGTTACATCCTAATCTTTCATTTTAAAATAAGAAACGAAATATTTGCGATATGCGCTAAAGTACGTTATAGTTAAGCCCTAGTTGCTTTAGTGATGCTCATGCTTAGCTTTTGTTCGCAGGCGTTAAACTACACCTTAAACCGAACCTCAAATGTTGGATCTTAGACCTTGGGTCTCAAAGCTTATATCCTAGCGCCTATCTCTCATCGCTTTTCTTCATTCTGACTGAAATTGCTCATTTAACAAGCTTCACCGCAAAGTCAACTGCCCTGCTGCATCTGATATTGTGCTTGAAACCATCAGTCCTACATGTTACTAGGCCAGAGCATACTACAACTGCTTCAGACAACTGAGCCCTGCTTGAGTTACAGCTCAGAGGGTTGAATGTCATCTGAGAAGGGATACCACCAGGTGCAGGCTGGCAAACTACAGGTGGGATTAGTCTAAGCTTATTGTGTGTTATTCCGGCTTTAGTCCAGAAGACTTTTGAACTCTAAAACAACAGTTTAGTTAGCTCTAATGTAGAAATATTGTAGAGATTATTTAGATAATATCTTGTGTCTAGAGTATAGGTATACTTACTGGTAAGTTAGCACTCTTCTTATTAGTTTTTGTGTAGGGAGCAACCTGAATAGTAGGCATTAGGCCTTATTGAGTTACATTTCACTCACTTTGGTTTACGAAAGAACCTGAGGGAATGTAAATAGGAAAAACATCCCATTGGTTCGGAAAAATGACCAGAAATACCTTCAAAACTCTAAAAAATCCCACAAAAGTGAAAACACGCGTAGTTGTAGCTTAACACCCCCTTTAGATATATCTAGCATAATACGCATTTCAATAGCACAACTCTGGGGTCTGATTAGAAAAAACTACCATTGTTTGGGAAAAATGTCAAGAAACATCTTCAAAACTGCAAAAATTCCCACAAAAGTGAAAATACGCGGGGTTCTAGCACAGCACGCCCTTTAGATATCTCTGGCATAATATTCAGTACAATTTCAAAAACAGAACTCGGGGATGCCATTAGAAAAAACTACCCTTGGTCTGGAAAAATGTCAAGAAATGCCTTCAAAACTGTAAAAATTCCCACAAAAGTGAAAACACGCGGAGTTCTAGCACAGCACCCCCCCCCTTTAGATATCCCTAGTGTAATACTCAGTACAATTTCAAAAGCAGAACTCGGTTATGTCATTAGAAAAAACTACCCTTGGTTGAGAAAAATGACCAGAAATACCTTCAAAACTATAAAAATTCCCACAAAAGTAACAACACGCGGACTTCTAGCACAGCACCCCCTTTAGATATCTCTAGCATAATACTCGGTACAATTTCAAAAGCAAAACACGGGGTGCCATTAGAGAAAACTAGCCTTGGTTGGGAGGAATGTCGAGAAATACCTTCAAAACTGTAAAAATTCCCACAAAAGTGAAAACACACGGAGTTCTATAACGGCACCCCCTTTAGATATCTCTAGTGTAATACTCAGTACAATTTCAAAAGCAGAACTCGGTTATGTCATTAGAAAAAACTACCCTTGGTATTATTATTGAGACAGGGCGGTACTCAAACTTCCAAAGGGCTATAACTTTGTTACTTTAATTTTACCAGAAAAATGGTAAAGGAAAAAAACATTTCTTTTGATCAGATCTACTCACTGTTAAAATAAATGACTCAACTTCGAAGTCACCCTGTATATATACAAACTTAATAATTTTCTAATGACATCCCCGACTTTGGCTTTTGAAATTGTACAGAATGGTATGCTAAAGATATTTGAGGGGGTGCTGCGCTAGAACTCGGATGCGTTTTTTCACTTTTGTGGGAATCTTTAGAGTTTTGAAGGTATTTCTCGTCATTTTCCCCAACCAAGGATAGTTTTTCTAATGGCACCCCCGAGTTCTGATTTTGAAATTGTACTGAGTATTACGCTGGAGATATTTAAAGGGGGTTCTGAGCTAGAACTCTGCTTTTTTCACTTTTGCTCCGCGCTTTTTGGTTTTGTACAGTCTCAAGTGAGTTGGTGATATTAGTTTACGTTTTCTTAGTTTAGTTTTTTCTCAGAACCCCCAATATCAGTGTTTAAAAATAATTGAAAAATCATTGATCATTGGTTGCATGAATGTGTGAGGCTTACAGTGCTGGAGTGCCATGTACATCCCAGCGACCTTAACCACCTCTGAAACCAGCATCAAAGTGGGTGATGAATAAACGGGGAACATTACGATTAGACGCGGGGTCAAACAGGGGGATCTACTGAGCCCATTGTTATTTAACATGGTTATAGACAAGCTGCTGAGACGGATGAATGACGGGAACAGGGGAGGCACGATCCTTCCTGGAGTCAAGGTCATCGCCATGGCGTTCGCTGATGATATCATCTTACTGGAGGACGCTGAAATTAATCTTCCGCTGGCGCTCGGTGAAGTAGTAGAGTTTGCGAAGTCCAAGAACATGGCCTTGAACCCTGGGAAGTGTTCGACCATGGTGGTTGGATTGGTGCCACGGAAAGATTATTTACTTAAGATTGATGAACGTCGTGTGGCCATGGTGACGGAGGTTAATAGCTCCCGCTACCTCTGACACGAGGCGTCTCTCGGTGAGATAATGAGACACTCACTCACTAATCTTCGCCTATGTCTGTCTAACCTGAAAAAGTCCCCTCTAAAGCCGGATCAGAAGCTCACTATCATTAAAAATCGTATTGTAGCGTTTTTCTGGGTTCTTTCGGGTGTGGATTAAAACACAGGATTCCGCAAAAAGAAATGCACTAATTTATTTAACTTAATAGAACATTTATGTACACCACTATTTATGTCTGACTAATTCTTATGTCCCATTGACTGCATTATACTCCACTCCGCTCTGCTATTCTACCGTATTTAGTACTTTGCTTCCATCTCCCGGCAGCCGAGTTATATATAGTTCCCATTGCTGCTTCGAGAAAGGTCTGGTGAACCACAAAGCGGCATCTAGAATATTGGAGGTCCCGTGGCGTCGATCTAGAAGGTGAGTCACTGCCAGGGTCCTCACAGACGCCGCCAAGCGGCCTGTGCGGTCGTGGTTCGCGTAAAAGCAGAGATCGGCCATGAAGCTCTGGCGGGTAGGAGACTCGCCCAACAGATGGCGCCAACAGTACTATTTTTGTCACAGTATTATCGCCAAGCTGTTTTAAGGTCTCCAAACACCGAAGGTATAGGGGAAAGCCTTCGGTTCGTGGATCGCCTGATAAATGGAAGTGTTATGGCGGTTTTACACCTCTCAGTGCATACGCCGGACGCTGGCCTTTATGCGGTAATCCGCGATGAAGGCCTAGGGATCCAGCAGTTGAGACTTAATGTTCCACGGGTGTTCCTGAGCAGACTTGTTAAGCCGCTCTAAAACAACGAAGACCGGGCACTGATGGTGGCGCTGCAGAGCGACTGCACTCATGAACTCATGCACAGGTTGGACGGACTAGTGGGGGTTGTCCCTGTGGTCCAGCTTTGGAGAGAGCGACTGAGGATATCCTCAACTGCAGCGGAGAATGCGTGCGATGACTCAGCCAGCCGCTCTTGGCCTCAGGAAAAGCTCAAAGACTGGACCGGAAGGGAAATTAAATTAATATCAATTCATTGTAACTTATGTGACTGTTCTATTTACTGACGTGATACTTATACACTTATTTGTTATGCCGTCCCGTTTATAATAATGGGTTATTTACGTGTTGTATATAATTATGGTGTTGTAGGCCGCTGCCAACATATGAAACCAGATACGTGTTTTACACATTAGAGAGGAATGCGTATTGGAAGAGAGGCAGAATGCTAGGGAGCGAATGAGGCGTGTTTGGGGTGACCTCAGGCCGCAGTTGAGAATGCAAAGATGAATGACAGGGCATCTGAGTTAGGGAATGAATGGGCCGAAAGAGTGGTGAGGGATAAGTGAGGGGTGACGCTCAGTGGATTAATGCCGCATGGATTTATTGCTTGATTTCTTTAGTACTCGGTTATGTTTTCTTGTAAATAATGTTTTAGTTTGATTTTTGAGATAATGTTAGGTTTTCTGTAAATAATGTTCGATTTTGTTGGATTAGGTTTTCTGCAAATAATGTTTAAGTTTGATTTTGTGGGATTAGGTTAGGTTTTCTATAAATAATGTTTAAGTTTGATTTTGTAAAATAGGAATCCCCCAATAAAAAAATGAAACAGTAGATATGACTCTCTCACGTAACGCGGGGTAGATATGACTTCCTTAAGGTGACGCGGGAGTAGATAAATGACTCTCTGTACGCCTCCGCTGCGAATAAAATGTGCTATGCAGGATGTTCGCGGGTGGAGTCTCTCTGCCACGTCCTCCAGCAGTACCCTAGCACCCACTGGGAAAGGATCAGGCGGCACAATGAGGTGGCGAAAAGATCGCCAAACACGACCGAGTTAGGGGGTGGACCACCCTAGAGGAGCCCTACGTACGACACAGGGATGGGATCTTTTTTCAAGCCAGACATGGCTATTATGAAGGGAGACCGCGTCGTCGTGGCGGACGTGGGGATCAACTGGGAGGGTAACATCCCCCCTCAAAACAAATATATAATAACAAAAAGGGGGTGTACGATAACGCCAAGTTTCTCGAGGCTGCTCGGGAATTATGGCCGAACAAACCCATCGAGGTTCACGCCATAATTCTTGGGGCTCGGGCCCAGGTGTTGAAGTGGGGCGGCAGTACATATATATAGTATATATATATATATATATATATATATATATATATATATTTAAGTTGTTGTGGACCGCGGCCAATATGCGTGTTCATTTTAATATGTGTTTGTGTGCCTGTGTTGGCTGCGTCGTCTTTTAATACCTATATGTATGTGAACCCGTCCCTAATTTATTATTTTAATTATGTGTTATTATATTAGTTTTAATTAGCAGTAAACCTTGAAACACCTCTCCAGATTGTATAACATAGACTTAACGAAATGTTAATGTATCTTAACCCCAGAAGAACGGGGTACATGTGTTTATTTTATTTGAATAAATATTTTACATAGCGCGGTGGAGCGTGTCTCGGTTAGACGAAGCGCGGGTAAACGGAGGGAGTAGATATAACTCTCTTGGCTCTCGAGTCACAAGAGAGGAAGCATCTATGCAAACCATTTAACCAGCTCCAGCTGTGTTATGAGCTACGTTGGCGTCTTTTTTAAGACTGTCCGCGTTCCTCGACGACTTTGGTTTGTGTTCTTGTGGAGCTTGTAGCTCAATCGGGAAGGTTCCGGATTTTAATTCAACCGAGAGTCGGGCGATGTGCTATAATGGTACGATGGTTAATTCCCGAGTCGGACGCTTTTACCGCGAGATTGACCCAGGCGAGAGTTCTCGGCGCCGGTCCCACCACCAAATGACCAGATTTACCCCTTCCCCACCCGCAACAACCTAAAGCGGGCTTATGGACTAGGGTAGGACAGACACAACGTTGGCTATGCCCGTCAGCGGCGCCAGATCCTCCTCGTACCATTGCACGACGTGCGACTCCGCTTTTTCGCCAGGTACACAACGGAGACGACATGTTATGGGTAGGGCTTGTGGCGACAAGCTTGAGTGCAAGCACTGCCCGCAATGTTTCGGCAGTTGCAAACCGACACGCAGATCTTCGCGATCCCGTGCCTGAATCAGAGAACTTACAGATCATGGCCGGCATCGAACCTCAAAATCCATCTGGGCATATAAATAAACGTATGGCTGAAGTAACTGGTCTAACAGTAGACCAGATACGAGGCAAGAGGAAGAAATCCGACTACTAGAAATATCTAGAACTGGCGAGGAGGAACCTCCAAGTCCCTTGGTAGTCGGAAAACCACAAGATTGGTGGTCCCACCAGCTCTTGCCCAGGGTCGCGGTACTCCCACTAGGTGCAACGAAACGCCCATGTCGCCTTCGCACAATACTGTAACAAGAATAAATAGTACCGATGGCGTCATCTGTTGAGGGACAGCGCCTGACTCTCCTACTCGCCAGCTGCTTCATGGCCGATCTCTGTTGGGGAACGGGCCAGCAACTCTCCTTCGGTGGCGACATCTGTCGAGGACCGTACCAGTGACTCGCCCTCTAGATCGACCCGAAGTGAGCTCGAATATTCTAGTCTGCCGCTTTATGGCTCGCCTGACTCTTCTCGACCCAACGATGCAGACTATATAACTCGACGGCGACGGCCGGGAGAGGGGAGCAGATTAGAGTAGAGCAGAGTGGAGTATAGTTCAGTCATGAGCATAAGAATTAGTCAGACATAAATAGTGGTGTACATAAATGTTCTATCTAGTCAAGTTAAATGAATTAATGCATTTCTTTTTGTGGAATCCAGTGTTTTAATCCACACACAAACCAGGCGCGGATCCAGGGGGGTCATGACCCCCCAGGTGAATTTAGTTCGACCACCAATTTTTAAAGGTCCAAATCTCTTAGACAAATCTGTAATGCACATAATAGATGTCGTACTGGTATTTTATACTAAACACTGGCAACACTGCATCCCTCAACTTTGATTTAACTGCTCATAGATGATAGCGCAAGACCGGTTGTCTATGCGGTCAGCTTGATGTAGATATAAATGAAGTAGTGACCCTGCGAACGAATCTGGGTGGTTCAATACTGTTCACATCCTCAACGAGCTGCTGAGGGACTGTTCGAGAATGGAATGGTCGTTACGCAGCTGGACGTATTCAAAGCATTCGATACCGTGCCGCACCAAGCTATAAACACGCGTTATAGCGCAAAGGTTTTCCAGAACAGGTGGTACGTATTGTGGAAAACGCATATGAGGATGTGACAACAATTATCGAACTTGATCAGGCGCCTGTCAAAATACGCTTCCATCGAGTGGTCAAGGAAGGTTACTCATTAAGTCCATTGCTATTAATTCTTTTTTAGCACTTACTAGATAAGCTGGGAAGCAAACCTGGGTATAAAATCGATTAAGAGACGCAGATATCATCCTTAGCATTTGCCGACGATCTGGTTTTAGTAGCGCAAACGGTACTACATGCTAAGAAACAGCTAATAGGCACGAAATCTCCAGTCTAGGTATGAGATTGCTGCAAATAAATGCTTCTTCCGTGTAATTCGCACTAAAGACTCCTGGTACTTAGCTGACCCAGGTCTTGTACTCGACAGTGGAGAATAAGTAATACCTTGTCCACCTCGGATGTAAGTTGTCCCCTTGGGTTGGGTCACAACAGATTGCATACGATCTAACCTTGCTTCAGCTCTCAGTCGTGTCCAACGGCTGAAGTTAAAGCTACATCAGAAGGTAGACTTAACCTCCACCTATGTAGTTCCTCACTACCTATACCAGTTGTCCATAACAAAGCTGACTATGACACAGATACGACTGATAGACCAGGAGCTACGTGTAGTGGTGAAGAATATTCTTCACCTACCCCAGGCAAACACGAAAGTCTGGTAAAAGAGACGGGGGACTTGCCATCCCGAGGTTGGAGTGGCTCGCCACCTCAGCAATGCAAGCTCTAACCACGGGCGGCTCGCTCTCAATGCCCGGATAGCTTGCCCAGTTACTAGGGAGCGACTGACCAGCTATGTTAGAACGCAGAAGGTTGAGCTTGACAGGTGGAAACGCATTGGCTCTCAAGGGAAGTCTGCAGCGGCCTTTGCCGACTCAAAAATTGGTAACGCATGGCTCAGGAACCCTCGTTGCTCAAACCATGTCGTATGATTACAGCCCACAAATGAGAAGCAACTCGTGTGCTGACAGGGCGGCCATGAGTAGAGCGACCACAATTCCGGGTTCTAAATGTCGGCAATGTGGTTCGCAGGTGGAGATACTGGGGCACATGTTGTAGCAGTGTCGATAGACCAAACCACACAGGATTCGAAGGCACGGATGAGATCAAAAAGTTCATCGTGCAAGAGCTTAAAAAGAAAGGTCCAGAGGTAGCAATAACCGTTGAACCGGAGGTGGCGGCTACCGGAGGCGATAATCTCAAACCTGCCCTGATAATACAAAGCCAGTGTCTTTGTGGTCGATGTAACAGTCCGCGACGAAGATGATAAAAATCTCGCTCAGGGGTACACAAGCAAAGTAGAAAAATATAGCCGCTTGCTACCTCAATTCCAGCAGATGTGGGCAGGACTATCAAAAACCTAAAAAAATAGGAATCTCCCAAAACCATGTGCTTTTAACAATATCGTTAATAGTACTTCGTAGTTCCATTGAGATATACCACGAATACATGGATTACGACGCCCCTCGTGCGCGCTGCGAAGCGCAACCCCATTGGTGATTCAGCAACCTGTGGAAAAACTTCTGGCCATCTAGCCCTACTGCACACTTTCTTTGAAATGTGTAGTCTAATTGTATGCTTTTATTTTATCTATTTATTTATCTAATTATTCATGTATTTATTTTACTCTGTGGTGTCCAGCTCCGGCTATTTTAATCTGTTCTCACCTCACTTTATTGGTGACCACCCCTCTAATTATAGAGGACCCGTTCACCTAATTCTTCCTAAAAGCTTAGATAAGGGTTTCGGCAGGTGGAGCCCCTCTCGACTCACAAGTGAGGAATGCTCATAAGGGCTGGTGTCAAAAAGACAAACAACAATGGACTCTGTGGCGTTGAAGAAACAACATCCTTCCCAACCGATTGGGAACAAACCGTGGTTACAAGGATGGGCCTCGTCGATATTAACCCGAATCAGCTTGGCATGAGTAACATGTAAAAAACCTATAACATGTCATCTTGCACACTAGGAAGTTTTTAGGACGCAAACAGTCATTCCACGTTTGCTCACTAAGATCGTTGTGAACGTCTATCTATGGATTAATCACTCAACTAAACTACACGCATTATTTGGTTGCATATGTTTTGTGAGGCGGAGTGGTCCATGTCTGTAGTTTTTATGTCTGAGAAGAAAGTTGGTTGAATAGCAAGATTGCATCTGGATGATTATGTGTATTGGTCTGCATGAGTATAAAATCAGGGATATTTGCTGTGTGAGAAAATCATTACTAAATATGCTGCCAATAAAGTATATCTATTAGCTGTGCCCGACGGGTTATTTTTATGTTGTGCTTTCTGAAGACAGGTTATGGTCAAAGTTATAAATTATGAAAAACTGAGGAGAATTACGGGAAATCATCACCGCGCCCGCGTTGTGTGTAATTACTGTTAGCATGTATATGGCTTGTACTTCGACAGTGTACAGTGAATATAATTATTTCTTATCTCTATCATTTTTGAAATTCAGCAAATTTGTATATGTAATTTCCAGAATGAATAAGAAAAAGTGGCTGCGCAACTGATTTCTGGCTCTGAATCTCAATTGACTGTATTTGAGACAAGAGCCCAATGCAATTGTCATCAAGACATACAACTTGCAGCTTAGACCTCCAGTGAGCCACCTTACATCACATCAGAGCCAATGATTGATAACAAGCCTCATGACGTTTAGGCAACACGTACAACTAAGTGTTAAGTTAACATCTTGTAGAAACACCTACATAATGTCAAAAAAGCAGTATAATGTCAAAAAGATATAATGTCACTTTTCGAGATACATGATACCCGTGCGGGACGGTAGAAAAGTGATACCGCTGCCTGAAATTGCACACTGCTGCGGGGCCAGACAAAGTGGCTAAGAAGGACATACGCCGAATGGCGCGCATTCTTCTGACTGCGATCTATAATATGTTTGGCGATTGGGTTCTACCCCGGATCCTGGAAACGTAATAGAACAACGCTGATCCCAAAACACGGCAAGGAACTGACAGTGGCAGCCAATTGGCGTCAGCTCAATACAAAACAACCATAGAGGAATCCAGGTATCAAGGGTAAACCGGATTAAAACGACAAAACGTGTTCGTCACTCCCGCCAGGAAAGGACAAAGAACAGGTTGAGTCGACTGGTCCTTAAGAATACCGGTCTTTTATTGGTTTGTCTCTCCTATAGAGGATCCCGCAAGATAAAGAAGGTAAACCACACTTGTCGGAAATAACACCAAAATATGGGCCTCTCGGTCCCTCTAGTAGTGTCGAGGGGCCTTTTTGGCTGCAAAAATTTCAGACAAGGAATAAGGCTTCCCTTAAATACTAAGAACACTCAGTATAGGGGGGGCCTTAAATTGAACAACAATCCGCACAGGTCTGCTGCAGGTTGAATCCTATACATTCCAGGTAACAAACCTGGAAGGAGGATGCCTCGACAGCTCACTAGACCGCGGACCACCAGACTCTTGGTCGGTAAGATCTGGAAAACAGTGTCTGCAAGCGAACCGGACCGACCAATATGGGCAAGTGCGGTTGCTCTATAAAGGGCTCGCTACTAGAAGACCGGTAATTTTACCAAACTTGAACGAGCGGAATACACCTTACCGGTCTGTATCCGCCGTCCGACGATATCGCATCCCCTAAGGATCGCGATTAGGACAAAATTTGAAAAGCAGCCGGGTGGCGCTGGTACTACCCGCACGTCGGTAGCTACTAGCTATATCATAAGACGCTGAGGACTAGAACACACCACACCAGCGCACCCATGTCAAAGGTCCTCAAAGGGCAGGTCAGTAGAGCGCGACCTGAAAGCCTCGCGGGGCGTCCCGACCCTGTGAGTGGAGGATTGTCTCGGGAAAACGAAATATGCAATGGATAAGCGCTGTACGGGATTACCACCTGACCAAAAAACTGCCGTTCGGATTGGTGGTGGCAGCAGCGCGTACGGAACGAGTTGGAGCGCAGAAAGCGACGAAGCTCGAGACGTATTTGGAGACGATTCAACTGTGAATGATGAAGCTCTCGAAATGCGTTTTGATTCTCGCTGTCGGTGCTCGACTTTACGTACAATTGCTAGTGGAGTTGAGACAGTCAGGCAGACCACTGAGGGGCCGGAACGCAGTTCTCCTGGAAACCCTGAGTCTCCCACCGACTCGGGCTCCGGAGACCCATGCGAGGCCGCACTAAATACTGTCATATTTAAACACCCTGCGGAGAGGTACAATTGCTCGCTATGCGCTCGCGCAGGGAGGATTATGCAGTCCTTCCTAAGCGCGAAAGACGCTAAAACACACGTATCAGAGACGCAGAAGTAACAACATACTGGGAATGTCCGCACTGCGACAGAAAGAGCACGACCACATCGGGAATTTCGAACCATATTCGATCATGCCGACCACTAGGTCGTCCCGCAGAAACTGGTCATACGTGCGAAGCCTGCTCCTCATCATTCCCTACCAAAGTTGGCCTATCGATGCATGAACGACATGCTCACCCAGCAATCAGAAACCAGAAGCGGTTAGCTGACGCAGCCGCTCCCAGGAAGACGAATGCTGGAGTCAGGTCAAAGATTTGGTCAGAGGAAGAGGAGCAGAAACTGCCCCAACTAAACCAAGAGTATGCGAGACAAATATACATTAACAAGCTCTTGATGTCGCAGTTCCCGGGAAAAACACAAAGGCAGATCAGCGACAATCGTCGTCTGCTCGGCCTGATTGAACCGGCGAACGGGCCAGCGCCTCGAACGAGTGACAGAGCAGTACCCCGCTCACTTGGGAATCAGACAACAAAACTGCTCAAACAATTGACAATAAATAAGATCTTGAAGCCTCAGGCGAAAGTACAAAAATCGTATGACGACGAAGAGAAGAGATGGAGGCAGTGTATGATAGCTTCGGCGACCAGAACACTTGCCAAACACCATGACAAGATGGCGAAGGACGCTAAAATACAGCCTTTGGCAGTCAGGTTAACTGCAATTGCGGGGAGCTTTCGATCTGCTGAAGATGTCATCAGCGTATCTGACCCACTCGTAAAACAACTCGAAAACGTCGTTAACGAACTCACCGTCGAGTTAGCGGGAGGCAAACCCAATCTGCCCCGAAACGGCCAGAGAGGTAAGGCCGCAAACGCTAACCACAGAGCTAGGGGAAGTAGAGACAAAAGACGCCAACACGAGTATGCTACGGTTCAACAACTCTGGGAGAAAGAACCGAAACAACTAGCTACGCTAGTAGTGGAGGATCGGCTCTCAGATATCGAACAACGCCGCCAACCTGAACTACCCCCGGGTGATCAGGTAAGAGACCTATACAACGGACTCTGGGGCGTTGAAGAAACCACATCCTTCCCACCTGATTGGGAAGAGACCGTAGCTACAAGGGTGGGCGTCGTCGATATTAACCCGATACAGGTCGGGACGGTAGAAAAAAGATACCGACGCCTGAAAACGCACACTGCTGCGGTGCCAGACAAAGTGACTAAGAAGGACATACGCCGAACAGCGCGCATTCTTCTGACTGCGATCTATAATATGTTTGGCGATTGGGTTCTACCCCGGATCCTGGAAACGTAATAGAACAACGCTGATCCCAAAACACGGCAAGGAACTGACAGTGGCAGCCAATTGGCGACCGATTACTGTCAGCTCAATCATAGCCAGACTGTTCTCGGGGGTGATGAATCTCTTAGAGGAAACATCGAACTTAGCCGAGCACAAAAAGGGTTCACGCACGATGAGGGAGCGGCTCAGAACGTCTCCCTCTTCCGTCAAACGTTGGAAGCGATGAAGGAGGAACAAGGTGGAGCTTGTTCCATACTTGATATCTTCAAAGCCCTTGACACAGTGTCACACGGTGCATTAGTACCGGCGCTCAGAATGCTTGGAGTAGCCCCTTACATAGCCGAATACAAGGATTGTCAGACGGTCTTACCACCTATGACCGAACAAGTAGACATCAGTCTGAAGAGAGGCGTGAAGCAAGGCGATCCTCTTAGTCCACTACTATGGAAAGCAGTCGTCGACCCACGACATATCTTGATCAGCGGGAAGGAAGGGGAATTCCACTGGGAGGACGCAATGTATCGGTCCAGGCGTTCGAGCATGATCTGATTGTTATCAGCAAATCTGAAGAGGACGCCGTAGAGGACATCCAACTTGTGGCTGAATATTTCAGCACCCTAGGCACGAACCTCACGATAGCCAAGTGCAACGCGTTCACTTTTAATCTGCTACATAAAACTTGGGCTATCTTGGACCTCAAGCTTAAGATCAAACATCAAGAAGTCAAATATGTCGACCCAGACGAAGCGATCCGTTACCTCGGTGTTAGCTTCACTACGTGGAAAGGAGGAATTCTAGCAAAAACAACGCGAAGGAATTCGTTTCTGCTGCAAAATGGTCGGCAAGACAGAAATTGAAGCTGATATTCGAGTATGTGTATCCTAGATAAAGGTACGGAATGGTGCTAAACCCACCTTCCAAGACGGCATTAGGAGATGTGGATCAACAAATCCGGAACGTTGTTCGTAAAATCTTTCATCTATCGAAAAGTACCATTATGTATGTAATATATATGCGCAAGACGGAAGGTGGCCTACGCGTGACCCGGATGACAAATTATATACAGCTTGCTGTTATCAATTCGGTCGTGAGGATGCAGGAGTCAATAGACTCCATAGTCAGAAACATCAGAATGTCATCTGTGCGGTCCGCAGAGGCGGAAAAGGCAGCTAAGCTGCTTCGAATCCAGATGCCGACCTTTTGGAGGATTGGAGGATGTCCAGAGTTGAAGCCGCGAGTTATAAACAGACACGAAGAGACTGGTAACCTCGTCGAGTCAAAAGTATAAAAATAAACCGGCGCAATCTGGAGTTACTCCGTGAGTCAACGTTCCGCATGTCCAATGGCGTAGTGAAACCGGTTCTGGCCGTAGTAGGCCAGCGAAGTGCCCAAGTAGTCGACTATATAGTCCGCAACGAGGGCAAAACACGCTAAAGGAAGCCCACGAAGAAAAAGTGGCCAACTACTCGTTACTGAAAAACTCTCTCCGAGAAATCTTTGGAGACGTAGAAGTGGAAGTGATCCCAATCATCATTGGCGCGAGAGGGGCACTACCCAGGACTACGGTCAATGGCCTACGGCGTCTAGGAATTTATTCCAAGTCGTTATGCAGAACACTCTCAATGATTGCTCTTCGCTCATCAATTGAGATGGCGAACGACTTCATCGACGGCAGTATCCAACGTACGAGGCTAACCACGGCTGACTTACGGAGTACTTGAACGCAGAATGAACCCGACGTGCATAACATTAGGTTCAAGTTGAACGTAAAGGCGCCTGTTGACACAGGAAACTTAAGTGACAAATTCCAACAAATAAACATTATCACTTAAACGCACAACGTCGGTGAACCACGACTAGACAAATGGTTCAAGTTTTGAACGCAAGAGGGTGCCTGAAGGAGAAGAACTAACACTTCTGAACCGACAGGCGAACCTCGAATACCAAGGTGCCAAATTCGAACACATGGGGCACTACAATCTTGAACGCACTACGCCATCGAACCCGCCAGCGGCACTAAATCTTAGCGGGGAACCAACTCGGTGTGGACTCATCTTGGTTAATCCAAACCATATGGGTCTTCGCAGATCGAGAAGGCGGTTCAATGATGATAAGGGTTCCCAATGAGCTATACCTTTTAGCAACTTCAGTTGCCCGCCCGCCTTACTGGCGCGTCTCGGTTAGACGAAGCGCCGGAGTAGATATGACTCTCTTGGTCAAAGGTTCCTGACCTCCACGCGGTGATCACTGGGTAACTGACATCCGCCTTACCTTTTGGTTTGGCATTTCGAAGGAGCATGACGGCTAACTAGGGAACCAACCCCCCGATTATCCGATCGGGGTCTGTCTGCGGGCAGCTACAAGGGGCGGTGTGGAAAGCCGACGGCAAGATACAGACCACCAGGTATCTTACCCCTTAGCGGAAGACATGCGTTCCGCCCAGCCAGCCGAGTCACATCTGTGATTTATAGGCTACAAGCAGACGAATCAGAGCCTCGGAAGATCGGGGTGGTGATGGGCCCACACCATCCCAAAATCCTGGACAAGGGCCCCAAAGCAAAGAAAATGGCGATGAAAACGGAATTGAGATTTTGATCCCTACACAGAAAAGCCATACCCCCTATGCCTAAAAATAAGCATAAACATCCTGCACATGACCTAAAATGATGAGACAAAACACTTGAAATCGGAACATAAGGAGATTCGAACCCGGTTCAAATGGAGGATGTGCTCAAAAAGATACTCATCCAAACAGGCCCACCTTCAGAATAAACAGAAACTAGAAGGCGTACCGAGTAACTTGTCTATGCCCGAATCAGTAAGCGTGGCCTGCCCCAATAGCCGCGAAAGGTACTCCGGCCGCGGTGCACTAGCATAGCACCGACATCCTCTCACCCGGAATGAAGCTAGGGCAGCCGGTACCCGGCGGTCCCCTCGGTAGAGAAGATTGGTGGTCTTCACTGAAGAGGAGGAAAGAATCATGTTGGAGTGCGAACTCCGGTACCGGGGTGAACTGCGTATAGCAATGCGCATGCAGAACCTGATACCGGACAAAGCTCTACAATCTAAAGCAACTCCGGGACAAAATAGTTCAGAAAAGCTATAAGAGCAGATGAGACAGATACCTCGCAGAAAGAGGTACCATAGCGAGCGCTAGTATGGATGGTACAATAGTGCCGATGATTTGAGAGTAGAAGGTGGCTCCCCTACACTAGTCCCGAAGATATTCGAAGTATCAGCGATAGCTGCCATTGCTGGGGGTGAATACAACAATAATATGGTGGTAAAAAGGGGGAGGTTAAGCGCGTTCCCGGTGCCACCGAAGTCCTGCAACTATTTTGCAACTTAACCGTAATTAGCGGTAAGATTCCCACCGCTTGGAGGAAGAACCGGGCCACGTTGATCCCTAAAGAGGGTAAGGACGAAGGAAGTTAACTGAAAACTACCTTCCAATTACCCAGACAAAAGGGCTTCATGAACGAATCTGGGTACTTCAATAATGTTCACATCCTCAACGAGCTGAGACAAAAATGGCCTGGTCGTAACGCAGCTGAACGTGTTCAAAGCATTCGATAGTGTGCCGCACCAAGCAATAGGACACGCGTTATGCCACAAAGGTTTTCTAGAACAGGTGGAACGTCTCGTGGAAGACGCATATGAGGATGTGACAACAGTAAACTGAACTTGATCAGGCGCCAGTCGAAATACGCCTCCAGCGAGGGGCCAAGCAAGGTGTCCCCCTAAGTCCATAATTATTTAATCTAGTTTTGGAACCCTTACTAGATAAGCAGGAAAACAAGCCTGGGTATAAAATGGAATTTGCCGACGAGCTGCTCTTAGTCGCGCAGACTGTACCACACGCTAAGGAGCAGTTAAGTAACACGGAAGCATACCTATCGAGTCTAGGTATGAAGATTCCGTGTAAACCGCACTAAAGACTCCTGGTACTTAACTGACCCAGGTCTTATACTCGAGAGAGGCGATACCGCTAGAGGGGACCGGCGGTCACCTTGTCGACTTTGGATGTAAGTTGTCCCCCTGGGTTGGGGTCACAACTGAGGGCATACGAGCCGACCTTGCGTCATCTCGCAATCGTGTGCAACAGCTGAAGTTTAAGCTACATCAGAAGGTAGACTTATCTCTACTTATATAGTTCCTCACTACCTACAAGGTACGATGAAACCAAGAACCTCATCGTGCAAGAGCTTAAAAAGACAGGTCCAGAGGTAGCGATAACGGTTGAACCGATAGTGGCGGCAACCAGAGGCGGGAATCTCAAATTTGACCTGGTAATACAAAGCCGGGGAAGGGTCTTCGTGGTCGATGTAACAATCCGCCACGAAGACGTAAACAAATATAGCAAGTACCCTCAATTTCCCCAGAGGTGGGCAGCTTGCTCTGTCAATTGTGGTAGCAACACGAGGGGCGATACCCAGGGGAACTATCAGAAACCTAAGCAAATTAGGAATCTCCCATAATCACGCGCTTCTAACAATGTCGTTAATAACACTTCGTAGTTCCATTCAGCATATACCATGAATTCAAGGACTATGACGCCCCTTGTACGCGCTGCGGCGCGCAACCCCACAGGTGATTCAGCAACCTGTGGGAAAAAGTTCAAGCCTTCCAGCCCTACTGCACTCTCTTTTAAATGTGACGTTTGATTTTATGCTTTTATTATTATATGTATTTATTTATTTATTCATCCATTTTGTGGTGTCCAGCTATTTTAATATACTCACCTCACTTTATTGGTCACCACCCCTATTGGTGGAGCACGAGTTTTGGTGTTGTGCAGTAGGTGCTGGTCGTATGATTCCTTCTAAGAAAAGGCTGGTCGAGGCGGCGGGGTGTGCTCTGGAGAAGATGAATGACAGGGCAGTTGAGTTAGTGAATGAATGGACCGAAAGAGTGGTGAGGGATGACTGAGAAGTGAAGTTCAGCTTGGTTAATGAAACAGGGATTTGCTACTTGATTTTTTTAATTTTTTTTCTTTTCTTCCCATAATAGTATTTTATTTGACTGAGGGATTGTTTATCTTTTAAGAGCTTGTGTTTTATATCTCGTTCTTGGGTATTATTGTTTTGTTTTCTTTCTCTTTGTGTTTTTAGAATATGTTAGGTTATTTTCTTTTATAGTATTTGATTCAATGTTTTAGATTTATCGATTGGTTTAGGATTAGGTTATGTTTTCTTTTATAGTGTTTAATTTTGATTTTGAAAAATAGGAGCACTAGGAATAATGGGTATTATTAATTTCTTTTCTTTATTTCTCTTCATGTTTTTTGAATGTTAGGTTATTTTCTTTTATAGTATTTAATTTTGATTCAATGTTTTTATGTTTATTGATTGGTTTTTAGGATTAGGTTAGGTTTTCTTTTATATGTTTTGGGTTTGATTTTTGAAAAAATAGGAATTCCTCACCCCCCCCCAAAAAAAGGGGGGAGGGGAAGTAGGGCCTTTCCCCGCAACAGGGCAACGAAATGCCAAGTGCTGCCTTTGCGGAGAAGGACACCCAGCAAACTACAAAGGATGTAGTAAGTGCCCGAGGAAAACTGCTGGTCCAGAGGTATGGATAACGGTTGAACCGATAGTGGCGGCAACCAGAGGCGGGAATCTCAAATTTGACCTGGTAATATAAAGCCGGGGACGGGTCTTCGTGGTCGATGTAACAGTCCGCCATGAAGACGGAAACAAATATAGCCGTTTGCTACCTCAATTTCCTCAGAGGTGGGCAGCTTGCTCTGTCAATTTTGGTAGGAACAGGAGGGGCGATACCCAGGGGAACTATGAGAAACCTAAGCAAATTAGGAATCTCCCATAATCACGCGCTTCTAACAATGTCGTTAATAACACTTCGTAGTTCCATTCAGCATATACCATGAATTCAAGAACTATGACGCCCCTTGTACGCGCCGCGGCGCGCAACCCCACAGGTGATTCAGCAACCTGTGGGGAAAAAGTTCAAGCCTTCCAGCCCTACTGCACTCTCTTTTAAATGTGACGTTTGATTTTATGCTTTTATTATTATATTTATTTATTTATTTATTTATTCATCCATTTTGTGGTGTCCAGCTTCGGCTATTTTAATATACTCACCTCACTTTATTGGTGACCACCCCTATTGGTGGAGCATGAGTTTTGGTGTTGTGCAGTGCTAGTCGTATGACTCCTTCTGGAGAAGATGAATGACAGGGCAGTTCAGTTAGTGAACGAATGGACCGAAAGAGTGGTGAGGGATGACTGAGAAGTGAAGTTCAGCTTGGTTAATGAAACAGGGATTTGCTCCTTGATTTTTTTATTTTTTTTCTTTTCTTCCCATAATAGTATTTTATTTGATTGAGGGATTGTTTATCTTTTAAGAGCTTGTGTTTTATATCTCGTTCTTGGGTATTATTGATTTGTTTTCTTTCTCTTTGTGTTTTTAGAATATGTTAGGTTATTTTCTTTTATAGTATTTGATTCAATGTTTTATATTTATCGATTGGTTTAGGATTAGGTTATGTTTTCTTTTATAGTGTTTAATTTTGATTTTGAAAAAATAGGAGCACTAGGAATAATGGGTATTATTAATTTCTTTTCTTTATTTCTCTTCATGTTTTTTGAATATGTTAGGTTATTTTCTTTTATAGTATTTAATTATGATTCAATGTTTTTATGTTTATTGATTGGTTTTTAGGATTAGGTTAGGTTTTCTTTTATATGTTTTGGGTTTGATTTTTGAAAAAATAGGTATTCCTCACCCCCCCCCCAAAAAAAGGGGGGAGGGGAAGTAGGGCCTTTCCCCGCAACAGGGCAACGAAATGCCAAGTGCTGCCTTTGCGGAGAAGGACACCCAGCAAACTACAAAGGATGTAGTAAGTGCCCGAGGAAAACTGCTGGTCCAGAGGTATGGATAACGGTTGAACCGATAGTGGCAGCAACCAGAGGCGGGAATCTCAAATTTGACCTGGTAATACAAAGCCGGGGAAGGGTCTTCGTGGTCGATGTAACAGTCCGCCACGAAGACGGAAACAAATATAGCCGCTTGCTACCTCGATTTCCTCAGAGGTGGGCAGCTTGCTCTGTCAATTGTGGTAGGAACACGAAGGGCGATACCCAGGGGAACTATCAGAAACCTAAGCCAATTAGGAATCTCCCATAATCACGCGCTTCTAACAATGTCGTTAATAACACTCCGTAGTTCCATTCAGCATATACCATGAATTCAAGGACTATGACGCCCCTTGTACGCGCCGCGGCGCGTAACCCCACAGGTGATTCAGCAACCTGTGGGAAAAAGTTCAAGCCTTCCAGCCCTACTGCACTCTCTTTTAAATGTGACGTTTGATTTTATGCTTTTATTATTATATCTATTTATTTATTTATTCATCCAGCTTCGGCTATTTTAATATACTCACCTCACTTTATTGGTGACCACCCCTATTGGTGGAGCATGAGTTTTGGTGTTGTGCAGTGCTAGTCGTATGACTCCTTCTGGAAAAGATGAATGACAGGGCAGTTCAGTTAGTGAATGAATGGACGGAAAGAGTGGTGAGGGATGACTGAGAAGTGAAGTTCAGCTTGGTTAATGAAACAGGGATTTGCTCCTTGATTTTTTATTTTTTTTCTTTTCTTCCCATAATAGTATTTTATTTGATTGAGGGATTGTTTATCTTTTAAGAGCTTGTGTTTTATATCTCGTTCTTGGGTATTATTGATTTATTTTCTTTCTCTTTGTGTTTTTAGAATATGTTAGGTTATTTTCTTTTATAGTATTTGATTCAATGTTTTATATTTATCGATTGGTTTAGGATTAGGTTATGTTTTCTTTTATAGTGTTTAATTTTGATTTTGAAAAAATAGGAGCACTAGGAATAATGGGTATTATTAATTTCTTTTCTTTATTTCTCGTCATGTTTTTTGAATATGTTATGTTATTTTCTTTTATAGTATTTAATTTTGATTCAATGTTTTTATGTTTATTGATTGGTATTTAGGATTAGGTTAGGTTTTCTTTTATATGTTTTGGGATTGATTTTTGAAAAAATAGGAATTCCTCCCCCCCCCAAAAAAAAGGGGGGAGGGGAAGTAGGGCCTTTCCCCGCAACAGGGCAACGAAATGCCAAGTGCTGCCTTTGTGGAGAAGGACACCCAGCAAACTACAAAGGATGTAGTAAGGTCCCGAGGAAAACTGCTGCTGCCCCCACTCGGGTTCCGGTCGCTAAGGCATTAACAGCTGTAAGTCGCACGCGACCGAAAGTTAGGTTAGACAGTCAACAGTGTGAAAGGGGCAAGGTCCTAGCGCTGTGCCCCCGGTATCGTCTTGGTGCAGTGAGAAGTTCGGTTTAAAGACTAGGGCACTAAATAAGGCCGCTAGAGCAAATACAACACAAGAGAGGTATTAGGAGAGCAGAAGTAAGAAGAGACAATCTCGGATTTCTCTAAGTCCGCGATTTCGGATTTCGGAGAATAAATGGAGCAATTCGGTAAAAATTTAGCCGAGTTGGAGATGGAAGCGATAATGAAAGAGGAGATTCCACGGAGACAATCGATTCAGAGGACCCCATCCCCTGGGCAAGGGAAGCCGAGGAAAAGGAAAGGGTCATGTGCGGGGATTTTGCAGTAAAGTAGCAGTAGCGAGTGGAATTGCGGGTGAATGTGTAAATTTTATGAGCGAATATATGAAAGTGTGGATGAAATGGAGAATGTTCGAGGCACGAATGGTCCAGAGGATGGAAAGTATGGATGGGAAGTTGAACTGAGTGATGGAAAATATGAAGAGCGCTAGGAAAGGGGGGAAAAACAGGCAGATGTAGTAGAGCGAGATGCAGAGAGTGGGGCGATTATAGCAGAAGGCCCGAAGGCGGCGGCGGAGGGGATAAGGCTCCAGCGCACATATGCTAGCACAGCAGTGAGTGGGGCTGCGCTTCCGCCATTGTCTTCAAGGGGCGGAACGAGGGATGAGGGTAAGAGTGTGCGAGAGGGATGGAAGACGCAGGAAAAGATAATGAGGAATGAGGTCGTAGTGCGAATGGAGAATGAGAAGGACACGTGGAAGGTTATGCAGAAAGTGAAGCGCCACCTGGCAGGGAAGGTGGACACCGCAAAGCGGGTTCGTAAGGCGGGAGGGAGTGTATTAATCATCGAAGGTAAAAATGAGCAACAGCAAAAGCTGATAGCGGAGGCGCTCAGCAAGATAAAGACGCTGATTGGAAGGGTGAGAGCAGAAGGGATGCACGTGGAGATAAGATGGATCGAGAGAGGAGCATGCGAGTTTATAAAGATGGAGATGGGATGAAGTTTATTAGGGTTTAGTTTAATAGATAATTATAATAATATATATTGTTTTATTGGGTGTTTAGTTAGTTAGGTAATAGTCAGTTAGGTTTTTTCAGTTTTGATGATGATGTTATAGGGTGTTTTTTTATTTTTTAGGGGTTTAGTTTAATAGATAATTATAATAATAATATATATATGTTAATTTTATACTTGTATTGGAAGGCCCAAAAAAAAAATAGAAAAAAGAAAAGAAAAAAAGGCCTTTCCTCGCTAATTTTTGGGTGGCGGCGGTTGGTGGGTTTCTTTGATAGTGGTTCTGCTAGAAGCAGTGGGGAGCTACAAGGGTTAAAGCCGAAAGGTGGGAAACAAACGTATTCGTTGAGCATGCCCCCAAAGCAGCCTCCACCTCAAATAGGACATCTAACGCTGAAAAATCGACGAAAACTAAGTCCACTTCTGCCCCAGCAGCCGCCACTGCTACTGGAACTACTGCGCAGAAGCAGCACGGCGACAGACTGCTAGCTATGATGCAAGCCATCATAACCCGTCTGGATGCACTCGAGGCCAAGATGCAAGACAAGCATTAGACCAGCAATGACTACAGGGCAAAACGTAGAATCTCTACGCATAATCTCCTGGAACATCAACGGATTCAGGGCACGGAAACCAGAAATCCAGGAGATACTAGACCAGTACCAACCAGAGGTGATGGCCACCCAAGAAACGAAATTGGACGCTGCCCATAGACTGACGTTCCCGCGGTACGAGACGTACCGCTACGACAGAAGAAGCAGAGGTGGAGGAATCGCACTACTCGTCAAACGTACCCTGACGAGTCATGACCTCGACGACGCCGCAGACATCAATGGGGACGGAATCACGGTCCAGGTCCATCACAACCACCGTCCCTATAGAATCACCTCCCTGTATGTGCCACCAGGGAAGGCCCTAGACGAAGATGACATCGCTGACCTCCTGAGAGGCCCAAGAGCACGCATAGTCATCGGAGATCTAAACTGCAAGTCTCCGGCATGGAACAACAACGTCGAAGACAGGAATGCAAGGCAGCTCCAAGAACACGTCGATGCCCTGGCGGGGGTCATAGGCGGTCCGGAGCAACCAACCTACATTCCATTCGGCCTTGGACGACCTGCGGTACCGGACATAGCCATCCTCCGCAACATCAGAGAGGAGTTCGAGATAGAGACCCTGGTGGAAGGATCGTCGGACCACAATCCGATCCTACTAACACTTGGCACAGGGTCTACAACTCGAGATAGCTTGAGCACCAAACGGACGAACTGGAACCACTACAAATCCAACGTCCAAAGGAATATCACCCAAATTCCAACCATTATGCTAATTTTTCACTTTTGGGAGAATTTTTGCAGGTTCCAAAATATTACGCGTCGTTTTTCCCAACCAACGGTAGTTTTTTTTAATGGCACCCCCGAGTTCTGTTTTTGAAATTGTACTGAGAATTATGCTAGAGATATCTAAAGAAGGTGCTGCCCAAGAACTCCGCATGTTTTCACTTTTGATGGAATTTTTGGAGTTTTTAAGATGTTTCTCGACATTTTTCCCAACTACGGGTACTTTTTTCTAATGGTACCCCCGGGTTCTGTTTTTGAAATCGTACTGAGTATTGAGCTTGAGGTATCTAAAGGGGGGCTGTGCTAGAACTCCGCGCTTTTTAGTTTTATACAGTATCAAGTGAGTTGGTAATATTTGTTTACGTTTTCTTAGTTAAGTGTAGTTTTTACTCATAGAACCCCCAATTTCAGTGTTTGAATGTCGAATTTTCTAGCTATAAATGTGACATGCTAGTATATTGTCTCATGGATGGTTGATGCTGATTTTTTTTACTATTAGAAATTCGCTAAAAATTGCATATTGAGAAGTGTGGAACTATTCACTACCTTGATAATACACAGCTCAGAACTCACGTTCTACGTAAAAGGGGTGCGGCGCGAAGTTAGCACCCCCAAAATTTTTTTTAAATTCCCCAAAAAACTGCAGAATTATTGTCGTAAAAAGGGTAAGAGTGCAAGCGCCCCCCAAAGAACTACGCCCACACAAAAATAGGGCACGGTTCTAGGGTAGAAGCATTTAAGGAGGCCCAGGACCTCTAAAATAAGAACCGAACCAGTCTAGCGGACAAAATCATGTTCGGTACGCCGCCAGACGAGCGCAAAGGAACTCCCCCTGTTCATGAGGTTGAGCAATTCTATCGCGGGATTTTGGAGTCGCCTACGGAGGTGACGACCGAGGTCTGGAATAAGCCTGTGAAGGAGGTCACTAAAACATGCGGACGAAATATAAAATGCCAAAAGATCATGGGGCAACTTAGCGCCTGATGCTGACTGCATAGATATAACCTCCGCCATGAACACCGACATAGGGTACACAATTATTCTACTCGGGAATGTGCACCCTACATGTTTCCGCCATTCTCGCACCCCGTTTATGGGAATGGACAACGGTGTAACCCAGCTAACTGACGTCCACTCACCATCGGGAGTGCCCTCCAGAGGTAGATGCACAGGCTGATGGCCAACCATATACCTGAGCACCAATCAGCGCGGCTTCACCGCGATGTGTGCCATTCCCGCTAATGGTATGATTTTGCAGTCATACATTCGGTACAGGGTAAGCGCCGGGAAAGAGTATTGCGTCGTCTCGCCCGATGTCCGCGGTCTTTGGCACTGTTGGGCATGGGAGCGTTGCGGAGTTTTGGGATCGACGACGATACGTCTCAGCGACCTTATCCACCTCTGAAACAGCATCAAAGTGGGTGATGAACAAACGGGGAACATTAAGATTAGACGCGGGGTCAAACAGGGGGATCCGCTGAGACCCTTGTTATTTAACATGGTGATAGATGAGCTGCTGAGCCGGCTGAATGATGGGAACAGGGGAGGCACGATCCTTCCTGGTCAGCGGTATGGCGTTCGCCGACGATATCATCTTACTGGAGGGCGCTGAAGTGTATCTTCCGCTGACGCTCGGTGAAGTGGTAGAGTCTGAGAAGTCCAGAGGTATGGCCTTGAATCCTGCGAAGTGTTCGGCCATGGTAGTTGGATTGGTACCACGACAAGATTATTCACTTAAGCTTGATGCTTTGGCTATCGGTGGAATAATGAGACCCTCACTCACAAATCTTCCTATACCCTATTTCACGAGTATCCATCACGGTAGAATGACAGCCGAGTATCTAGTAATATCTCAAAATTCCCCATATTAGCACAGGACACATAATTCTGACGGATCCGTCAACGTCAGGTAGTCAGAATCGTACTTTGTTTTGTTTTTTTTGTATGCTGCAGATTCATTCTGTACTGGCTAACAGCTATTTTATTCAGAAAGGTTTATTTGCATACAAAAACAAAACGCCACAGACAAGTTTTACTAGATTTATACCCAATTCGTTATTGCCAACGTTGCAGATCAACACAAAAATGTCACTTGCTGATCCGCTGTTCACCTAAATATTCGTCAAAGCGCGATGGATACTTATGAAATAGGGTCTATATGGCTGTGCGGCTGAGGACATCCCCAATTCTAGCGGGGTTTGAAAATACTTGTGACGGCTCAGCCAGCCCCTCTTGGCTTCAGGAGAAGCCCAAAGGCTGGACCAGGAGGGACTTCGTCCGCGGGGTCCAATTACGCACCAACAATATACCAACCGCAGGCACAATTTACGCTTCTGCGGAAAACAAGATGTGCCGTGCAGGATATTCGCGGGTGGGGTCTCCCTGCCACGTCCTACAGCAGTACCCACGGGGAAAGAATCAGGCGCATAATGAGGTGGCAAAGAAGTCGCCAAGCACTGCCGCGTTAAGGGATAGACCACCCTGGAGGAACCCTACGTCCGATACAGGGACGGGACTCTTGAAGCCAGACATGGCTATTTTGAAGTGAGACCGCGTCGTCGTGGCGGACGTTGGGGTCATCTGGAAGGGTAACATCCCCCTCCAGCAATTATCTAACAGAAAAAAGGCAGTGTACGATTATGCTAAGCTCATTCCATAATTTTGGGGGCTCGGGGGATTTGGGTCAGATGTAACGAAGAGGTCTCCTCGATTCTCTCTCGGCGCGCCCTTGCTGCGCTTCTGTGTTCAGTCAGTGTTAAAGTGGGGCGGCAGTATACATGCCGCCTTCGGACGCCGGGTGTGGCGGCGCCGTACTTCAGCTACAGGGATATAAGTACCTGTCTTCTCCGTTGCCTACGGCGTCCCGTCCGCTCGATTCGCAGTGCAGCAGTCGAAGAGTGAAGCACGCCGAGGAGACGAACCGAGGAAAGTGAGACCGCACGCGACCGACGCGCGGACACGCGAAACGAACGCCGGCACGCGAGGGTGACGCCCAGCCAACAGGCAAAGCCTAAACCGGGCGGACCGAAAAACTTTTACACAATTTTCACTCGTCGGAAATTGTGTAAAAGCGGGGAAAAGGAACGCAAAAGTGAACAGGGAGAAGTGGAGTGAGCCCAAAAGGGCACCAGCGCCAAAAATTACACAGTTTCCAGTGCGCGCGGCACAACTGGAAATTGTGTAAAAATCGAACTTTTCGAAGTCGATGGTAGTGATAGAGCAAGACACGCTCAAAACAGTGGGAAAGATGTTGGACGACCAAGAAGACGTCTATTCCTCGTCTGGCGAAGACGAAGAGGGTGCCCAACAAGGGGGGTTTCTCAGAAAACTGAGAAATGAAAACGAAGACTTGAAAAAGCAGATAGCTGAGCTATCTTGCCAGCTGACGGACTTAACTCGTCAGCTAATAGAGGAAAGGAATGGCAGCGAAGCAGGGCATCGAGATCGATGCCCCCAAGGATAAGACCGATAATCAAAAGAAAGAGAAGAGGAGGCACAGCACCTCCTCAGACGAGGGCAAAAAGGAAGATGCCCCCAAGAAGAAGGCACCCAAACGTAACCAAGCCAGTTCTTCTTCAACTAAGACCTCAGCTGAAGTGGAAGCGATGGATCAGTCCTCCACCCCCAAACCTCCGTCGGCGGAGGGAAGCAAGAAGAAGGAGAAGAGGCCCCCACCACTCTACATCCACAAGGAAGAGCAGTGGAAAGAGGTGCTAAGCAAAAAGATGCTCTCCATAGAGAAACCTGCACGACTGACAGGTTGCAGGTATCAAAGTCCAACCGAAGGACAGCGAGGATTATACAAAGATCCGTAAAACTTTGGAAGATGCAAAGATAGAGCATCACACCTACTCCCTACCAGAGGATAAGCCACTGGGAGTGGTACTTAGGGGAATGCCCATCATAACCACCCGCCAAGAGATCGGAGAAGACTTGGTCAGGCAAGGCTTCCACCCAAAGAGGGTGAATAGGATGACCAGCAGAAGGACTGGCAAAGCGATACCGCTGATTAAAGTAGATCTCCCGAAGGAAGAGACGGGGATCTACAAAATAAACGCCGTTTGCCACATGGTGATACAAGTGGAGGCACTCAGAAAGAAGACTGGACCAGGTCAGTGCTACCGATGCCAGCAATTTGGTCATAGCCAAATGAACTGCACGGGAGAGCCGCGCTGCGTTAGATGCGCAGGAAAGCACAGAGCGGCGGACTGTAAGGTCCCAAACGAAACGCCCGCGAAGTGTACCAACTGCGGGGGAGAGCATCCCGCAAACTTTGGGGGATGCCCAAAGAGGCCGAGTGCAGGGCCAAGGGACAAGAAGACGACAGCAAGGGGTACAGCGCGAGCAGCGCCAGCACCCAAAACCATAACTAGGCCTAGTCCAGTTCAGGAGGGCCGTAGTTATGCGTCGACGACAGCTGGGACACCTAAAGTGGCCCCAGTCGTTCAGGCCAGCAGTGCCAAAGACAGCGACGTCGAGGAGATGACAGATTTTGCCACCAGATACGCATCTCAAGTGATGTCGCTGGTGATGAAAAACCCGGCTGCCAAGAAGGCGTATTTCGCTCATCTGGAGATTGCTTTCCCCCCCACTCCTCAAGGGTTTGAGTTTGCCTGGAACAGGGGTGGTGGAGGGACCGCACAGGGTAGGAGGGTGTGTGTGTGTTTGTGTCGCCTACGGGTGCTCCTATTTAATGTGGGCGGTACGCCCTCAATAAGACTCTCGTTCACTCCGATTCTAATTCTAATATCATTTAATTACAATTTATGTGACTGTTCTATTTACTATTTTATATGATACTTATATATTTACTTGTTGTGCAGTCCACCGAGATGTCACGTTTACTAAAATAGTATATATATTTATGGTGTTGCAGGCCGCTACCAATATATGTAACCAGATATGTGTTTTTTTACTGTGTTTCTGTGCCTGGGTTGGCGGCGTCTTATTTTAATACCTGTATGTGACCACGTCCCTGATTTATTATTTTATATCTATGTAAACCTGTATTATTTATTTATTATACTGTATCATGCCAAGCCTTGTAAGAACTCATGTGCAACTGTATATATTTTTAATGTATGTATAAAGCCTGTACTACAACCTCAGAACAACGGTACCTGTATGTGAGCACGTCCCTGATTTATTATTTTATATCTATGTAAACCTGTATTATTTATTTATTGTACTGTATCATGCCAAGCCTTGTAAGAACTCATGTGCAACTGTATATAATTTTTAATGTATGTATAAAGCCTGTACTACAACCTCGGAACAACGGGGCACATGTATTTATTCATGAATAAATATTTTAAATAGCCAATTGCCTCGTCATATAATCAGTGACACGCATTAATGGATTAACGAGGTTCCCACTGTTCCTACCCACTATCTAGCGAAACCACTGCCAAGGGAACGACTGGCTTGTAAAAATTAGCGGGAAAAGAAAACCCTGTTGAGCTTGACTCTAGTCTTGCACCGTAACGAGACGTGAGAGGTGTAGCATAAGAGGGAAATGGCAACATCGTCAGCGAAAAACCACTACTTTCATCTATTTCTTTACTTCCATTTGAGGAACTTTTCAACCTCTCATTATGCAATTTATTGCAAACAAAGTCGGCCAAATTTTCCAGCCCGTCATACTCGAGCTCATCTATTTCTACCACTAAAACTTGTTCGGTATAGTCAGCTGATACTTCAGGTGCATTCAGTTTATTCTCGTTAATGATGCGGTTAGTGGTTAGTCGAATGTCTGGAGTATCCTCTGACTCTACACTGCAATAGGTACTCTGAGTATGCGCCTTCGTTTCGCCCCAACATATATGACCTTATTCTATACTTAAACTCTAGAGGACTTGTATGGCCATGAAGACCATCTTTTGCCCTAATTACTCTGAAAAAGTTTTCTATCACATCTTGATTAAGACGTCTTGTTAACAGGTATTGGACGCTGAAGCGTCGTTTCAGATCCTCTAGAGCATTTTCTAGCAAGCTTTTTACATTGACTTTGTCTTATGTTTTTGTGAGATGTAGCCATTTTTTTTGCTAAAGTTTGGGTCTTGAGGAAAACTGTGGAATTTCATGTCTGCGAAGATTCCGTTTAGATTGATTGTCGGAATTACATCCCACAACAGCACACCGCATTTTTATCAATTTATCAACCACACAGGGTATATAAGGTATGTATAACTAATACAACAAGTCACAAAACCACCAAAAAACACCAACAAATCGCACTATATAGTATTAACCACAATACACGTGAACTGCAGTAACATTACGAAAATTCTGCCGCTGGTAACCACGAGCCGATAACTCTCCGGGTGACGTCACGAAGCTCCGCCCACATACGCAACATCCTATCTTCAGTGTATGTGTATCGTGGGACAACCCAGTACAAACCAGCAGCGATCGAGGTAGCATCGTGTTTACAGCTCCAGTAAAATTTTTAATTGCATTAGCTATAGGTTGTTTTAATTTATACTCGAAGGTTATAAAAATGGAGAGTGAAGTTGCAAATAAAGTTTTAAGTGGTCAAAGCCGAGAAATTGTTGCCTCGGTATGCAGAATGAGGCTGAAAATGGAGTGGCTGTTCCTTTACACAGAGTAAATATAATTACGATTACAATAAATTACGATTACTATTGCGATTATTATTATTATGCAGATTCGAAAATGTAAGCAACAATGAAAAATAAATTACTTTGACTCTATAGTGTATGAAACCAATTCTGATAAGACGTACATCAATATTTGAGGATGATGAATTAAAGTGTTTGCAGATTGATTCCTGTGAGATATGTGTAAAATTCTCTAAAGGTGCTGATAGTTTGGAAAGTAAACTGTTGATCCATTTTAAAATTTTCGAAAATGATAACAGAATCTTTAGGGTTTAAAACCCCCACCTGAAGCTTTTTTGTATTATGTTTTTCAGTTAGAATCAATATTTCTCTCCTTATTTGAGAAATTAAGGTTAGAGCAGGGCATATCTCATAAATTGTGGGACATTACGAAAGATATAGGGTTTCAACATCCTTGTACACAATTTTCTGTTTTCTGAAAAGATCTAAACATTAGGCTCAGCTAGATTCAATGTATATGCGACCATCAAGCAATTAGCTAATCAATCAATCCCTTAATGAAAGAATTGCATCCCATTTTTTCCGTAAACTTCTAGTGAAATGCCAAATTCGGATTTCTTTTATAAAGTCAAGGGGTTGTCTACGAAGGGCGAATTGTAATCGTAAAATAGGTAGCCTTTTATCATATTAAATGAAATAACTGAAATGTTCACGTTGTAACTGAACTTGCCGCGTCGACTGTACTTCTATACCGTCGGCTATTACCGTTTCTCTCAGACATCCACCGGCTCACTCTGTTTTCTGCGCATCTCGCGGCTCAATCTGGATTTGCCGGCCTGTAGTTTGGGGATTCGTCTTGTCACTGAGTGAGACGAGACCCCGATGATATAAATATAGGTATATTATCTTCTTCGTGTATATTGTATAATATTAATGCATATTGCCGCTAACGGTCGATAAAAATATACATGGTGTCCGCAAAGTTGGGGTTTTCCTCTACACGACGTGTACATATAGATCTTGAAAACATAACCATTTTTTCTTAGTACCATATACACCAATGTCTTAAGGGAACCGAGATAAAGGGCTCTGCAACATCAAAAATATCTGAATACCGTCCTGTAGCCGCGACCCGCTGGGATATCCCCGACACCCCGACTGGTACAAGGTCTCAACCCGACGGCAGAACTGGGTCGGGGTCAGTGTGTCAGGTTAGTATGCAACCTTCAACCGACGGTTACAGTCACGCGTGTAGAAGTCAACGAAGTCGTATAATCGATTGCGTTTCAAAAAGCAACAAGCACTAGAGACGTGGCTAGATAAGTGCAGGTATCAAAAACTAAAATGTGGCAAACCCTGCGTGAAGAGGGGCTGTATCCGTTTCACGTCCAACGTGTACAAGCCCTTCAACCTGACGATTTTCCAGCAAGAGTGCGGTTTTGTGAGTGGTTGTTGCGTCAACATAATCCGGACTTTTTGAAGTGCATATTGGTGACAGACGAATCTACGTTCACGCGTAATGGGGTGAATAACTTTCGCAACACTCATGTTTGGTCATTTTCAACAAACATTTTCGGTGAATGTTTGGGCTGGCATGGTGAAAGGTATGCTCATTGGACCATTTATTCTCCCAAATCGATTGGACGGGATGCAATACCTAGACTTTTCACGCAACATTTTGTCTTCCTTGTTAAAAGATGTGCCATTAAGTGTAAGACAATCAATGTGGTTTCTGCGTCTGCTCGGTAGCGCTTCAGCTGATTTCATTTTCTGTTGGAACGGTATGATTTCGGGCAGAGACGTACTTAGCCCTTCTCGTCAACTGGAGAGTGAGTACTTTTTCCTTTATTTTTTTTTACTTGGTCGCCCTCGTTTCACTACACATTACCTTTGTTATTTCAAGGGTAGTTGTTTCTGAAAAGGACAACCCCAACTTTGCGGACACCCTGTATTATAATACCGGGCTCGTACAATTGATGTAATATACTTGCACTGTTATTGCGTGTGCGTAGTATTTTATATATACCCACGCGGTTATTTATCAATACATAATTATCGATCGATAACGGATCCGTGACATGGATATCTCTTGCCGTTTGTGGGATCCTGCTATAGACTTACGTTTCTGAATATCACGCTGTCGACCACAGCTTCTTCCTAAAATTGGTAGATTGGAGATTTGTTTTCAGGTTCACAGAAACGCGAGGATGTTTGCAAATGGTACTCTGCTCCTGCTATGAGATAAGCAAATCCGTGGCATCGATACCATCGCCGTTTCTGCGATCCTGCTACAGGTTTCTGAAAATCGTACTGTCTACCAAACTTTTCTCGTAAAATTGTTGGACAAGATGCTACCAGGATCACAGAAACGCGAGGAGGTATATGAATTGTACATTGCTTATATTATGATGCTGGCACGAAATTTTAACCTTTGACATCTATGCTCCTAGTCGTTTCTAACATACAATCCTGATATAGATCTAGAAGTTTTTGAAAATCGCACTGTCGATCAGACTCTTATCGTAAAATTGATGGATGGTGACTTGCTATAAGTATCACAAAAACGTGAGGAGAGATGATAATCACTCTGTTTGTTCTATGCGCTTATTCGTTTCTGCAATCCTGACACATATCTGTAGGTTTCTGAATATCGCACTGTTGACCACATCTTCTTCGTAAATTTGGTAGATTGGAGACTTGTTATCAGGTTCACAGAAACGCAAGGAGGTTTGTAACTACTCTCCTCCTTAATCTTATAAATACCGCCGCCAAGTTACAACAAAATTAGGTAAAAGATACGAAAAAAATTAACACCTTGTATCTTGAGAGTGAAGAATTTGAGTATCATGTTTATATGAACCTTTTGTCTTAAAATTACTCAAAGAATCGTCTGTTAAATTTATGGTAGGTAACTTATCACTTCTTATACACTGAAAACCAAATACCACTCACGTCGTAATGTGTAAAGATATAGAAGCACCTCGTTGCCTAGCAACCCGAGTACGAGGTCACCTCTCGCTTCTCTCTCGTACACATTACGACGTCAGCCAAATTTGAAACTCACCGTCAAGAAATCAATTAATTCAATTTGCGTTGTAATTCACTATTACAGATTGATATATTAATTTTTCGAGATGTCTGAAAATGACATAGGAAGATGTACGTCTCAGGGGGAAGGGGGTAGCAGCGATTCAATTTTGAAGAGCGGGAAGGAGGGGGTGGGGAGTGGCGGCTGCATGCTTAGCTTTCAAGCAGCGCATCTAAGAACAAATTCCACTCGTAACAAAATTGAAGTGCGGGGCGTGAGATAGGTTTAACATCTCACGATTCAGGTCTAGCAAGGTAATTTTACGCTAAGATACCGCAATATATAGCACTTTCTTGGGAAAAATGTCTAAATCCGCACTTGGCTGATACCGCATTTTATTTTCTGAAAACCTCTTGTGCCTGAAACGATTTTGAACATAGCAGGTGACCCATCCTAGGGCTGATCATAATTTATGATATAGGAAAATTTGGACCAGTGTATTCTAATTTTTATTAAAATATACACTATAAAATGGAACATTTCGAAAACAAATAAAATAACGTTGGTGGTAGAAAGAGTAGAAGGCAGCTTTACAATTTTGTACAATCAATCATGGTTTGAGGAGGTAGGAGAAAATAAATGTATTCAAGGTACAATTGATAAAAAAAGAGAATGTAAAAAACAAAACAACATATATAATGTTCATACTCAAATACATAAGTTCAATTACATGAAGCAAAATTAATTAAAATGCTTATACTTAACCTAATTAAGAATTGAAAAAGGAATTGGAAACTAATAAAATCAACTACAAATGGCAGGTACTAGCACATTAAACTTAGCAACGAGTTGGCGTATGCCATTGGTTTCACATCTGGATGAAGCTGAAAAAAATAATAATGTTAATAACGTCATCAAGTTAATGAGTACAGTGAAATTCTCCTTCGCGGACACCCCTCTTACATGGGGATTCACAGACTGTAATCTTTCGGTACAAACGCAACCTTCTGCCGGGTGTGAATTAGAGACTTCCCCGAGTTGGTCGGGTATTTACGTTCTTATTCTTTGGGTACACGTTTTCGATTAAATTTCCATTCAGTATTAGTCTGTCGTCTATGCGGAAAAGACACAGTAGGCGACACATTCAATGTAGAAATGGCTCAAAATAGAAAAGATCTGACGCTTAAACAAAAAAAAAATGAGATTGTTAAGTTCACAGTAAGGGGAAGTTGAGTGTAAGAAACTTATCCAAGCGTTTTAATATTGGAAAAACACAATCTGCACATATAACACTGATCAACAGCCAAAAAATATCCTAAATAAAATCAACAAAATATTACTATTTTTAATGTGCTAAAACCGGAATGTAACTTATTTTTTCAATATTAGTTCAAGTTTTAGAGATACGGTAATTATATGTGTTCCTGCTGTGACAGTGTTAATATACTGTAATTCACAAGAATGCACGTGCTACATTTTTTAATTCGGCAAGGAAAGATGATGTAATCGGCATGATTGTGTTACGTTATACATACGTGTACATTATATTGTTTTATATTAGCCATTTTTTCCTCAGTTGGCTGACAGCGTTCATGCAAGATGTCTCGAAAGTGTGTAAACAATCCAGATCAGTTTTGTTACGTGTGTGGCGATGTGACTTTTGCGTCTCAGAGACGGTCTATTACTCCACTAATAACAGGCATATCAGCTTTATTTCGGTTGTAAACTAGGTGATCAAGACAAACAGTGGGCACCCCACATCTGCTGTAATACATGTGCTTCAAGTCTGAGGAGCTGGTTAAATGGCAAAAAACGGTCTATGCGCTTTGCTGTCCCAATGGTTTGGAGAGAGCCTACAAATCATATTAATGATTGTTACTTTTGCATGGTACCTTGTGTTGGACAAGCCACAGGTATGTCCAAGAAAAAAAAATCGGTTATTAACTACCCAAACATACCATCTGCGATGAGACCTGTGCCTCACAGTGACGAAATCCTATTCCAAAACCCCCAGAATCCTACACTTGCGAATCAGAAAATGAATCAGATCATGGCGATCGAGTGATTCGTCAGGAAGAAGATATGCCAACAACGTCAAGAGATCCTGATTTTATACCGAGCACGTCATGCCACCAACCGCACAAAATAACACAGTCAGAATTAAATGATCTTGTAAGAGATTTAGAACTTCCAAAATGTAAGGCGGAGTTACTTGGATCAAGACTGCAGCAGTGGAACTTGTTAGAAGACGATGTTTCGGTATGTGTTTTTCGTAAACGCCACAAAGACTTAGAACCATTTTTCAATATGGAGAATAACTTGGTTTTCTGCAGTAACATTAACGGCTTACTTGCACTTTACTTGGGCTGCAGCTAGGCTACACAAAGTTTTGCTGTTTTTTGTGTGAATGGGACAGTCGGGCAAAGGCACTTCATTACACCAGACAAAACTGGCCTGTTCGTCAATTCCTAGAGCCAGGTCAAAAAAATGTACAGCATATGCCATTAGTAGATTCGAAAAAATTTATTACCACCACTGCATATCAAGTTGGGCCTAATGAAAAACTTTGTCAAGGCATTAGATAGAGATGGGTCAGCTTTTCAATACCTGCGTCACTAATTTCTTGGGAAATAGAAAAGCTGACAACTATAAAACCCTTGTCAAAAATATGCTGTCATCTTATCAAAAGATGGGCTGTAATATGTCTCTTAAGATACATTTCCTACACTCACACCTGGACTTTTTTCCTTACAATTGCGGAGCCGTAAGTGATGAGCACGGCGAACGTTTTCATCAGGATTGTTCAACAATGGAAAAAAGGTACCAGGGAAAGTGGAATCCTTCCATGCTTGCAGACTACTGTTGGACTCTTGGTAGAGATGCTCCAGAAACGCTCCATAAAAGAACAGCAAAAAGACAGCGCAAATAGTGATTCTTATAAGTATATGAATCTTGTTACTTTTTTTAATATATCCTTAAAAATAAAAAGTTTTTTTTCTAAACTAATTTTTTTATTTCATTCAGCGCCCCAAAATTAACAAAGAAGTGCACTTTTCCCACAAGATACACCTGCTATTAAACATTGAAATTACTTTTGAGTTAATAAAGAAAATTACGTCATCGGCTACGGTTCATTTGGCAAAAACCGCTTTGGACCAAGTAACCAAAGAAACAGTGCAAAATTGCTTCTACAAAGCAGGATTTAAGCATGAAAATATGCAAAGTGAAGACCAGATAAATGAGGTGATACTCCTGACCCAGAAGATGACTTACTACTTAATGTAGGATTCGTTGATGATTGCAACTTTTGTTTTTCTTATGGAATGCTGTACATTTTATTTGATATTTTTATTCTGCGAGAAATTCTAAATACTTTTCATTAAACATACTTTGATGGAGAACTCATACTTTTCGAAATATTCGCCGTCAAACATTAATACATAAACAATAAGATGTTTTTTCACCTAAGCAATGACCGGTATCGAAAATAATTTCGTGTCATTCCTGACATTCCAAGTCCATAGAGTTTTGTTAGTAGAGTTACTGAGAATGATTCATTCAACTGAAACCGAGAGAATAGAAATTCTAATGATTCTGGGTTATGGCGATCGTCGACGCACTCAGCAAGAAGTATGCGTATTTTTAATGACAAATATCTCAAGCGGAATCCAATATATATATATATATATATATATATATATATATCTACTTTTGGAAAGTTTTGAGGAAGTTTGAAATAACAGGACATGTAAAGGATGTTCCACGATCTGGCCATCCCAAAACAGCCACTGACGAAAATAAGACTTTGAATATTTTAGTGACCATAGCGAAAAACTCTAGAACTCTTGGTCAAGATAACAATACAGGGTGGCGCATCGAAAACGAAACACGCATTCACTGGCAGCTCAGTTTTTTTAAAAAACCCGTCGATTTTGTTTTCGAGGGAGACACAAGTTTGGCAAAAAATCACGTTAGCACGTGCAGCCCCCTAAGCGGGGGTGACACCACCCCAAAAATCTTAAATGGAAAGGGGAGTCGAGTGATACCTTATTTTAAAGGCCTTTCGATTCCCTTTATAATGTTATAAAATTAATGTTCAGTAGTTTTGAAGATTTATTGATTTAAAGCTTAAAAAAAACTAATACATCATTATTAGTGGAGATCAATACATTTGGCAGCAAAGTAATTTAAAGATGAAGAATGAACTGACCCGTTAGGCAAGTAAATGTTGAAAATGGCCACCATGACTCTCCATGCAATAATAAAGATTTTGCTCATTTGAGGAGTAATTTGAAGGCACTCATTCACAATTCTTTGTCGCAGGTCTTATAATGATGTTGGCAGAGTAGCATAGATTTTGCTTTTTAAATGACCCCACATACTGAAATCCAGAGGTGATAAATCTGGCGATCTTGGGGGCCATTCAATGGCACCTCTTCTACCAATCCATCGATCTGGAAACGTCTTATATAAATATTGTCGAACACGTAATGCATAAAGTGGTGGGGCACCATCCTGTTGGAACATCAACCTATTCGCAATGTACCGTCGATCATTCTGATTTTCAATTATGGCTGTTAATGCAGGATCTATGGAGTCTTCCAGTAATTCCAAATACATTTCACCGGTCAAATTTCCAGGTAAGAAAAAAGGACCAACTAAATGATCGCCAAAAATACCAGCCCAAACATTTCATTTTTGTGGCTGCTGTGTATGAACCTCGTGATAAATTCTGGGATTAGAATCGGACCAATATCGGCAGTTATGATGATTTACTACGCCATTTAAGAAAAAGGAACGTTAGTCGGAAAAGCAAGTGTTGAATAGAAAATGTTCATCGTTTATAATTCGTTCACTCATATCTTCACAAAATTGTAATCGTCGATCAAAATCGTCTTCATTAAGTTCTTGTAGCAGGTGAATTTTATACGGATGAAATCTATGGGCCTTTAGAATCCGTTGAACAGTACGTCGACTAACACCACACACAGTCTCCAATTTGCAGGTACTTAACGTAGGATCTACATAAACTTGCCCTAAAACCCCCACTTCTATTGCTTCGTTCCTTATGGGATTTTCAATGTTGCGTTTTTTATTGGCGACTCACCCAGTTTCCCGAAATTTAGCTACAAGTTCTAGAACATATTTTCGATGCACGTTACTGTTCTCATTAAAGATTTCTGCTGTTCTATTAGCGCACTGATTATTTCCGAAAAATATTTCGATAATTTCAACTCTTTCTGCTGTGGAATATACCATGATTAATTTATGTAATAAAGCGTTACAAGTTATTTTAGCAACAAAGTTTGGTCAAATCAATCGCAAAATATGTACTAAATTCCTATTTAAAATAAGGACGAGATATTTCCTTATCTTTCTTCAAGAAATAACTTTTTTGCTACAAAAAAAAAAACGCTCCAATAGCTATTTTCAACAACAAAATGATAAACAAAGCATAGGCGTAGTGAAGAAAAGCATTTCCATATTAAGTAAATTCTTTTAGTCAAATTTCTTTTGAGAGTAGTACAAACTAATCTGATGTACCTATTAAAGTCTACTTTAAGCTTAAATCAATAAATCTTCAAAACTACTGAACTGAAGCTCATGTATTTTACATCATTATAAAGGGAACTGAAAGACCTTTAAAATAATTTATCACTCGACCTCACTTTCCATTTAAGATTTTACGGTTGGTGTCACCCCCGCCCAGGGGACCGCACGTGTTAACGTGATTTTTTGCCAAACTTGTGTCCCCCTCGAAAACAAAATCGACGGGTCTGAGCGTTTTTCCAAAAAAAAATGAGCTGCCAGTAAATGCGTCTGTTTCGTTTTCGATGCGCCACCCTGTATATCTCGCATGCCTGTGGAACACATTTTAAAGACGGAAAAATTCCAACCTTACAGAGTCACCTTGGTTCAAGAGCTATAAGATTTTAGCAGGCGTTTACAATTCTGTGAGACCATGATGGACATGTGTAATAGAAATGAACATTTTTTTTACGAAATAATGTTTTCGGATGAGTCAAGTTTTTCTTTGTACGGAACTCTTACTCGCCATAATTGCCGCTACTGGGCCAGGAAAAATCCTCATTGGGTACGGGAACATCATAGACAATATCCACAAAAAATATTGTTTGGGGCGGTCTCAGGTCAAAAGATAATCAGTTCATTTTTCATGGAAGAAAATTGAAACGCTGAAAGATATTTGCATCTTTTTAGGAATCACGTTGTCCTAGCTTCCCAATCCTTGTAACTTTCATTACCCGGAGCAATGAAAATTATCAAAATTGTTTCCTTTTAGTAAATACGAGTATAAGAGTGCCCAACGATAGAATATGGCTTCAACAAGATAGTGCACCTCCGCATTACGCTCGAACTCTTCGCGAATTGTTGGATCAAACATTTTTTGGAAGATAGATAGGTAGAAGAAGTACGATAGTATAAATGTTCTAAACGCATTTCCGCAATATCTAGCTTATTGCCAAGAAGTACATTATATGGACGGCAATTTAAACATTTAATATGATTTTTCTTGTTTTGAAGTTTAAATTAACAACTAGGTTTTATCGTTTCTTGTTTTTAATTTTTCTCTTGTTTCCTTGGAATATCAAGTACACTATTTTAATCAATATTAAAATTTCTATCCTCTTGGTTTTAGTTAAATAAATCATATTTTATATTTTTATTAACCCTACTAACAAAACTCAATGGATTTTTCAATGTCAGAAATGACAGGAAACTATTTCCTATACCGGTCATAGCTTAGGAGTAAAATACCTTTTATTGTTATTTCGAAAACTATTCAAAGTATTTAGAATCCGCAGAATTCAAATATCAAATAAAATGTATATATAGCATTCCTCAATAAAAACAGAAGGTGCTATCAGTTTCTGAAAAGCTGTAGATTTGGCAACATAAACCTAGCAATTTAAAAAATGAGATGAGTCATTCGTTAGATATTTGATGCGTTCCAAACTTTTGTTACAGTCTATATGTATGTACATATTATATTATACACATGTACATATGTACATACTTTATATACAGCTTCGGAAAAACCATTATTATACATTATGATGAGGAAGAGAGATGGAAATATACAAAAGTATGTAGGTGCGTGAAAGACACTCGATTGTAGGATCCTATCTGGCAGCGTCGGAGTGTGACGGACAACGGGGTAAAGTAGAAGAGTGATAAAAGAGAGATGGCAGAACGGGCGCTGGCGCCTGCCGCTTAGACGGATGCGCTCAACAAATGCGATTTGTTTCTCCCATTCGCAGAGTTGCCGATACCAATAAATTTCGGGAAAAATAGCTACGGATTCCACATAAGAGTATTCCAAAAATGAAAAAAGTTCAAACTATTAAAATTGTATTAATGTTTCATGGTTCAAATCATATTTTCATGTTTGTATATTGTTGTATGTATGATTTTGTAATCCCTATTCTTGTTGCCAGTAGAGATACAACAGTATTGAGAGAAATCATGGACCGCTAATAGGGCTACAACTACCATATGACTATCAAATAGTAGTGATAAACAGGGTTTGTTTATAGCACAGTTGCCTGGTGTGGCGAATTCGCGCCATAGGGGCGATTTGACAACTTTGAAGGACAACTATAACGGGTACTATGGTGCCCGGTATTCGGGAATCTGGCAATACCTGATGATTCCGACTGAGCACCTGGTAACCCTGGTTTAAGGTGTTATATTTAAAGAGCTTGGGGCAGTTAGGTATCTAGGTCACATTTTTTAATGTATTTCGAGAAATCCGTAATGTTGAGTAAATACTAGATCACGTTTCTTGCTTAGTTTGCTGAAAATTCTACAATAGACATACATTTTGAGAAACAGATTTGGTGACGACAAAATCGTAAAAATATAACGTATTTTCGTAAAATAATTTCTTTGTTGAAAAGACTGTGGCTTGATGACCCATTGAACGAGTATAGTGCCCCGCTCCGCTTTGAATATTCGAAACACTATAATCCAGCAGCATTCAGCTTCAATGTTATCTTTATGAAGTTCTAACGTCTAGGCCATGCTGATTAAAAGCTTGAATGAATCAACTCTTAACTCTAAATTCCCCACAATTCGGGAAGCTCTACTCAAATTGGCAACACAGCGTATCTGCCTATTATTCTCATTCGTGATACAGGTCTGCGGTCTGCTGCAAATTTCAGTATGCGTTGAGTCGACAGAAGAAGTACAGTAGATGCGCGCATTACGCACCAGTTCGATTGTGCGTCCTGTGAACCGATTTCGGTGATTTCGAGATTTCACGAAAGCACCTAAATCACTCTACTTATTTTTATGAATGGATAATTGGTTTTGTAGCAAATAAGGGTTGCGTCTCATAACAAAAATAAGAAGATACCCACTCTAACAAAAAATAGTACACTCTTAAAAATGTGTAACGAAATAAAAAGATATTCTAACAAAAAAATAAGTTCTCAAAAATAAAACGCAATAATGAACACAAATGTTTCAAATGGTCCTTCACAGCTGGGGCTCAAAAACGTCTCCTTCATTCAATGAACAGTATGTCAGGCGGTTAGAAAACTCCTGACGAACTCTCAAGAGGGTAGAAGGCTGTATTTGCCCGAGCGCTTCAACGATTTTCACCTGTAGGTTATGCAAATGGTCTGCTCTCTCATTGAAAGTGTAAACAGTACTTTTCACATAACCCCACAAGAAAAAATCATTGGGCGCTAGATCGGGTGATCTAGGAGGCCATTTTATTGTTCCGTTACCGCCAATAATCCGGTGGCCGAACACACTTTCAAGCTAAGTGTGTACGACCGCCGCATTATGCGCCGGGCATCCATCTTGTTGGAACCAAATATTAGCGAGATCAATGCCAAGCTGCCTAATTGCAGGAACAATCTGCGTCTGTAGTAACGCCAAATATTTTGCAGCCGTAAGAGTTCCATCAATAAAGAACGGTCCGATAATGTTATTACCTAGAATTCCTGCCCACACATTCAGTTTCTGTGGATACTGCGTGCGGACGGGAATACTGAGGTGTTTATTTTCCCGAGACCAATACCGAACGACTGAAGGATTGTGATGACCGTGGAGAGGGAATGTGGATTCATCAGTAAACAAAATGTTACCAATAAAACTTCCATCCTTGTTCGCCTTCTCCATGACCGTTTCACAAAACTCCATTCGACGGTATTTGTCTAAAGGAAATATTTCTTGAACCATTCCAACCTTGAAGCTATGATAGCCGTTGCGATGCAAAATATTTCTTGTTGTTCTGGGTGTGAGATCGGCTATTGGTACCATTTCAGCAATTTTTCTGCTTGAGCATGGCTCAGATACTTCTGCAGCGGCACAAACAGCAGTTTCGATCTCCTCCCTTTTCTCGCTAATTTTTGGTTTCCAACCTTCAGGGTGCATGCAGCTATGGCACTTATCTAAGCAGCCCACCCTCTTGAATTTTTCGTAGGTATTTATAACCGTTGCGTGAGACGGAATTGGCCGATCTGGGAAGCGTACCGCAAATAATTCAACAACCGCGCGTGCTGAATTATTCTGGATGTACCATTCTATCATTTGAAACTTTTCTTCTTGCGAGTACATTTTTAAGATATTTTGGATTAAATAAAGACGCACCTTTCCTACACAAAACCCAACCGCAGAGTGAGTCATGAATCCCTTATCGCACTTGACGACGGCACGCGCGTTAACGGTAGGAAATATGTACGAATAGCGATGAAAGTAGACGAGCCGATGCGCTGTTGCCAAGAAATGATTTCCCATGTACAACAATGGTTTTTCCTAAGGTGTATATCTAAAGGTAACAAACCTTTTTTCTCAAGTTTAAAGTTTTTTGTTTATTTTAAAACATGTATATACATATTTGTGTTAAATGTCCCAGTTTTTTTAATATAGTCAGTTTCCAATAAATACACGATTTTTGTTGCATTTCTTTTATATGGACACCCTTCTTGAACGGACACTTTCAGTCGGTCCCGTTGGTGTCTGCTCAAAGGAAATTTCACTGTACTTGAAAAACGTTAACTAAATCTTTATTCTTCAAACGTTTTGAATATCTCATATACAACTAGAGTTTAAGGAATACTTACCACAGCTTCGTAAGTAGTGTAGTTTGGTGTCATATCCTTGCCTTTTAGTGTGATGAACGCAGCTTTGTTCCCCATTGTATCACTAAAATTATAAAGAAATAACCTTGACGTTACAATGAATAATCGTGTGAAATTAATTTAATACATACTATACAGGGTGTTAATGCAATTTATATTGAAATCCTAGCTCAAATTAAGCAAGGAGACAATTAAAACGGTTCAGTGTAAATTCTTATTTTCTGTCTCTTTTAAAATACTCTGAATTGCCAAACTAAGGCCGTTTCCTGATTTGTCGATGCGGTATCGGTGCGGAATACGCGGTACCGATAGCTTACCGAGCGCCTATATTTCAATGAGTCCCTTCTGATTAGCGCGGATTGTACGGGATCGTGGAGGGATCCGTTCGGTTTACCGCGTCTCGGCACGCTCGTCAGGGGGGCGCTGAGGATTCACCGCAATATGGCGAAAATACATTTAACTTTAGTACTGGAAATAGAAAAGTATCCTGTGTTGTCTGAATATTAGATTCAAAAGCTGTTGATATGTTTCTTTTGACATTCTATACATAGATAAAAAATTTGTATCATCATGCGAAAGTCCTTGAGCTGCAACAAATAGTCGGCAGTTAATATTATTTTCGATGTAAGGATGACGCCAATAAGGTTTTGTTTTTTTTACGTACGCGGAGATACAAATAACACGCCAAAATATCATCATCACTCGAACCGTACCGCAGAATTTCATACCGAGAATATACCGAGTAATGCGTAGATGGGAGCAATGCGGTATTGAATGATATCGAACATATACTAAGTGACATATAAATCCGAACACTCAGTTTAAATGGTTTTATTTTAATAAAATTTTGTATAAGTTTAATGAAGCATAATAAGTAAATGATAAAAATTTCAAAATGATTGCACTGCTTTAAAGTCCTTTGACCTTTAATAATGTGTGGATGCACCCTGATGTGCTACGCATTCTCCAACGCGCCTAGGCATGCTTCTGATCAGGTGGTCAATGTCCTCCTGTGGTATCTCATTCCAGGCAACCGCCAACTCCTCTCGAAGTGCTTCTAGAGTCTGAGGAGGACGTTGCAAATTGAGCAATCTCCTACCCATCATATCCCACACGTGCTCAATTGGGGATAAGTCGGGAGATCTTGGTGGCCATGGTAACAATGTGACATCATTATGTTGAAAGAAGTCTATTGTGACTCTTGCAACATGTGGTCGGGCATTATCTTGTTGGAAAGTTGGATCTGCCAGGGTGTCAAGATAGGGTAAAAGATGGGGTTCTAGAATTTCGTGGATATAACGCTGCGCGTTCATGTTACCTCTGATGAAGATTAAAGGTGACCTGGAACCATAAGCTATAGCACCCCAAACCATAACTCCAACAGTGTGATGAACATGTCTTTCAACAAAAAACTGTGGATTCTTCCTTTCACCACGTCGCCTTCTAACCCTGGCACGACCATCGTGCATGCTTAAACAAAATCGAGTCTCGTCACTAAAGACAATACTGTTCCATTCCTGATCCCAGAGTGACCGTTGCCTGCACCACTCAAGGCGATTACGTCGGTGTTGCCGGTATGAAAACAAGCCAAAACTTCTCTTTCGTCGGTAAACACTTCGCATGCCAATAGGTCTTCCGTGTTCTGCAAACCATTCATTTGCAATGGACCTGGTAGTGGAGAAACGGTCCCTTAAGGCCAATAATCTTAGGCGGCGATCTTCACGGTCTGTTGTTCTACGGCGGCGTCCAGTGCCCCTTGCTCTTTGCGTACGGCCTTCTCGAAGCCATGCCTGACAACACCTAACCACAGTGTCTACACTTCTTTGCACTCTAACTGCAATTGCCCGAAAAGAAAGTCCAGCTTCCCGAAGTCTCACTATACGGCGCCTATCAAACTCACTAATTTGACGAAATCGTACAGGTCTCCGTACTCTAGGCATCGTAACCGATCGTAAAGAATGTCAAGAACCAGAATCCGCCAACGTTGATTCTTTACTGCGGCTGAAATATTCATTTTTAGAGCGTTAGTGAATTAAAAAAAAAGCAGTATAAAAACCGGAATGTTCAACTGATAAGGCTGAAAATGTTTTCACTTGTTATTTACAGTAAGATAAATACATTCACCAACTTTTATTAAAATAAAACCATTTAAACTGGGTGTTCGGATTTATATGTCACTTAGTATAATATTAACTGTCGACTATTTGTTGCAGCAAAAGAACTTCCACATAATGATACAAAATATTTATCTATGTATAGAATGTTAAAGTTGACTGTATTTTCGCCATTCGACAAATCAGGAAACGGCCTAAGTAACATTTTATTAGTTACCTAACTTTTTACCGTTTCCGAATTTGAAATCCCAAGTATATATACATAGTGTCCAAATAGTATGTCAAGCTAAATATCTTCGTTTCTATTAGAAATGCAGAAAAAAGTTTAAAACAAAAGTTGTAGGCAGAGCTTAAGGCTACAACCAAAAATTATATTTAGCTATACAAGGTATTCCATAAATTAATGGTAATATAAAGTTCTATTTTCCTAAATGGGACCCTGTATTTCTGTTGATTTTTAGAAGCGCCTTTTCTTGGCCATTCTGCCAATGTATGGTTTCGGGGACTTGCACTGGATGTTTTTGGATATATGGCCACTTTTTCGTTAAAATCATTAAACATTTGACTTCCCGATGTTCTTCGACTTCGTGCAGCTCTGCTTCCTCAATTTCAGGTGTTCTCACACTTATAGGTCTACCTTCAGATGTTCCTTTTCGGACAGAACCAGTTTTAACAAGACGACGATGAATATTAGAAAAGGTTCGACTATCTGGCAAAGCACGATCGGGATATCTCTGGTGATAAATCAGTGTGGATTGCTCACCATTACCGTCGGCAAGGCCATATACACAATGAAAAAATGTCACAGCGAACAGATTTGAGTAACAGAGACTTGTTAGATGTCAAAAGCCAGTGACATATTCCAGAGCAACTAGATATTTATTGCTAAATTGCATTCTTCAATTATTACATTAATTTTCTCGGACAATAGAACGGTTTTTATCTTTTTACTAAAAAATGGCGCATCGAAGGAAAGCAACTCATGAGAGATCATTTGTTTTAAATTGAACGGGGAATTCAGAAATAATTTTTGTTTGTCAAAAAACCATTGGCGTACCATTTTTTTCTTCAAAAATATGTCAATACCCGTACGCACCCCACTGTTAAAGCTAAAAATTATTTTTTCATTGAAAAATATGCAACATTATTAACTTTCACTACGTACTAAATATCAGTGAAATATCTGAAGCGGTTCTGAAAATATTAATTTCCATTTTTTCCTAAAACTTCAACACCCCTTGTTTTTGAAAGGAAACATTTTTGGACCAAACTAACATTAATTTTTCATGTAGATTCACACCCTTAAATATTAGCATATCATTAAAGAATACCCTATATAGCGTCCTTTTAGCAAAGTTGAATTACGTAGATTTCAAACAATCCTAATTATTTCTCATGTAATACATATTGGCTCAGCTTGGTGAGAAACCTGTACATGAACAACTTTGTCATAGTCGTTTTTATAAAAAAAAATCTTCATTTAATTTCGTAGGGCTTAAGAAAACCAGGATAGCTTTCTCGAAAATGTTCATAAATTACAATATGTACAGCGAGAGCGAAAATAGTGAGAAAAGTAATTGTTTTCAATGAAAAGTGAGTAAAAGTGAGATGGTTCGCAAAAAGTGAGTCGCCAACATCCCTGGCTTTCTGAAAAGCACTGTTCGAGGTCTGTCCGGAAAATTCGTATTAAAGTTCAAGTATGTATTTCAATATGGTCTTCTGCAAAGTACTTCCCCTGAGACAAGTTGCACTTCTACCAACGCCGTTTCCACTGTTGATAGGATCGTTAAAAGTCTTCAAATGTAAGGCTTTTCATTTGCCGTGTCGTTTCTGCTTTGATGGCTTCCACATCCCCCAAGTGCCGCCCCAAAGCACCATCTTGCATTTTGGGAACAGGAAGAAGTCGCAAGCGGCCAAATCGGGTGATTAAGGCGGGTGTTTTGTCACGGTGATTGAGCTTCGGGCCAAAAACTCACGCACAACGAGACACGTGTGAGCATGCGCGATGTCGTGATGAAGGATCCACCTGCCCCCTTGTATCAAATCCTGTCAAACTCGGGCCACACGAGCTCTGAGACGGCGAAAAACTTCTCAAGTTCACTGTCTGGCCGGGAGGGACACATTCCTGGTGAACAATGCCCCGAGAATCAAAGAAAACAATCAACATTGTTTTCAACATTGGACATTGATTTTATCGACTTTTTTGTTCCCGGTTCCCCTGCTTGCTTTAACTACATGCTTTGAGATTTCAGCTCCACATCGAACTCGTAGAACCAAGGCTCGTCTTCAGTGATGACCCGATGTCTCTTCTTTCCTCTGCTCCCAACCAATCATCACAGCAAGCAACTCTCCTTGCTTTCTGTTCTGGAGTCAAGAGCTTCGGAACGATTTTCGCGCACCATTTTTTCATTTCAAGCTTTGCTGTCAGAATTTATTGGACGTTTGTTTTGGGGATTCCTCAGCTATCATTCTAACTGACAATCGACGGTATTTAACACTTTCACAATGGAGGATCTTGTTACAAAATCTGTCTGTCCTTACGGGGGAAACGCCGCTTGCTGATTTATCCGCTTCCCGTTCCAAATCAACATTTTATGACGCGCTGATCTATCCGCTTCCCGTTTGGAATGACTATACAGGGTTATCCAAATTAAGTGTCCACCATTAGTAACTTTGTTATTAGTGAAAATACAAAGTTGTTTGAATTAGCAAACTAGTAGCATTTTTAACGCTGGTAAAAATGAGAAATAAAAAAAACAATTGAGAGTCGTTATTTTGATTTTTTTCAGTAAAATAACATTTTTTCAAATGGAAACCCCTGTATATTATATTTTTTTCTGTTAAAGCATCAAATTTTAAACAAAAAAGTTCATAATGACTTTTCCGCTAAAGTCAAAAATAAAGTCAAAATAACGATAAATATTTTTAATTATTTGCAGTATTATAATATTAAGACGGCTATGAAAACAACATTTCGTTCGCGATTTGACAGCATTAAGATAAGCGACAAATTGTTAAACTGGACATACTCGCAACTAGAAGGCTTTGGAAAACAATGATAAAATCAAATAATGTCAAACATTAGTGTAAATACTTGTTTATAAGCTTTATTGTGTCATTAATTTAAAGAAAAATGTTCTCCCATGAAGAAAAGTGTGATATGTTAGAATGCTATTTAGTGTGCAGAAAATCCTCCTTGAGAGCAAGAGTGAATTATATCCCGCTCGCATTCAACCGTATGAACGATATTTTCTGAGACTTTATCGAAAATTTAGGGGCAACGAAAATGTTTTTGCTAAAACAAGGGCAAAAAAAGAATTCATAATAAGCGGAAATTGCAGTTATTGGATATTTTGAAGCTTATCGTGAGAATTCAATAGCAGATATTCTCAAGGACTCTAATTTCAGTTATGGTACTGTTCAAAGGATTTTAAAAAAATACAAATTTATTCCGTATAAGTACCGACCAGTTCAAACGCTTTTGGCAGGGGATCCAGAGAGAAGACTTGTTTTTTGCCATTGGTATCTTAGCTTCTGTCGCCAAAATGTAAATAACTTTCGTTACCTTTTATGGACAGATGAATCAAATTTTTCAAATTCTGGAATGTTTAATAGAAAAAACCACCATTATTGGTCAAGAGAAAATCTTTTGTTAGTACATCCAAGAGGCCCACAAGTCCGTTTCAGTTTCAACGTTTGGTGCGGTATAATTGGTTCAAAAATTGTTGGCCCGTTCTTTTATGAGGGAACCCTAACTGGTGAAAGATATGTGGAATTTATGTCAGAAATTCTGACTAATTTCTTAGACGAATTGGATCTTATAAGTAGACATCATCTGCATTTTCAGCAAGATGGCGCACCTGCCCACAACTCCAGAGGTACTTATCATTTTCTAAGTACTACTTTTAATGATCAGTGGATAGGAACAAATGGCCCAATACAGTGGCCTCCCAGATCACCAGATCTAAACCCACTTGATTACTTCTTGTGGGGTTACTTAAAGAACCAAATTTACAAGCGAAGGTACGATAACCTTGACGCGTTAAAGACTGCAGTTAGGGAAAAGATAACCCAGATAGATGGTAGGACCATACTTAAGACAGTTCGAGCAGTTGAAAAACGTGCCCAAAAATGTATTGAGGAACAAGGTGGTGTTTTCGAGCATCTTCTTTAAAAAAAATTGTTATTGTATTTTGTAAGATTATAAGTTGATGTTGAAAATAAAGTTTGTCGATACAATTTAATTGTTTCAGATTGGAGGCCATAACTTCAACAATTTGTAACCTAGGAGAAAAGTTATTGTAAGCTTTTTTGTTTAAAATTTGATGCTTTAACAGAAAAAAATATAATATACAGGGGTTTCCATTTAAAAAAATGTTATTTTACTGAAAAAAATCAAAATAACGACTCTCAATTGTTTTTTTTTATTTCTCATTTTTACCAGCGTTAAAAATGCTACTAGTTTGCTAATTCAAACAACTTTGTATTTTCACTAATAACAAAGTTACTAATGGTGGACACTTAATTTGGATAACCCTGTATATTGTATTTTTTATTTTATTCTTTAGTGAAATGGCGATAATTAAAAAAACTTTTTATTTCTTAAAAAGACATTTTCATAAAAAAATGTTATTCAAAAATGTAAATACATAAGAGTATATGTAAATAATAAAAACATAACGTAAGTAACAAAATCTGAATATACTATACAAATACAATTGGAACGTTTAAAATTTCAACATAGTGTTGCACTTCGTCGCCGGGTTGAAGACATTGCACATTTTGCCGATGATAAGGCTGTACAACTTCCCGATTTAAAATTGTCTACGAAAGACGTTGGGATCATGGTAACTGGATCCGCCTAATTAATCACTTCCAGTTCCTCTTGAACAGTACGCCGGACACCATGGCCTCTAACTCAGGGAAGTTTGGCAATTCCATATTGCCGATGTCTTAGAACTGAACGCGTAAAAACCTTTGGGGTTGGTTGGCGCCTATTAGGAAATCTACGTTGATACTCCCAAATAGCCGCAAAATCATTTCGATGACAGGACCCGTACACAAAAATAATATCGGCGTACTCATCATTGCTAAATGCCACTTCATAACACTCAAAAATGGAAAAAAGAGACTTTTGACTTTAAAACAAAATGGTAGTAGTAACGATAACAACCGTATAACATATAACTTTGACAAACTATACCTCAAGAAACGTCAAGTTTGTATCAAGGCCTCCTATTTTATTTTGAAACTAATAGTATCTCGGCTCTTGATGAATGATCTAATTTGTTTTATTTTTATGTTTACGAAAACAGTGAACTCTAGGAAAAAATACACGATTAATTATTTTTAACAAATTGAAGGTAAGAATTCGAAAAATTGCGTGTTTCGAAAAAAAAACAGTGGCGTACTATTTATATTTGGAAAAATAATGCTACTAATCCAAAGTATCTCCGCCACTGGTGCACGTTAATTTTAAGTAAAGACTTTTGAATGTGGACAATACTTAGGTAAATCCACATATCAAATTTTAGTTTATTCCAGTTTACGGTTTTGAAAATATCAAACAAATGTTTTTTATTTTTAAACTTCAACACCCCGTATCTTTTTAATGAAGCCCTCGAGCAAAAAATGTTACATAGAAGACCCTGTATTAGTTTGTTCAACAATCGTTTAGAACTTCTTGATCGGATATTTTCCCATTCCTCGGCGTCGCCATCGAATCGCCCTTAGAATCGCTATTATGTAATATTTCCAACAACTATTGATCTGTTAATATATACAGGGTGTTCCTTAATGATATGCGAATATTTAAGGGTGTGAATCTACATGAAAAATTAATGTTAGTTTGCTTCATAAGCTATGGTCCAAAAATGTTTCCTAACAAAAACTCGGGGCGTTGAAGTTTTAGGAAAAAAATGGAAATTAATTAATATTCTCAGAACCGCTTCAGATATTTCACTGATATTTAGTACGTAGTTAAAGTTAATAAAGCTGCATATTTTTCAATGCAAAAATAATGTTCAGCTTTAACAGTGGCGTGCGTACCGGTATTGACTTATACAGGGTGTCCGCAAAGTTGGAGTTTTCCTTTTCAGAAACAACTACCCTTGAAATAACAAAGGTAATGTGTAGCGAAACGAGGGCGACCAAGTAAAAAAAAAATAAAGGAAAAAGTACTCACTCTCCAGTTGACGAGAAGGGCTAAGTACGTCTCTGCCCGACATCATACCGCTCCAACAGAAAATGAAATCAGCTGAAGCGCTACCGAGCAGACGCAGAAACCACATTGATTGTCTTACACTTAATGGCACATCTTCTAACAAGGAAGGCAAAATGTTGCGTGAAAAGTCTAGGTATTGCATCCCGTCCAATCGATTTGGGAGAATAAATGGTCCAATGAGCATACCGATCACCATGCCAGCCCAAACATTCATCGAAAATGTTTGTTGAAAATGACCAAACATGAGTGTTGCGAAAGTTATTCACCCCATTACGCGTGAACGTAGATTCGTCTGTCACCAATATGCACTTCAAAAAGTCCGGATTATTGTCATGTTGATGCAACAACCACTCACAAATCCGCACTCTTGCTGGAAAATCGTCAGGTTGAAGGGCTTGTACACGTTGGACGTGAAACGGATACAGCCCCTCTTCACGCAGCGTTTGCCACACTTTAGTTTTTGATACTTGCACTTCTCTAGCCACGTCTCTAGTGCTTGTTGTTTTTTGAAACGCAATTGATTATACGAGTTCGTTTACCTCTACACGCGTGACCGTAACCTTCGGTTGAAGGTTGCATACTAACCTGACACACTGACCCCGACCCAGTTCTGCCGTCGGGTTGAGACCTTGTAACAGTCGGGGATATCGCGGCGGGTCGCGGCTACAGGACGGTATTCAGATATTTTTGATGTTGCAGAGCCCTTTATCTAGGTTCCCTTAAGACATTGGTGTATATGGTACTAAGAAAAATTGCTTATGTTTTCAAATCTACACGTCGTGTAAAGGAAAACCCCAACTTTGCAGACACGCTGTATATTTTTTAAGAAAAAATTGGTACGCCAATAGTTTTTTGCTAAATAAAAAGTATTTTTGAATTCCCCGTTCAATTTAAAACAAAGGATCTCTCTCCTTCGATGCGCCATTTTTGAGTAAAAAAATAAAAACCGTTCTATTGTCCGAGAAAATTAATGTAATAATTGAATGCAATTTAGCAGCAAATATCTAGTTGCTCTGGAATATGTCACTGGCTTTTGACATCTGACAAGTCTCTGTTACCTTTGTCAGTGGTATCTTCAAAAAATTACTCAAAATCCGCAATTTGAATCAATGATTCTGTTCACGGACGAAGCTAATTTTTCTCGAAATGCCATTCAGAATTTCCACAATAATCATTTGTGGGCAGAAGAAAATTCCTATGCCGAAACCGAAACGCATTTCCAACACCAATTTTCGGTTAACGTATGGGCAGGAATTATTGGCAACCACTTTATTGGCCCATTCTTCTTGCCGGGACGATTTGACCGTCAGATTTACCTCAATTTTCTTCAACAACAGTTGCCTTTGCTGCTTGATGATGTTCCGTTAGTAATTAATTTTTATTTGGCAAAAAACCATTGGCGCACGATTTTTTTCTTAAAAAATATCGAAGTCAATACCCGTACGCACGCCACTGTTGAACCTAAACATTATTTTTGCATTGAAAAATATGCAAATTTATTAACTTTCACTACGTACTAAATATCAGTGAAATATCTGAAGCGGTTCTGAAAATATTAATTAATTTCCATTTTTTCCCTAAAATTTCAACACCCCGAGTTTTTGTAAGGAAACATTTTTGGACCATAGTTTATAAAGCAAACTAACATTAATTTTTCATGTTGATTCACATGCTTAAATATTCACATATCATTATGGAGCACCCTGTATAATATAAGATAAATATAACGTAAAATATCTAAAGTATCAGCACTCGCGTTCGAAGAATTATGGTCAAATAAACGTGCTCCAACCTGTCTTGATGGTGCCACCTGTGCGACAATTCTCTGCATGCCTGTTCCCCCATCACCGAAAATTTTCGCTTGTATGCATAGTATTTGCTACAAACAAATACCGACATGTGCTGCTCAACACGTTTCCCCTCTGTCGCTGCGTAAATATACGTTTCCCGTATACCAGACACTACTTTGTTTTTCGGATATAACCCGACGCGAAAGGGTTAAGAATACAGCCCCGAATTTGTTCAACATTCCCCTCAGAGCTCGATGTGGAGGGGCGTCCTGAGCGTTGGTCATCTTTCACTTCTCGGCCTTCCCGAAACCTGTTCAACCACTTCTTCACGGTTGGCTCCTTCAGAGAATTGTCGCCGAAACCTGTTTCAAACACTCAAAAATCTCACGGGTTACTTTCAACTAGGACACGTAAATCCTACTTACTCGCACTGCGCTCCGGCTCGAACTGAGCATAGAGAGAGGGAACCACCGGTCCACCCCTCCACAATGTCTTGAAATGACGCCCCGAATGGACTAGTTTAGGAAAAATGAAACAAGATGTTGAAAAAATTATTAATTTATCTCTAAAAACAAAAAAGTTACAGCCCATCAAAGTTATATATTTTTATTCCGTCTGTACGTTTCGTGTGACGTCACACTTCAGTATCCGCGGCCGATTCCTGTGCCCGAGCCGACTCAATATCCAAAACATATGCACAGACACACATACAGCGGGACACATGGTAGGCTAAACGTCTTCCGCCCCAATTTAATTAGTTGACTGCATATACGATCGGTTATGAGCGAAATAAGAAAAAAAGGTTGTTATAAATACTGTACCGTTCCAAAATGTACGAGCACAACAATTACAACCCCTAATAAACATTTTTTCTACGTACCTTCACATGCGGCGTCCATAATGGTATGAACTTACGCAGTACTCAATAGTTATCAACTGGAAACTACGTGTCCGAGCGCTCAGGTGTGCCTTATGAATTGTTTATAGACTAATGACTAAACGCACAGACGCTGTCGAATACCTACGAAACAAGACGCTGGGCACTAGAGAAGTGTGACGTCAGACGCGAACGAACGACAGCAATGATTTCGCGCTATAATGCGCCAAATCTAAGTATCAATTTCTCTGTCATTATTGGCCGATTTCAATAATGTTTTCACTGGCGGATTATATTTAGTCTATATTCTGCTGGTATGTCATTACTTATGCGATTGTGAATATCACGAAACTTCTCCATTGTTTATACGTAATTTCCGGACAAACCTTGTATATTAATCAGTATGGCCCACCCTATACAATGCAACTGATATGTACTCACCAATAATTAGGCGCTGAGAAAACGGTGATGCACTTGCCATCGTGTGCCACCTCATATCCTTCCTGTTTTACCTCGTGGCTTCGGATAATGTAATCCAGGTTGTTCAATTCTAGGAACCGCTTGGTGACATCAGGTCCAAACTGGCAGCCGACTCCTCGTTTGCTGGGGGCCCGCCCCGGCTGCGGTTGAGGGTCCGACCATAGCAGCTCGCACATCGGACCCTCCTCAGGCGGTTGCCTGTTTCGGTCCAGCTTGCAAATCTCGTCTAACGTCACGTCGTCTCGCGTAAACAAACCGCCATGCATCACCTTGCAAAATGAATAAAGGTAATTTAGGATGTACGCTGGTCAGGTGCGAGATAAGTGAAAGTCTCCTATACTGTGTGTACAGGGTGGCCAACTAAGAATGCGAGGAAATGTATCTGGGAACCTATCCATCGTAGAGGCTTGCGAGAAAAACAGTTATTACTAAAACGGCTAAGAGAAAAACCTGGAAAATATTTTCAAGTTTCTGAAATGACCGCTAGAGAGCGTAACTGCAATCTTCAATCAAAAGGGTGATGTTGCTGTGAATTCCGCTATATTAACCTAACAAAAAAATATCTGATCTTCGAATTCGAGGATAATCTGAACCTTATTATGTTTGACAATGTTTGCTGTATCTCTAAAAATAAAGTAGTGGGGGTATTCAAATGTTTCCGTAAGATAACCCTGTATCTTCTAACAGGCTGATCCGATTATAACAAACTTGGGCTACTTGAAAAGATCTATTCTTGGGCTACAAACGTATAGTGGGACTTCGGGAAGCTGGACTTTCTTTTCGGGCAATTGCAGTTAAGAGTGCAAAGAAGTGTAGACACTGTGGTTAGGTGTTGTCAGGCATGGCTTCGAGAAGGCCGTACGCAAAGAGCAAGGGGCACTGGACGCCGCCGTAGAACAACAGACCGTGAAGATCGCCGCCTAAGATTATTGGCCTTAAGGGACCGTTTCTCCACTACCAGGTCCATTGCAAATGAATGGTTTGCAGAATACGGAAGACCTATTGGCATGCGAAGTGTTTACCGACGAATGAGAAGTTTTGGCTTGTTTTCGTACCGGCCATACTGGGTCCTCCCTTTAACTCGAGAACACCGACGTAATCCGCCTTCAGTGGTGCAGACAACGGTCACTCTGGGATCAGGAATGGAACAGTATTGTCTTTAGTGACGCGTCTCGATTTTGTTTAGGCATGCACGATGGTCGTGCCAGGGTTAGAAGGCGACGTGGTGAAAGGAGGAATCCACAGTTTTTTGTTGAAAGACATGTTCATCACACTGTTGGAGTTATGGTTTGGGGTGCTATAGCTTATGGTTCCAGGTCACCGTTAATCTTCATCAGAGGTAACATGAACGCGCAGCGTTATATCCACGAAGTTCTAGAACCCCATCTTTTACCCTATCTTGACACCCTGGCAGATCCAACTTTCCAACAAGATAATGCCCGACCACATGTTGCAAGAGTCACAAGAGACTTCTTTCAACATAATGATGTCACATTGTTACCATAGCCACCAAGATCTCCCGACTTATCCCCAATTGAGCACGTGTGGGATATGATGGGTAGGAGATTGCTCAATTTGCAACGTCCTCATCAGACTCTAGAAGCACTTCGAGAGGAGTTGGTGGTTGCCTGAAATGAGATACTACAGGAGGACATTGGCCACCTGATTAGAAGCATGCCTAGGCGCGTTGGAGAATGCGTAGCATATCAGGGTGCATCCACACATTATTAAAGGTCAAAGGGCTTTAAAGCAGTGCAATCATTTTGAAATTTTTATCATTTACTTATTATGCTTCATTAAGTACTTATACAAAATTTTATTAAAATAAAACCATTTAAACTGGGTGTTCGGATTTATATGTCACTTAGTATATTTGAATTTTTGTTAGTTTTACATGTGGTCGCTAGAGGGCCTTTTATTTTAACTGTTCTTGAATATTTTTTCAGGAATTACTTTTTATTATACAGTTGTGGCCCTGAAAAGGACCAATTTAAAAAAGAAAGGTTTTCAATGCCCCAGTAGATGCTCGAAATCACGTTATATATGCATTTCTGAAACCAGTCATGGGTAGACAAAATTACAGTTTCAATTTCGGCTTTCCGTATTTTACGTATTGCATTAGGAATCCTGTTTTCAAGTCTGGTGGTCGCGAAGGCCATGGAAAAAGACTTTCTCTTCCAATCCACCGCTGTTGAAATACTGCATTAATATACTCTCTCATAATAATAGCAAAATATGCTGGGCAACCATCCAACTGCAAAAACAAGTTTTGCTGTGTTTCTAGTGGCACATCTTCTAACAACAGTAATTGGTTATTCAAAAAGTCAAGAAAGACATTGCCATTTAACTATTAAAGGTGGTTTCATCGGTTCAAAGAATTTGAAATAAAATTCTCTATTTCGCGTATCATGCCTGACATTCAATGACAAAAGTTCAACCTCCGATCAAAGTCTTCCTCTTTCAAGGCCCGATGCAAAACGACATGATAAGGGTGGATTCTAAAAGTAATTAAGAAAGTTCAATTTAAATAAATCCCTATATTTTGATAGCCATTAGAACTTACCTATGGTACTTCAAAATATTTTGAACCGTTGTTCGTGATATGCCCAACTCGAGGGATTAATGCCCTTGTGCTAAAATGAGGATTTCCTTCAACATATCTCAGTACGCGGTTAATATTTTCTTGTTATTCCAATTCTTTGCCTGTGAAACGTATGTCAAAAACCACCATTGGCTCGTAAGCTCGCCACTAATCGGGGAAAACTCTCGCATCGCAAAGACACCGATTTGGATATCGAGACGCGTAAACCCTTTTTGCTACTGCGGCATTCCGAATATATTAAAAATAAACTGCAAGAATATCAACAGCTTTATCATTCCCAAATCGCATTTTGTAAGTACAAAAATTGCTCAAAGTAAAGCCAAACTATTGACAACTATTGAAAATTTGAGAATTATTTATGTTTTGATTAGGTATTTGTTTTGTTGTATTCCATTGTCTTTTTCGTTTATACCCATAGTGAATATGCATTTATAGAAAAAGTGTGCCTTTTGTTATTAGCATTACTTATTTACCTGTTAGCGATATTTTGTAATATTGTCAAAAAGGGTAATTTTATTCTGATGAATAAAAAAATGTCGAGAAAAATTAGTTTGAATATATAAAAATTTAAGCGATTTCAGTATAAAACTTTCTTTGGTCTAAATTAGGTTACGAACAAGATATCGAGATGCGGTTTTCGCGAGCTTGTTTAGACATCGTTTAGAGACTTATTCATGAAAAATCAAACCAATGCATACATTTTTTTGAGAAAATTAACCATTTGTCGGAATGTCGACTCCAGCGGCCACATGTGCAACTAACAAAACATCAAATATTATAACATTTTTAGCCAAAAAAAGCTCTTTTCAGCTAGCCCAAGTTTGTTGAAATCGGTTCAGCCGTTTCGAAGATACAGGATGTTTTTTACGGAAACCTTTGAATACACCTCACCAGTTTATTTTTACAGATACAGCAAACATTGTTAAACAAATTAGATAATAACTGTTTTGCCGCAAGCAAGATGGATAGGTTCCCAGATACAGTACCTAACATTCTTAGTTGGCCACTCTGTACAAAAGAAAGGTGAAGAATATTTACACCAAGAGAAGACACTGCATGAAATGTCTTCAACTTGATTGACCTTGGATTTGACTTGCATTTCTGATTTACAACCAAAACACTGCTTACAGTCTACGAGGGAATCGACCTTGGTTAGGTGATTCGTTCATAGATGGCCATGCACCGAGGCAGGTCACGGTTTTTGGCTGCAACGTAATGATGTCATACGAAATAATATTTATTCACTCAATATACAAAGAGACATGAGTAAATAAATATAGAATAAAAACAGGCCAAATAGGAGGCATTGCCAAATTACAAAAAAGTACAACAACTAGTCACATTATATTATGTATTTACTTGATGTTCGTATTTATGAGCTTATGAATTTCAGTCCTAGATATACAGGGTGTTTTCAAAGTGGAGTCATTTATTTGAACTGCTTGCAGGACTCGTCAAAAGAAGTTGATATACCAAAAATCACCTATATAAAAGTTGCATAATAAAAGAAATAGTAAAAGATTAAAGCATTTAAAAAATAAGCATGTTATTAGACATATTTTTTGACGGCTCGACCACTGCCGAGTAAAATCTTAGCGTTTTTTGTTTACTACTGTTATCTAAATTTGGCAAACTTTTTGTGTTATTGTATGGTTTTCAGTACGAGTCTTTGGTTTGCTCAATTGTATGTATGTATTTTAACAGTGCGTATGCTTTCATTTGTCTAATTATTTTGTGCGAAAAAATGGCCCATGTTTACGAAAACAATGAACTAGTGGACATAAACTAACATACGGGGAGCGCCAACAAAATGCAGCCGCAGCATGTAGGTTGTATGCGGGAAGGTTTCCTTTAAGAAATCATCCGGCTCCACGGATGTTTGTAAATTTAGTTATTAGCTTCGTGACACAGGATATTTAAAGAGCAACGAAGACGTCACGCTGGAAGACCTGCTCAACCTGAAATGTTTCAAATTGAGGAAGGTATTTTAGAAATGGTCGAAGACGACCCAGTGTGGAAGACAATATGACAAGAACAGGATTATCCATATCATTATCAATATATACAAGCGTTACAACCTCAAGATCATCCTAGAAGAATTGCATTTTGCCAGTGGCTTTTAGAACAGTTCAGCAGAAATTGATATTATACGAAATTAATTTTGTGTTGGGCAGTAGAAAATCCGCATGCTATAAAAATAACTCATTTTTAACATAGATTTTCATTAAATGTTAGGGCTAGCGTGGTAAATTTCATGATTATTCCACCTCCACCGACTGATGAAATTTAGATTTTGTTCGACACAATCTGCCGCAATTATTAGAATATGTTCCTCTACATGTGAGACAGAATATGTGGTTCCTACATGAACATCTAAATAATGAGTTTCCGAATAGACGGATAGGGCGCAATGGACCCATTTCTTGGCCTGCTCGCTCCCCGGATTGGGAGCCATTTGAAAGAATTGGTGTATCATGATGGAGCAGTAAATACTTCAACAGTGCACTGAAAATGCTTGTGATTTAATTCGTGGACACCAGGATTGTATTTTCGAAGCTTGTAGAGTCGTTGATTCGCCGAGCAAGATTTTGCGTTAATCGGACAAATGGGGACAATTTTGAACAGTTTTTGTAAAAACGGTATCCATTTAACTTGATAATAATTCTTTTAAATAATTTTCAATTATGTAAAGTAACTCTCTTATTATGCAACTTTTATGTAGGTGATATTTGGTATATCAACTTCTTTTGAAGCGTTCTACAAGCAGTTTAAATATACTGAGTGACAAAAAAAGGTAAACACCTACGTATGTTTATAAGGACTTAAGAATTTTTTACATATCGGTTTATCTAGCCATGAACAACAAGTTATAAAATAGTCAGGTTTTTCTGTTAAGTTTTTGTGGTGAATTCATGTATTGTTTGGTGATAAAGAAACATTCAGTTTTCGTACATTTACGGTGTCAGTTAAATGTTAAATTTCATGTAGCTTATTGAGAAGCCTTTTTGTGATTGCTCAAAAATGCCTAGAGGGCGTAGAATTAGCCGGATGTCCCAGCTAAGGGACTTTGAGCCGGTCTATCGATAAGAGTTCTCAGAAGGACCAATATATCCTTACTCATTATACTGCAGTGTGAACGAGCGTGGGCTCAGGAAGGCCGAGGACACTGAGCGAGGAGTTCTGGAAGTCCCAGAAGGACCACAGAGCGACAAGACCGCCGGTTAAGACTTCTGGTTCTGAGATACAGATTTAGTAATACTCGAACCATCGCTAATCAGTGGTTTGAAGAGGATGGAAGGATGGTTGGTATGCGTATGGTACAGGGTCCGCCAAAGGAACCTGACGTTTTCAGAATGGATAGTACGAAGCTGTTTTTTGACGTAGAACATCGGTTACAGTGGGCAAGACATCGGTAGTAGATGCCATTTCAGTAGTCATGGAGCTGTGGACAAGTGAACATCGCGCATTTGTTGTCGAAACGTATTTTAAAAATCACGACTCGGTGATCATTACCACAGCGTCTATTTCGTACATATTTCAATGTCGGACGTCATGGTTCTGTTCCATGCCGTAACACAATTAAGTTGTGGGTCAAAAATTTTCGTCGATCTGCATCTGCAATGAAAGCTAAGCCACCAGGAATGCGTCGAACAGTTCGGACTACAGCCAATATTGAGAGGGTGCGAACAGCGGTGCAGCAAAGTCCACGTCGTTGAGCTAGGCTACAAGCAATTAGTCTAAGGCTTTCAGAAACAACAGTGCGGCGTATTTTGCATAAGGATTTACATTATCACCCTTACAAATTTGCGATGGTTCAAGAACTGACAGCTGAAGACTTTGTGAACCGTTTGACTGCAAGCAACCAGCTTCTGGAACTTTTGGATGAAAACGCTTTAGGTGGCTTAATTATGTCTGATGAGGCGCATTTCGAGTTATCAGGCTACGTAAATAAGCAGAATTTTCGCTACTGGTGTGCAGAAAAAACGAGAGAACTTCACCAGCGACCCCTTCATAGTCGCAAGGTTACTGTTTGGTGCGGAGTGTCGCGATTCGGCATAATTGGACCCTATTTTTTTGAGGACGATGCTGGAAATTCTGTCACGGTCAATTCGCAACGTTATCTGGAAATGTTAAACACATTTTTGGAACCACAGCTTCGTCGACGGAACATAGATTTAAATACTGTATGGTTTCAGCAAGATGGCGCTGCAGTGCATACAGCACGAGCAACAATGGTTCGACTGCGAGAAATGTTTCCAGGAAGAGTCATTTCGCGGAATGGAGATGTTCCTTGGCCGGCAAGGTCTCCCGATCTCACGGCTTGTGACTATTGGTTATGGGGTTATCTCAAAAGCAAGGTATATTTAACGAGCTCAAGGACCATTGAAGAATTGAAGAAAAACATTCGCAATGAAATTAGCGCGATTCCGATGAGTATGGTACAGCGCGTAATGGGGAATGTGCGAAACCGTTTGGAAGAGTGTGTCCGCAGTGAAGGACATCATTTGACCGAAGTTATTTTCCATACATAAAATTCGATTACTTATATATGAAAATAAATATCTTGAAAGATACATTTGTAGTTTCATATTGAAAATCATCAGGTTCCTTTGGCGGACCCTGTATATCGCCGAATACGACAGTTTGGCCTTTTTTCTTATCGCCCACATTGAGTGCTACCTCTCACAGCTGAACTTCGGCGTAACCGTTTGCTCTGATGTAGAGAAAGAGTTCTATGGGAGCGGGAATGGAATTAGGTGGTCTTTAGTGTCTAGGGATGCACGATGGTCGGGCAAGAGTGAGAAGGCGACGTGGTGAAAGACGTGACTCACAGTTTGACAGAGTGCGTCACGTTCATCACACCGTGGGAGTTATGGAATTGGGTGCTATTGCTTATGGTAGCAGATCACCACTAATTTCCATCAGAGGCAATATGACAGCTCGACGCTATATTCAGGAAATAGTGGAGCCTCATCTTATTCCATACCTAAAAACCACCGAAAACCCATTTTTTCAGCAAGACAATGCCAGGCCGCATGTTGCCAGAGCATCGTTAGCCTTCATGGATCAACATCGCGTCAACCGTTTACCTTGGCCACCACGATCGCCTGACCTATCTCCAATTGAACATGTCTGGGACATGATAGGTCGTAGGCTCTTGAATTTGCAACACCCTCCACAGACTTTAGCAGCTCTTACTCACGAAGTTGCAGTAGCCTGGAATGAGATACCCCTCTAGGATATCGACCACCGTATCAGAACAATGCCCAAGCGTGTCAATGAGTGTATAAGAAATCGTGGATTCTCAACACATTATTGAACCAGCTTCTGCAGTCAGATGACGAATCAAGCTGAAAATTTAATCATTTTACTAGTAAGGGACACTGAACGTATATGCCAAAAATTATTAAAATCGGATAACAATACGTAGGTGTTTACCTTTTTTTGTCACTCAGTATAAATTACTCAACTTTGATATCTAAAGGTAACAAACCTTTTTTTCTTAAGTTCAACGTTTTTTGTTTATTTTAAAAACATTTATATACACATAAGTTTTAAATGTTCCAGTTTCTTTAATGTATTCAGTTTTCATTAAAAACACTATTTTTGTTGTATTTTTTTATGCGGACACCTCTCTTGAACTGACACTTTCAGTCGGTCCCGTTGGTGCCCGTCCAAAGGAGATTTCACTGTACACCTTTTTCAATTAGCACGTTAGCATCAGTCATTTGTTTTATCGTCACTTACCAATACTTTCTTATTTAAACAGTGGGCTAGTGGAAGCCAGTTGTAAACCTCTGTAAAAAGGTCGGCCATTTGAGCAGTGTATTTGGATTTGACTTCTCCATCAAAACCATACATTTGATTCATTGTAGCACTCTCGTGATTGCCTGAAATAAATTATAACAGTTTATTTTTACTATCAATGTAAATCTTGCAAATCGTATTGAAGCAATATGCTTCAGTAAAGTGACGCTCGATAACGTGATACAGGTTGTCGAAGTGTAATTCAAAAATAGTTTTTCTCTATATCTCAAGATGCTTTTGTGCAGGAAAGAATGGTATTACCCAATGGCAGGAAAGAACGCTCGTGTGGAAGTGAAAAATGTATTATACCGGGTGACAATGAAAATTGGAAACACGCTGTATTTTTTTGGCAAATAAAGATATCGCTCCAAGATTGGGACATATTTAGTTAGTCATTAAGAGGCATCTCTTGAAAGATGAATGGGTTATTTCTCCCGTCCGGTTTAACCGTTTCTCAAATGGAAACCTGTATATTTTCTTCCATAATCGTAGTCTATGCAAAATTCCCTTTCCAACGATGTGTCAAAAGTGACATTTTCGTTTTAAAATGGCGGCGCTATAAACAAATTTGTGAATAACCTAAAATCCGCCATTATGCTTACAAGACAAAAAATATTTTAATCTGTCAAGGTGGCGTGATCAACAAATGTCTATTAATACAGGCTAATTAAATGAACGCTTGTCGTTCTATTTTTCAAGTTAGTATTATTAGAAAAAAAAAATCAGGAATCCGCATTTCGACAAAGGATTTCTCATAGATTTTAAATAGGACTCTGTACACATTTTTCAGATATCTTATTCTACCTAAAGTTCTCTATTCAGTGATGAACAAGTTTGTGAATTAACCTGCACAAGCTATAGGTAATACAAAACAAAAAGTAGGTCTTTTTTATTATTGACTCTAAATGAAAACGCATTTCCAACAATGTTCTGTAAGCTACTATCGGTTTGACAAATTTCAAATAGCATTTATTTGAAAAAAATAGTACGCTGTGGAAAACAAATCAGTCAATTCATTGCGTACCCATTATTGTTAGTTATTTGACGTTTGACAATCTTTGTTTCACCTAAATTTATTTTTACTTATTCCTATTCCATAAAAGGTAAACCAACAGTATTTTTTTACTGAGTTTTACAAGAAACAAGCAAGTTGATATGTTACGAGAGCCACGCTATATATTTTGGGATACACGAAAACTAAAAACTATTTTTCGAAAACTAGTTTATTTACGTTCAAAGTATTCTTCTCCAGCATCAATGCATTCTGTAGCCTGACCTTCCACAAATGAAATGCTTCTAGCCAGTCAGTTTTTGGAATGCCTTCAACAAACTGATTAATTGCTTGTTCGATTTCCTCTTCGGACGAAAATTTTCGATCACGCAGGTTTTTTTTTTTCAAATTATTGAAGACCCAGAAGTCACACATTGCCAAATCTGGCGAATAAGGCTGATGCTCCAGCATTTTGATGTGGCGCTGGCGTAAAAACTCTACAGTTAGTTGGGCAGTGTCGCTAGAGGCATTGTCGTGGATTGCACGCAACAACTTCTTTTAAATGAAGATGATCATGCAAAATGGTGTGCACTGTTGCGGATCCTACTCCAAGAGTTGTCTCTATAGTCGCATATGTGCAGCGAGAATCTTCCTCAATTAGCCGCTAAACTTTAGCAATTTTTTCTGGAGTCACACTAGAACCTGGCCTACCACTACGTTCTTCATCATCCAGTGAAACACGCCCTCTTTTAAATTCCGCATACCAGCAAAACACTTACCAGGGACGGAACTTCATTACCAAATGCCTGTTGTAACCGTTCGATACATGGATGTTCAGTTAAACTGAATTTAAAGTCATAGTAAATTAGATAACTCTCTCGAAACAACTCCATGTTTCATCTCAAATTTGTTTAGACCACGTGCTTGCAAATGAACTGAATGCGACGACTTACTAATAAAGGACTTCCCTTTCTAATAGTGCACTGTTGTCGGTTTTAACTAGTATAGTTAATGCACATCTCAAAATATACAGCGGGCTCCTCATATTAATATTCGGTGAATGCAGAAAAAAATCTAGAAATGCTTGTGCGTTATACGCTCAGCGATATGCTAATAGAAGACATCCAAGTTATTCATACTTTTTCAAGTTAGAAGCAAAGTTTAGAAATGAGAATGACAATGGTAATGAAAATAACTCTTCTCTCTCTCTTCTGGGAATCCGCATAGGTGCTATATTTTTTTATGAACCCTTAAATGGGAAAGATTATCTTGACTTTTTGCAAAATTAAATACAAGATTTTCTTGATGGATGCCCACAACAGCAGAGAAGTTACAAGATATTTAACGGATAGACTCGGAAATCATTGGCTAGGGACAAACGGTCCTATTAGGCGGCGATTTAACCATTCTAGACTTTTGCATTTGGACCTACTTGAAGAAGAAGGTTTATGTCAATATTTTTTAAACAATGGGCTTGCAGAAACCATAACAATGCTACCAAAATAATGAAGGACGCATTGGACATTATTAGCTTTAATATGAACGTTTAATAGTTTTTAGTTCTTAATTTTGTAATATTTTTTCATTTTTTCTGCACAATTAACGCTAATGAGTGTACCTACCGTCTGCAAAAAAAAAAATCGAGGCAAGAATGAAAAAGTGATCAGGTTCTGAGTTTCACCAAAATTTTGCTTCTTGCGTTAATTTTGAACATGGGTGTATATACTAGTTTTCTAACTTTATTATAAAGGTAATTAATATGATTCCATTTTAGATTTTGGCCACTGATTTTGCCTGAATACTAAATGAAAGTTGATATATGTATATGAGGAATAGTATAGGACCTAAAACAGCCCCTTGTGGAACTTCAGTCCTGATAATATCAGGATCACTTAGGCCCGTATCGTCAGTCGTCCCTACAATTGTAGGGCGCGTTTATGGCCTCCTTGATTGCCATACTCTTTCCTCTCCTTCAAAAATTTCTAGATTACACTCGTCCCGTGTCATCGTCAGCGATCTCCTATTGTTAAGATATGTTTTCCTTTTAAATTGTAGGAAATTTCAGGCTGATAAAACATGATATAACTCAAACGCAAGCACAATTTGATGCAAATAGATGTTTGTGAAATAACCTCAAAATAGAGTTCTGACACGGAGAAGCAGAAAACTATGACAATCAAGGAGGCCATAAAGGCGCCCCACAATTGTAGGGACGACTGACGATACGGGCCTTAGCCCTAATTTATTAATCCGGGGCGTAAAACCTATGGCACAATCTTGACCAACGAGAAGGCATCCTTGAAGCAGTGGATCTAATGAATATAGCGATTTTCTTTTGAAATGTGTCAAACTAGATTTGTGAAAGATGAAAAATTTTGTCACGTTATCCTCCGTGATAGCCGCTTTCGGGGCGCCTGGGCGTGGCTCATCAAAAAGCGACGTGCGACCACGTTAAAGCTCGTTAAACAAATTTTTGACGGTCGCCATCGAAGAGTAAGAGTCATCGTACGCAGCATCAAATCGCTCTTTGATTTCGCTGCGCAATTTCCCTTCAAAAATCAAGAACTGACCGATAATGCTCTTTTTTTATTTTTCTCCATTCCTCCACACGCGGTAAATTACTCTTGCGATAGTTGCGCCATCGGGCGGTGAGGCTAAGTACTTATCGGACCACCGTCGTATATTTTCTCATTTTTAAACATAGACAAACACACAGATGTACACTACCGTTCAAAAGTATTTGAAGCTTGAGTTGAACCTGTGTCACCATACTTTTTTTACAATATCTGTCACCGTAGACTTTGCGACATTTATTTGTTTAGCAATATCCCGAAAACTACTTCCTTGAGGAAACAATTTTATGATTAAGACTCTGATTGTACCGTTTGTGGCTTTACCACGCGACATTTTAAACCAAATTGATTCACAGAAGTGATTCTTAAATCAAAACGTCAAATTGTAAACACTTTCTTGTTTCCATGGCCTGCTATTATTTTCTTTTTAATATTGTGTCTGGTCATTTATGTGTCAGCAAAATGTTGCGTTGTTATCAATATTACTTTGATATTATATTGCAGTATCATATTATTTGAAAACAGCTTTGTTAATATAATGTGCAAACGATATATTTCATTGTTTTCTAAAGGAAAAACTACTAATTTTTTACGTTACAAAAATAAACAAACTTTTAGATAAAATTAGATAATGTCCAAACATTTTTGTGTGAGGGCTCGTATCTGAAGTAGCATTCGCATGATTATGAACAATCTTTGTTCATACTCGGTCCATCAATTGATTGAGTGCTGTTGAGATTTTATTCTAGAATTTTTTCCATCAACAAAAATGCACCCTGCGTCGTTTATATCTTTTACGCTGCAGAAAAAAATGGCACTGTCATCCTCCGGCTCATTTTCTTCCACTGCTGCGATTGTCAAGACTAACGAGTCGTCATTATAATAGCACCTCACCGTCTATGATATCAAACAGATTGCACCGAGGGCCGCTTATCCAATAACACTACGTGTTTTACAGTTTTTTGATTCACCAACAGCACCACGTTGTAGTATAACTTCAGAAGGTACCACTGTCATCTGTACACTGCATTATTAAGAAATTTAACAATGACTTATTCCATTCAAGAAAGGGTAGAAATAACAAAACTGTATTACCAAAATGGGAGCATTGCAAGAGCTACTGCCCTGTTTTTTAATGAGTTACATCCGGACAAATATTTTAACGATAAGTATGTGGCTAAGTTGATAAGAAAATTTGAAGAAACCCGATCTGTGTCGTCTCCATAGAAATCAACATTGACGGGTCAGAGTTTTTCCCACAATATACCTGGAGAGTCAAAATGGGAGTACGACCTTTTCGTTGGCCACCATGTATAAATAAGGAACTTGAAAGTACTCAGTATTCGTACAATCACCCTTCTACATATTTGTGTTTACGCATATCAGTTCAGCGTCTAGAGAAGTCACGACGGATATGATAAAGTGCGAAAAAATTATAACCTTACCTCGAGACATAAAGAAATGATTAGGATACAGTAGCTTGAAGCCAAATAAGGTGAATATACACTCTACGGAAAACGATCCTCGATCCACGAAGTCTCCATTGAAAAGATATGGATTCGTTTCTGAAGGTAGACCGTTGAGCTCAAATATGTGCATGAGATCGTAAAACTGGCCATGGATATCACCGCATACAGTAAACTTGTCGTCATCCCCGAATGTGATGTCAATAAGTGAGGGCTTTTTCATGAAATACGCCTTTATGTCTAAAAGAATCTGGAACAAAGAAAATTTTACCGTATTGCAGCTAATATGTACTAGGGTCACTCTTATTTTCAGCGTAAAAAACTGTTTCAGGCCCGTACAATCTAAAATTTGCGTCTAAAGTAAGAGTGTTGATTCAGTATGTATCATAAATTTAAGATTACGATTCTTTGAGTAATTTCAAGACAAGAAGTGCATATAAACATAGGCCCGTAAATTCTTCATTCTCAAGATACAGGGTAATCAAGTTTAAAAAAAATGGTTTTCCATAAATTTCTTAAATATCCTTTACCTAATTTTGTTGTAATTTGGCGGTGGTATTTATAGCATTAGGGAGCTAATTTAGCACTAACTTGACTAAATTTATTAAGTCCAGTGGGGTCTCGATCGGGATCTGAATGAATATTTGTGACAAAATATATGCGCCACTGACTTTTGGGATTTTTTTTATTATGCTCTTTAGATTAAGCAAATAGAAATATGTACAACTCTTTTGTCTCTTTATTTTTTTTTCGTATTTTGCTTAGTTTTCGAGAAAAAAGTCCACTTAATGGCTTAGCCCTGGACCACACAAGGAATATGGAGAAAAGTTTCTTTTGGAAATAATTTTTTTATATTCTTTTACTAATTATGTAACGACAACAAATAAACATTACATTAACATCTAAACCAATGAATTTCACTAAACTGAGGAATAGTAAATAATAATGAAGGGTTGCCTTGGAAAACGATTGAAGCATTTAGTAAACAACTTGACAGTCGTCAACTTAGTATTTATATAGTAAGCTATTAATCCATAATTTTTATAAAAGATATTCTTAGTGGTTATTTTTTGTCCAATATAGTTCAATTTACTAATAGTAATGATAGACGCATTTATCATGAAAGATTTCCTCGGCATGTAGTGCTGAAACAGACAGCTTTCAAAGATCGACAGTTGTCATCGGAAGGCCTGCAACGGTACGAACAGTTCAAATTGAAGAAGCTCCTCATACCAGTACTCGGAAAATAGCTGAAGATCTGAATATTACCCATGTCGCAGTGTGGCAGATTTTGAGAGTCCAGCAGCCTATTATGACTGGTAATCTAGTAATATTTAAAAATTCCCCATATCGGCAAAGGACACATAATTCTGATGGATCCGTCAATGCTAGGTAGACAGAGACATATTTTGTTTTGGTCTTTATACGCTACAGATTAAATTTGTACTTGCTAAAAGCTCGTTTATTTTCCGATTTTCTAAGTCGCAATTCAATTATTAGCTTCCACAACAATCAGATTTGGGCCGAAAACAATCCACACACCTTAATAGAACATGATTTTCAGGAAGTTTCAATATTTGGGTTGGAATTGTCGGTGACGCGGCCATCTCATTGGGACTCATTTTCTTCCACCCAGACTTAATGAACACCGAAGGTTTTTAGAATTCGTTTTACCTGGACTTTTAGAAGAAGTTTCAGTCATTGAAAGATTCCGTATGTGGTAGATGCACGACGGGGTAGGGATGTTCGATACGATCCGATATTTAGAAGTATCGATACTTTTGCTTCCGATACCCGATATTTTGGTGCGATATTTTTATTCGATACTTGGGTGTATTGATACACTTCACGAGTATCGTCATCTTTCGATCAGAACAGGGTCACAAAGAGTGACTAACTTCAGATTACTTTTCTTCTTTGTTTCCTTCCACTTCACAACCTCACATAATTTATTTTGGACTCCAGTGTTGCCATATTAGGGGGTTTTCCCCATCAAGGGACTTTTTTCTGAGGATTTCTTTTGGGGAAACAGATTTGACTGGGTAGGTGTTATTATGTGAAATTTTATTAATGAGATTACATAATGTACGAACTTGTTATGTATTTATTTGTCTTTAGATTCGGGGTATTTAGCGACATACAAAAAACATATTTGAGGATCCAAGAATACCTAACAAATCGTAAACCTATGGTAACAACAAATAAATTATATTTTTTGGCATTTTTTTAAAAAGTCCTGAATTTAGGGTATTTTTACATTTCGACTGGGGAAACTCAGCTAAGGGACCTGGCAACCCTGTCGGATTCGGTTTCGGGGAACTACACACACATGACACAGTGGTTTTAGTACTGATTGATTAAAGTCAGTTTAAAACAAAACATTATTGTGATAGTGATGCCTCCTGTAAAAGTGATTTGCGGAGCTTTTTTGTAAAATCTGGTTTAGGCGAGAAATGTAAGTTATACAGTTGCGAGGTTTTTCACCTATTTTTTATTAGTGAACAATCTAGTCACGCAGTTGAAAAAAGTAAACACTATTCTGAGGGCTGTCGAAAAAACAACTTCGATTTTCGGCAGTGTATGTTCCGTATCGGAAAGTTTCGATACTTGTAGTACGAGTATAGATATTTTTGTTCCGATATTTTAAAGTATCGATATTTCCCAAAGGGATACGAAGCGATACATGGTATCGATACTTTTCGTGGATCCGAATACTCCTAAGGCGGGGCTTCACCACACTGTAGTGTAGTGGCGGGGCAATTTTTGGATGAAAATTACCATAATCGGTGGTGGGAGAGCAGCACCTATGGCCCCCTCGCTCGCTCGATATGACTCCCTTAAGATTTTCTATGCAGACACCTTAAAGCGTTGGTATACAAAACTTCTATTCAAAGTGAAGTGGATTTACGGAATAGAATCATAAGTTCATGAGACAATAAAAAATACGTATTAATAATAAATAGGTATTTTGAAAAGAGTGCGTAATTCAATGACGAGGTGGCTAGACGGTTGTATTGAAGCCGAAGGGGGCTATTTCCAACATTTAATTTAGTGAAATTTGTTAGACCAGATGTTATTTAGAATTTGTTGCTGTTGTTGCATGATTAGTAATAAAAAATTATGAAAAAAATAATTTCCAAAAGAAACTTTTCCCCATATTCCTTGTATGGCCCAGGGATATGCAATTAAGTGGACTTTTTTTCTCGATAACTAAGCAAGATACGAAAAAAAGTCAATAGACAAAAAATATATATTTCTATTTGCTTAATCTAAAGAACATGAGAAAACTTGCGCAATAGTCAGTGGCGTACAATTTTTTTGTCACAAATATTCATTCAGATCCTGCTGGAGACGCCACTGGACTTGATAAATTTAATCAAGTCAGGGCTAAATTAGCTCCTTAATGCTATAAATACCACCGCCAAATTACAACAAAATCATAGGATATTGAAGATATTTACGAAAAGCATTTTTTTTAATTTTAATACCCTGTATCTTGAGAACGAAGAATTTGCGGACCTATGATTATATGAACTTTCGGTCTTAAAATTATTCAAAGAAACGTCTGTTAAATTTATGGTACATACTTAATTAACATCCTGTGTGTTACTCTATTCTTATAAAAAAATGCGACAAGTAGGTTGTCTCTGTACTTTCCAAGCTAAGCTGTCATCAGTTCATAAAGAATTATGTTCGGTACAAGTTAGCTCCTCTGAGAAAAAAGTTAGCTACAAACATGTAACGTATGTCTTAAAAGTTTTGGCACAAAATATTTATCGGATTTTTTTTTTAATGAAGAAATGCATTTAAGCAGTAACTAATTATCATAAATTACAACTCAATACTTAACTAAACTATACTATCAAATTATGTGGAGTAGCCCCATTCTACTCTACGAGACGCAACTTTTTTCGAATGTCTCTCGTGAGGTTCTGGACGGAATTCAGATCAATTTCTCTCAGTTTTTCGTAAATTCGCCGTCTTAATTGTTCTTCATCTTGGGCTTCACAACCTAAATGATACGCCTTCCTAGGCAGTAAAGCCCAAACATCCTCTATTGTGCGAGCCTACGGCAAGTTTGCAGGACTATCCTTTTTTGGGAAGAAAAAGTATGTTGTGTTGTCGAAGCCAGTTTTGGGTATCTCTTGATTAATGGCATGATGCTAGGTCTGTCCAAAACATGATACGGTCATTAACATGATGTTCGTGGACAAACTGAAGCAATTTGGAAAGACAGTTATCAATATAGCTCTGACTATTTAAAGCTTCACCCGTCACTCTTCCCACAAAAGGTTGGGATACACCCCTCTTAGAAATTGTGCACCAGACAAGGATTTTATCTGCAAATTCCGCTTTATATTTGTATCTAATATTGTCAGGCTATTTCTCCATGTTGTCATTATAAAATCATTCATTTCAGAATTACTTGAAGTGAAATACTTTACGTCATCTAAAATAATGAGTCGCAAAGTGTACCCTCCTCAGTTATCGACAGCATCTTGGTATACGAAGGAGTTGCGCTTGAGAGTCTTTGGGGCACTTAAGTCTCTTTCGATACTTAAGACCATTCCTCCTCAATTCCAACGATAAAGGTACTCTTAGAAGATCTGCATTGACGAGCCAGTCTCCTTGTTGACATTCCATCCTGATTTTTTGCTATTCTTACCAATATCTCTGACCTCTGTGCAGAAAATGCACGTGGTCTTCCACTTTTTAGGAGATTAAGACATCGTATTCCCTGCTCGCACTCCGCTATTGTTCGATAAATGATTCAGCGTGAAATGTTTTCATACTGAGATATTCGACAGATTTCAGCTTTGGGTACCCGCCCAACCAACTTGTACAGGTAGATACTTTCTTATTTCTAATCTATACGACATCTTAAAGCGAAAACTTCAAAATAAATAAATGTCAACTGACAGTAAAGTAAATAAACGAGCTTTTGTTTCCAAAGGCTACTTGATATTATTTTGTGTTTGTTAAAAGTAAAACCGATGAATTTTGTCCCAAAACTTTTAGGACATACGTTATAGGAGTAATAAAATGACAATGAGAATGATAATCGTAGTAATGATAATAATGATGATGATAACGACAATGATAATCACAGAAATGCGTGACATGGTTCTTCGTGATATACATGTCATCTAACATCCAAAAACCTTTTGAGATTGTAAATAATTCGGCAAGCCACAGTTCAAAATAGATATATAAATAATAAATACATTAACGCTGCCATTTTCGTAAAATTTCTTCACAGCACTGACAAATTATCACAGTTTGAACTCGGCGAAGCTACAGGGTCGGCCATAATAAAAATCACTTTTGTTAAGTAAAACCGCGAAGCGCGGACGGAAACGCTGGAAGGCGTTCGATTGAATGCTTCATGCATTTTCAGTAGCCTTGAGTCAATTCACGGGGCAACAGCGCGCCTTCGTGGTGCAAGCGTTATTTGAGAATAATCGTTCTTATGTCACTGTGCGCCGTTTATTTCGAGTCAAAAATGGATTGCGGCGTATTCATCAGTGTCCTAGCACTAATTTAACGAGGCAATTGTTCAGGGGTTCGACATGCCAACAAGAGGTCAAGGTCGCCCGCGGACTATACGAAAGGGTTAACGAATGGCTGAAGTTCGAGTCGATCTAGAACTCTCAACTCGTAGACGTTCAGCGACTATGAGTATTGCTCGTACGAGTTGGGGACGAATGTTGAAGCGTGACTTGAAACTTCATCGATATAATGTTCAAATCGTGAAAGAATTAAAGGACACTGACCTTGCAAAGAGACTAGAATTTTGAGTGTTAGTGCTTGGGTGATTTCCTGATTTGGGAAACATCCTCTTATCAGACGAGGCTCACTTTCATTTGATCGATTTTGTGAATAAGCAAAACTAACGATGGAGTGCGGAGCAGCCGTCGCTGAAGCAACAAAAATCACTGCATTGTCAAAAAGTCACAGTTTGGGCGGCAATATCAGCTAGCGGCTTGATTGGACACTACCTGTTTTAGAACGATCGCGGGCAATCTGTAACCGTTAATTCAGAACGTTATGTTCGAATGCTGAGAGAGTTTTTGGCACTAAAACTCCAAGATTTTGATGGTTTCAACAGAACGGTCCCAACTGTCGCACGTCCAACGTAAGCGTAGTCGTCGTACAGCAAATGTTCCCTAGAATGATATCGAGACGAGGTGACACAGATTGGCCACCACGAAGCCCTGACTTGTACCCACCCGATGCTAATCCAAAACCGTCAACGAATTAAAGCAAAGCATTAGACACGAAATGGCGGCAATCTTGCAAGGCGAGAGCTCGACAATATGAGGTTCCGTTTGGAAGAGGGTTCTCGGAGATCTGGAGGCCATCTTAATGATATCATTTTCAAAATATTAATTGTCAATGCCCTTTTATATCATGAAAATGAGCAAACTCTTCTATGCTTGTGTACATTTTTCGGAAGTGAATTTTATTATAGCCCACCCTGTATTAAATAAAATGTGTTATATTTTCCAAAGAATTCCTATTCTAACATGAAATTATATAACAAATCATTTCAATCTTTTTGTCACTGAAAATAAGTATGGCCCAGAAGCGCAACATACACAGGGGTTTTCAAAGTTGAGTTATTTATTTTAACCGCTTGTAGGACTCGTCAATAGGAGTTGATATATCAAATATCACCTATACAGGGTGTTTCAGTTTATTGTTGCATAACTTTAAGATTCGATAGAACTTTTAAAATTAATGCATAAAGTCTATATAAACATGGGTCGAAAAATGCGTGGCTTCCGAAATACAGGGTGTTTAAATTTACTTCCTAAAATAGTTTTTTTTAAATATTTCGAACAATATTTGATGTATAACAGTGAAAATTGGTATACAAGGGTTTCTTGATACGACAAAACGAATAATGGGCATAGTTTTACTGTAGCCGCTAGAGGGCGCTCTCTACTGTACCTGTAAAAATGATAGAAAAATTTTTCTTAGTGCAATTTTTTGCATTATGAATAAAAAAAACTGATTCTTCGCACTTTTCAACATAAAAAAGCTCTCCTGTGAGTTTTCGTTATAGTTAGCCGTTTTTGAGATATTTCGATTTTTAATGTTCGATGCATTTTTTATTATTTATGGGAAAATAATATTTTTTTTACATTTTCGATTTGGGCGTTACAAGTAATTAAGATGATCGTTTAGATTGTGTTTTTAAACACAGCAATAATTCCTAACTCCAAATAAACACAAAAAAACAGAATATTAATTTGTTTAATTTTCCAATATTATTTTTAACAAATTAAATTAATTATTTACAACTAAAATGCTATTGGATAGTTAGGACAAACATACAAAATCTAAAGTGGTTGCTCGAAATGTAAACCCAATTGTTCAATACACAATTCACATCTACGAATGATCGAACGTGGTATAGCATTATTCAAATAAGGCTAGCATTATTCAAATAAGGCCTTATTTCATCACATGCATTCCTGATTCTGTCTATTAGCATATCTCTTGTGGTTACGGGAGTCTGGTACACTTTGTCTTTTAGAAATCCCCACACAAAGAAATCTAATGGATTTAGGTCAGGGGATCGTGGAAGCCAGGCCACTGGTCCTCCACGGCCGATTCATCTTTCTGGATAATTTTCGTCCAGCCAGTTTCTAACTATTCTCGAATAATGAGCTGGACAACATATCATCCCACATATTTGCATGTTCAGCCTTTAAAAATTCCAAGAAGGTCGCAGCACTTAACCTTGCAGGCAAAAGGTAAGGTCCAAATAGTCGATTACGGTAGATACCAATCCACATGTTCACACTAAATTCATGCTGAAAATTTCTTTCCCGATCTGCATGCGGATTTTCATGCGCCCAAATATGTTGATTATGAAAATTTACCACTCCACGTCTAGTGAAGCATGACTCATCGGTCCATAAAACGTTACTTAAAAACTCCCTATTATTATCAGTTCTATCAAGAATCCACTGACAAAATGTGATTCTTCGTTCTCCGTCCCCTGGCTATAGTCCCTACACAGGTTGCAAATGGTAAGGACGTCTATGGTCATTTCTAAGAACAGGGTGAACATGGCTTGCTGAAATTCCCAAGGCACCAGAAACTCTCCTAACACTTGTGGTCGGATCTCTATCAAACTCACGCAGAATCATACGGGTAAATCTGCGCTGACGAACATTTATGTTTTGATCCCTTTGGAGATTTCCAATACCATTTTCAATTATTTGGCGATGCACTCTTACAAATATTGAGCGAGTTGGATGTCGTCTGTTTGGAAATCTTCATGTGTATTCTCTGGCTGCTTCTGCTGCGTTTCCATTTACAAAGCCATACACAAAATGAATATCCGCTAACTCTTGATTGGAGAATAAAAATGGCATTTTTATAAAACTTACAAAAAAAACAGGTAAAAGAAACTAAATTTCGTGCATTCACAATTGCAAAAAAAACGTTTCAGGTTTCAACAGACAACAAAACTAACTGTCAACTAATTGACGTTTAACCTTATTCTGCTTTCTATTTCAAAAATATTTGCAGGAACAGCCTACTTCTAAAAATTATCGAGATACTGACCTTTTAACGTTATTTTATCATGAATAATTAAAAATGCATCGAACCTTAAAAATCGAAATATCTCAAAAACGGCTAACTATAACGAAAATTCACAAGAGAGCTTTTTTATGTTGAAAAGTGCGAAGAATCAGTTTTTTTATTCAAAAAGCAAAAAATTGCACTAAGAAAAAATTTTCGGTCATTTTAATACTGTTGTGTATAGTGGACTGTATTTTTATTGATTACATTTATGTTTTTGTTCAATGTATTGTATGTACATTTCATGAGAAACTGTCGTAATTGAAAAATTGTCTATACCGAACAGATTTTCTGGTTATGGTCGTAAAAAAATGGTAGCTTCTTCCGGCCTCTCTCCTGGTCGCTCCGAGAGGAAGGCATCCCATTGGACCGTTCAAAATTCAACGGTCTTCCGGTCGGCAGTGGTAGGCTGCGCGCTGGATGGTGGCGCGCTCCTGCGGGAGATGGTCGAAACCCATTTTGCCAGTGGCGTAGCACATACAAATACACTACAGGTACAGTAGAGAGCGCCCTCTAGCGGAAGCCACGCATTTTTCGACCCATGTTTATATAGACTTTATGCATTAATTTTAAAAGTTCTATCGAATGTTAAAGTTATGCAACAATAAACTGAAACACCCTGTATAAAAGTTGCATAATAAAAGAAATAGTAAAACATTAAGAATTTTAAAAAATAAGAATTTTATTACAAAGATTTTTTGATATTCTCGACCACTACCGTGTAAAACCTTAGCGTTTTTTGTTTTACCCGAATGTAGAACTTTTGTGCTGGATAGCAGTAGCAGCAGACTAGCTTCGCAACATTTAATCCAGAATCAAAAATAAAGACTGCTGTTAAACTGATAAAGGTATCAAATGTGGCGTCCTACAGGGAACCGTTTTAGGTTCACTGCTATTTAATATTTAGGTTTCAAAACTGAGTCACTTATTTTAACTGCCTCAAAAGGAGTTGATATACCAAAAATCACTCATATAAAAGTTGCATAATAAAAGAAATAGCATAAGATTAAAAACTAAAAAAAAAGAATGTTATTGCACAGGTTCTTTGATATTCTCTACCACTGCCGTATAAAATCGTAGCATTTTTTTACTCTTATCGTTTATCTAAATTTGGCAAACTTTTTGTGTTATTGTATGGCTTTCAGTATTTTAATAGGGCGCACACTTTCATTTGTCTGATTATTTTGTGCGAAAAATGGTCCATGTTTAGGAAAACAATGAACTAGTGGTTATAATACTAACATATGGGGAGTGCCAACAACAGGCAGCAGCAGCATGCAGGTTGTAAGCGGAAAGGTTTCGTTTAAGAACATCCAACTCCACGGATAATTGTAAATATATCTATATGTATATACAGGGTGTTCCTTAATGATATGAGAATATTTAAGGGTGTGAATCAACATGAAAAAATAATGTTAGTTTGCTTTATAAACTATGGTCCAAAAATTTTTGGTTACAAAAACTCGGGGTGTTGAAGTTTTAGAAAAAAAATGGAAATTAATTAATATTTTCAGAACTGCTTCAGATATTTCACTGATATTTAGTATGTAGCGAAAGTTAATAAATCTGCATATTTTTCAATGCAAAAATAATTTTTAGCTTTAACAGTGGCGTGCGTACGGGTATTAACTTCAATATTTTGTTATTGTAGTGGTTTTCTGCCAAATAAACATTATTTTTGAATCCGTCGTTCAATTTGAAACAAAGTGTGAGAACACCTGAAATTGAGGAAGCAATGCTGCACAAAGTCGAAGAACAGCCTGAACCGAGTACGAGGAAGATCGCTAGACACTTAATCAAATTGTTTGGAGAATTTTAGTGAATTTTTTGTTATATCCTTACCATAGTACAGGAATTACTTCCCATTGATTTTCCAAGGCGTATGACCTTTTGTCAGTGATATCTTCAAGAAATTACACAAAATCCGCAATTTGAATCAATGATTCTGTTCACCGGCAAAGCTAATTTTTCTTGAAATGCCATTCAGACTTTCCACAATAATCATTTGTGGGCAAAAGAAAATCCCTTATTCCGTAATCGAAACCCGTTTCCTACACCAATTTTCGGTTAACGTATGGGCAGGAATTATTGCCAACCACTTTATTGGCCCATTCTTGTTGCCGGGACGACTTGACGGACAGACTTACTTCAATTTTCTTCAAGTTCTTCAGTTGCCTTTGCTGCTTGAAGATGTTCCTTTAGTAATAAGAAACAATATGTGGTACATGCATGATGGTGCACCAGCGCATTTCAGTGTAGCGGTTCGTAATTATTTACAAACTGTTTATCCAAATCGTTGGATTGGTCGCGGTGGGCTACAAGAATGGCCCCAGACCTCAACAGTTTAGATTTCTTTTTGTGGGGCTATCTTAAGACACTAGTGTACACAAGTCCCATTAACACTGTAGAGGAATTAGGAGAAAGAATAGTTGCAGCTTGTGATAGAATAAAAAACACTCCAGGGATATTTCAACGAGTGCGCAATTCCATGAGAAGGAGGGCGGAAGCATGCATACTAAGTGAATGGGGCCATTTTCAACAATTTTTGTAATCATTTCGTTGGTTTTAATGTTATGTTTATGTTGTCAGTTGTTGTGGGTCATTACCCCTAATGTGTTTAATTTTTCCAATTAAATTAATAATAATTCTGCAAGGTAGACAATAGAACGGTTTTTATTTTTTTACTCAAAAATGGCGCATCTAAGGAAACCAATTCAAGAGAGATTATTTGTTTTAAATTGAACGGGGAATTCAAAAATAATTTTTATTTCGCAAAAAACTCTTGGCGTACTAATTTTTTCTTAAAAAATATCAAAGTCAATACCCGTACGCACGCCACTGTTAATGCTAAAAATTATTTTTGCGTTGAAAAATATGCAAATTTATTAACTTTCACTACGTACTAAATATCAGTGAAATATCTGAAGCGGTTCTGAAAATATGAATTAATTTCCATTTTTTTCCCTAAAACTTCAACACCCCGAGTTTTTGTAAGGAAACATTTTTGGACCATAGTTTATAAAGCAAACTAACATTAATTTTTTATGTAGATTCACACTCTTAAATATTCGCATATCATTAAGGAACACCCTGTATATATAATATAGTTATTAGACTTCGTGACACAGGATGTTTAACAGAATACCTGCTCAACCTGAAATATCACAAATTGGGGAAAACATTTTAGAAATGGTCAAAGACGACTCAACAATGAGTACTAGAGCCATAGCAGCTCAAGGTGAAGTTTCTCATAGTAAAGTGTGCAAGACAATACGAGAAAAACACTATTATCCTTATAAATGGAGTACTCAATTTCCACAACAATCATGTTTGGGCAGTAGAAAATCCGCAAGCTGTAAAAGGAACTTTTCAACATAGATTTTCATTAAATTTTTTTGCTGGTGGGGTAAATGACATGCTTATTGGACCCTACTGTTTTCCACCTCAACTGACCGGTGAAATTCTTCGACACAATCTGCCACAATTATTAGAAGGTGTTCCTCTAAATGTGATACAGAAAATGTAGTACCTACATGAAGGGGCTCCACCACATTTTAGACCAGAAGTTCATGAACATCTAAATAATGAGTTTCCGAATAGATGGATAGGGCGCAATAGACCCATTTTTTAGCCTGGTTGCGTTCCCGGATTTAACGCCTTGCATTTTTTCTGTGGGGCTGTTTGAAAGAGTTGGTGTATCATGATGAAGCAGTAAATATTTCAACAGTGCACTGAAAATGCTTGTGATTTAATTCGTGGACACCAGGATTGTATTTTCGAAGCTTGTAGAGTCGTTGATTCGCCGAGCAAGATTTTGTGTTAATCCAACAAATAGGGACAATTTTGAACAGTTTTTGTAAAAACGGTATCCAATTAACTTGATAATGTTGCTGTTAAAATAAATGACTCAACTATGAAAACACCCTGTACATTCGTTTCATAAATAACTCGGATGACAGCAACAAGCCACTGATAGTATCAAACGCAAAACTTGTACTTGTATGTAATGTTGCGTGTAACAATGCATGCTCTACGAGTACATAACTTATTAATATCTGATGTATAAATACTTACTTTATAAGCATACTTTCGATGCAGCTTGCCCTGATTCTTATACAGTTCCATCAATTCCTTCATGAATTTGAGTGTAACTTTCCCATCTTCAAGCTCAGGGCCCGCATATTCATTTTCAATTGCTGCAAAATTTAGTCATTAGAGATTTACAGCATTGTAATCCGCCAATTATAATAACTTACTCATAGCTTCTAAATTAATACTGTCTGCTATGTTTCGTTTATTGTCTTCTACGGATATAGCTTTCTCAAAAGCTATTTTTTTCACTACTTTATTACATTCTGTATATTTCGCTCTAGCATCTTTATCATTTGGTCTAACTTTAGTTACCTGGAAAAAGCTACATATTAGTGCTATCTATTGTTTTTTATATTAAAGATATCACGCAGGCCTAAAATAATAATAATAAAACATTGCTTTATTTGTATCTTATATTTCTTAGATATTTATCATTGAAAAAAATTATTCCTTCTCAATGTTTTCTTTTTACAGTCACGATATACATCAGGAGTGTTTGAGCAACGTCGACAAGAATTTATTACGAACTTGGACAATCTGTTTGGTATTGCGCATGCCGATGCCCTTCAATTGATGAAAATAAATGAAGAAAGGATCTTCTTGCAGCGGCAGAGAGAGCCAGGTTGATCTGGTCATTTAGCTGGGGTGGTTTAGAAATTAGCCATAAAAGAAGAAGAGACGCGTCTTAGGAACACCAAAAAAAAAAATAAACGGCGAGCTAAATATGTTACTTCCTTAACTGCTTCGACATCATCTTACAAACCAGTGCAAGAAAATTCATATTCAGATTCCGAGATAGATTAACAGGAAACTTTCCCCATCCCAACTCAGAGCACACAACCTGATACTACTCAAACTCAAATGAGGAAAAGTTTCAGAACTCCAAAATTAGTGGCAGCATTAAATACGAGTGGTCCCAGAAGTACCCGGTCTGACCTAGAGATGGCGATAGTTGTTTGAAAAATATCATTGTATTAGAAAGTATGCAACCTATAAAGCATATGTGTCAAGTTTGAAGATGCCACGTTGTTTAGTATTTGTTTGGCAGCCATCAATACTGAACGTTTTCAGTGAATTTGTGAAAATGGGGAAAATTGGTCATAAATGCCTCAGCCCAATCAATATAAAAGCTGAACTGGATTCTACTCTGGGTGAGTCTGCTCCTTCGTTTACAACGGTAATATATTGGCTAGCAGAGTTTAAACGAGGCCGTATGAGCTGCCAAGACGAGCATCGCAGTGGTCGACCAAATGAGGTGACGACTCCAGAAATGGCGAAGAAAATTCACAAAGCGGTACTGAATGATCGTCGACTGAAAGTGCGCGAGCTAGCAGACATAGTAGGCATTTCAAAAAGTGCGGTTCATCGCATATTATCTGAAAATTTGGACATGAGAAATCTGTGTGCAAGATGGGTGCCGCGATTGCTCACAATCGAGCAAAAACACTGTCGTGAAGATGTTTCAGTTGAGCGTTTAGCGAAGTTTCACAGCAACAAAGCAGAATGTTTGCGTCGTTTCATAACCATGGATCACTTCACACCCAAGACAAAAGAACAATCAAAACAATGGACTCAAAAGGGACAGCCGGCTACAAAGAAGGCGAAGACCGTTTCATCTGCAGGCAAGGTTATTGCGTGGGATTTTTGGGATGCGCGAGGGATAATTTTCGTTGACTCACTTGAAAAAGGTAAAACTATTAACGGCGATTATTATGCGAACTTATTTATACTAAGTGACATATAAATCCGAACACCCAGTTTAAATGGTTTTATTTTAATAAAAGTTGGTGAATGTATTTATCTTACTGTAAATAACAAGTGCCTTATCAGTTGGACATTCCGGTTTTTATACTGATTTTTTTTAATTCACTAACGCGCTAAAAATGAATATTTCAGCCGCAGTAAAGAATCAACGTTGGCGGATTTTGGTTCTTGACAACCTTTACGATCGGTTACGATGCCTAGAGTACGGAGACCTGTACGATTTCGTCAACTTAGTGAGTTTGATAGGGGCCGTATAGTGGGACTTCGGGAAGCTGGACTTTCTTTTCGGGCAATTGCAGTTAGAGTGCAAAGAAGTGTAGACACTGTGGTTAGGTGTTGTCAGGCATGGCTTCGAGAAGGCCGTACGCAAAGAGCAAGGGGCACTGGACGCCGCCGTAGAACAGCAGAAGATCACCGCCTAAGATTATTGGCCTTAAGGGACCGTTTCTCCACTACCAGGTCCATTGCAAATGAATGGTTTGCAGAACACGGAAGACCTATTGGCATGCGAAGTGTTTACCGACGAATGAGAAGTTTTGGCTTGTTTTCATACCGGCCACACTGGGTCCTCCCTTTAACTCGAGAACACCGACGTAATCGCCTTGAGTGGTGCAGACAACGGTCACTCTGGGATCAGGAATGGAACAGTATTGTCTTTAGTGACGAGTCTTGATTTTGTTTAGGCATGCACGATGGTCGTGTCAGGGTTAGAAGGCGACGTGGTGAAAGGAGGAGTCCACAGTTTTTTGTTGAAAGACATGTTCATCACACTGTTGGGGTTATGGTTGGGGGTGCTATAGCTTATGGTTCCAGGTCACCTTTAATCTTCATCAGAGGTAACATGAAGGCGCAGCGTTATATCCACGAAGTTCTAGAACCCCATCTTTTACCCTATCTTGACACCCTGGCAGATCCAACTTTCCAACAAGATAATGCCAGACCACATGTTGCAAGAGTCACAATAGACTTCTTTCAACATAATGATGCCACATTGTTACCATGGCCACCAAGATCTCCCGACTTATCCCCAATTGAGCACGTGTGGGATATGATGGGTAGGAGATTGCTCAATTTGCAACGTCCTCCTCAGACTCTAGAAGCACTTCGAGAGCAGTTGGTGGTTGCCTGGAATGAGATACCACAGGAGGACATTGACCACCTGATCAGAAGCATGCCTAGGCGCGTTGGAGAAAGCGTAGCACATCAGGGTGCATCCACACATTATTAAAGGTCAAAGGGCTTTAAAGCAGTGCAATCATTTTGAAATTTTTATCATTTACTTATTATGCTTCATTAAGTACTTATACAAAATTTTATTAAAATATAACCATTTAAACTGGGTGTTCGGATTTATATGTCACTTAGTATAGTTAAGACTACCAGCTCACAAATTCGTTATTGCAATGGCCAAAATTAACGAATTAAAGATTGAATTGCTACCTCATGCACCCTATTCACCAGATTTAGCCCCCTCCGATTATTTTCTGTTTCCAAACTTGAAAAAATGGCTCAGTGGTCAAAGATTTTCCAACAATGAAGAAGTGATGTCGGCAGTTAATGGCTATTTTGAGGAGCATGACAGTTCTTATTATAAAAAGAGTATCGAACTTATTGAACATCGCTGGGAAAAGTGTATAGAGCTCAAAGGAGATTATGTTGAAAAATAAATACATTTTTTTACAAAATTTTTGTGTTTTCTTCGTTGGGTCGGGTACTTCTGGGACCACCCTCGTAGGTGTCACTTAAGTATGAGAAATGCTGTTTTTATTATTTTATCAACCAGTGAGGCACTTGTACATTACACTAACGAGTCCCCTATAAGCAAGTCCTCCATTCACAGAAGTCGTACCGAATAGCGAAAGGGGCGCGCAGAAGCTATAAACAAAGCGAGGTACCGGATATTGTAACAAATGGTAAACTGTTGCCACCTTTAAATGCACACAAGTCAGCGAGCAGGCTCAGGCAGTTTGGGATGCTATTATTGACTGGAATCTTTGAGATAAAGTTCAGATTCTCTGTTGTGATACTACATTAACGGTGCTTGCGTGCTCCTCGAACAGAAACTTACTAAAAAAATGCCGCTACAAGCTCTGACATTACAATGTTTCAAAAGTTTCGCAAGAGCTGTAAAAGTGTGGATCCCGAGCAAATACATATTTATACTTAAAGGCCATCATGCCTAAATCTGTCAAATACTGACAAGCTGCTAGAAATGTATCGACATGAATTGACCACAGAAGTTGCTAGAGATGACTATCGAGAATTAATAGAACTTTCAATGATATTCCTTGGCAGATATATCAATCAAAATAGCCTCAGTTTCCAGCTCAAACTTTCTAGTAAGGATCAGGCAGCTCTTGTAGATATATGCCTATTCATCGTGACAACATACGTGAAACCGTGGTTGCAATGCACTTTAGCGGTAAAAGCACCTAACCAGGATTTATGTTTATTAAAGGCAATGAAAGCTTACGAAGGAATTTACAAATCCATTTCAAAAGCAGCTTTACAAAAATTCTGCCAACATTTATGGTATTTAACAGATAAGGTCTCTGTCTCATCTCTGTTTGACGATGACGTAGATGGGAAACTAAAGTAAAAAATGTTGCAAATTTAGCCAAATCAGTCGACGGTAAACGCTACATCCCATCGAAAGAATAACTTTCCGTTGTCTTCTTTTACTGATTCGACATAATATGCTAACTGTTAAAATAATCCAGCATAAACTGCGATTCTGGTAATAGATGGCATCTTATACTGTCTTGTTTCCATAGATATTATACCTCAGATAGAGGTTAGTTGCTATGTTTGCGTTCGTAATCCTGACCTGAAGCCAAGCCTAGACGATGCTGATGAGTTGCCAAAAACCACAAAACATCTGTCCATGGTCGACTGTCTCTGGTCGGACGGACAAAACCAGTATGTTTAGATGGTAGCTATCCGTTTTTTCGTTTCAGAGAAAAATACCGATGACTTTGTTTCAATCAAAAGCAAGTACTTGTTAAGTCAACTCAAAACTGAAGAGTGTAAAACTTCATGGCCACATAATGATTCTTTTCAACACGCTAAGAATACGGTGCAAACACTGAGAGCAGGTAATGAATACGGCAGAAAGAGCCGTCAAGTTGATGCAAGACTTCCATGGCTTAATCACTGCTGATGAGGAACAAAAACTATTTTTATTATGTTGCGTATCCTAAATGTAAAAAGAAAACTTTGAAAAGAAAATTTAGTAAATAATGTTCTTTTAATGATACATAACTAAGAAATATATATAAGTTTGACCGAACGTCGTTCCCCGGTCGCAATAATATTTATTTTTTAAGTTATCGAGTCAAATGGAAAAAAAATTAGAGGATATTCGTATCTCAATTCTAACAAAACATTACATCATTATAATTACATATTATTGTTATTAATATTATTTAATTTGAAACTGAGTTCGTTGCAATTTTTGTTGCCTTGTGTGAAATCTAATACATTGTGTCTTGTTTAGATTTAAATATAAATTATAATTTGAAAACCAGTTATGCAGTCTAGACAATGAAACTTCCATATTATCTTGTAATTGTTCCTGTGAAAAACCAGAAGCTACAATTGAGGTATCATCTGCGAATGGAGTTATCAATACACCAGGTACAACATTAAGTAACTCGTTTACATAAAGCAAAAATAAAATAGGGTCTAGAACAGACCCCTGTGGGACACTCATCAAACATTCTTCAATCCAAGAATTAACTTGAACCATAGTACCACCAGAGTTTAAGGCCCGTATCGTCAGTCGTCCCTACAATTGTAGGGCGCGTTTATGGCCTCCTTTATTGTCATAATCTTTCTCTCCTTCAAAAATTTCTAGATTACACTTGTCCCGTGTCAGCGTCAGCGCTCTACTATTGTGAAGATATGTTTTTTTTAAACTGTAGGAAATTTCAGGCTGATAAAACATGGTATAACTCAAAAGCAAGCACAATTTGATGCAAATAGATGTTTGTGACATAACATCAAAATAGAGTTCTGACACGGAGAAGTAGAAAACTGTGACAAGGAGGCCATAAAGGCGCCCTGCAATTGTAGGGACGACTGATGATACGGGCCTAAATGGTGTATAGCTACATACTGCTTTCTGTTTGTGAGGAAGGTCCGCAACTAATCTAATTGCTGTTTTTTATGCCATAAAGTGCTAGCCTATTTAGAAGAGTATCATGTTCGACACAGTCGAAAGCGCTGCTGAAGTCACAGAAGACCGCAACAGAGCTCCCCCTTGCTTTGACGAAGTGAACAACTTCATCATGAAATGTATGGATAGCAGAGTTTGTGGATTTACTAGCCTGAAAACCATGCTGTCGCTCGTTGATTAGCTTGTTTTCCCCAACAAACAGTCGATCCAAAAATCCATATTCCAGTAATTTAGAAAAAGAGCTTACTCTTAGCCCAGAGCAACTGAACGTAATCCAGTATTTTTAATGCAGTGTATTAGTAATTTTTCTTATACGTACATATTCATAATTTTTCAGTGCCTCCTTAAACTTCCCTAAGGACATATATGCTGCCGCTCTCCTGTAGTATCCCTTTACATAGGTTTTGTCGAGTTCTACTGCTTTAGATGCATCCGTCAGGGCATAGCCAAAACATTCTGTCTTTAGGTATGCAAAACTCCGATTTGCATAGTATATAGCTACATTTGGATTTTTCTCTATTGCTAAAGTGTAGAGTTCTATTGCTTTGTTGAAGTCCATTTCTGAAAAAAAAGCACCATAACTTAAAAAATCACGAGGGTCACTGCTGCTACTTCATAAGACTGAATGAGTGAATTCGTATTTAACAAAAGTTGATGATTTATTGAAGTGGTTCTCTGTTATGGAGATAGAAGACGCCACTAGAAGTCGGTTTTCCTAGACCCTTCTTTGATAAGATCAAGCGAAGACACTGGATCGAATTATGTTTCTGTGCAGATGCGAAGACATTTTGCGGACTATAAGCATGACACAATAAAAAAATGGCGTCAAGTAGGTTGACTCTGAACTTCTCATGCAACCATTAGGTTTAGAGCTGTGTTTTTTTTTTGAGATAAGCTAAATGGTTAGTTTTAGCAATGGTTATGTCACTTTTCAACAGAGCTGATTAGAAATCAACACAACAATCTTAAATTCATTTTTTTGTGAAAAATCTCTTCCATCCCTCAACTTTGGAGGGCGGTAAAAAAATGGTGGGTCTATTTCATTATTCGTTTTATTGTAAAAACTATTTCAATCCAACCCTGAAAATTTCATGTTGCTACGATAAGTGCCTCTTGTATCTATTCATGTAAACAAGAAATTCTATTTTACGAGCTACACTCCAAACGACTTGATGGATTTTGACATATGAGGTACTGTTAGATTTGACCTAGCACTACGAGTGATACTGTGTGTATTAACATTTTGTAAAATCAGAATGGTGGATTTTTTACGCAAATAGCCAAATCAGCTTAATGAACTTGGGCATTCAAATCGGCATTCCAGGTGTCTTCAATCTTCGTTCCGGCCGAAATTACCAAGTCAGGCAATGGTCCAGCGCGGAATTTGTATCTAACGTTTGGCATCTTAGTAGCATCATGTAATATTCTATTACGGTGCTGCCCTAGGAAATGCTCGAGCAGCTGCTCGCATATATCGGGAGTATGTGGTTAGAAGAGGTGGACCACAACCGGCGGTATATCCCGACTACCGAGTTTTTCTACGCGTCCATAATGCGTATACGGAGGGCCGCATACTAGGCACTCATCGTCAGCTAGGAGCGCCGAGGATACGCCCAGAAGACATAGAAGCTATAATAGAAGCAGCCGAGAGAGATTCCTGTATAAGCACCAGAGCCATTGCCCGAAGCAGAAACATATCCCATACTTCAGGGCACACAATACTACGCTCGGACAACATGTATCCTTACCATGTACAAAAAGTACATGTATTGGTTCCAAGCGACTATCCACAATTTTGAGAGAATATGTTGAGAAGGTGCGAAGAGGATGAAACTTTTTTCGACAGCATCTTATGGACAGATGAATCCAACTTTAGCCGAAATGGAATATTCAACCCGCACAATTTCCATTGATGGAGCGTGGAAAATCCACACGCTATTCGCCGAAACAGCTTTCAATGTCAGTTCCACGTTAATTTATGGGCTGGTGTACTCAGCAAAACATTAATTGGACCATATGAATTGCCCGCCAGGTTGAATGGTCAGTCATATCTTGCTTTTCTACAAAGCAGTTTGCATGAGCTGCTAGAGGATCTACCTTTGGACGTTCGAAGCCGCATCTATTTTCCATGAGATGGTGCCCCATGCCACTTTGCGCGGGATGTACGGCATTACTTAGACAGTGCCTTTCCTGGGAGTTGGATAGGTAGAAGTGGACACATACGATGACCTCCAAGGTCACCTGATTTAAATCATCTAGATTTTATTATATGGAGGTTTTATCAGGTGACAATCTGTTCATCTGGATATACAAATGTCAACCAACTGCGCCAGAAAATTGATGATAAAATAAAATTATAGAAAACGCAAATTTATTTCAAAGACTAAAGGACAATTTTATTAGAAGGTGTCGCTTGTGTATAGAAAATAATGAAGTTCATTTAGTTAAACCAACTTATCTTCCACACTTGCCGGTAAATCGCCATAAAGAGCGGCTAAACACAATAGGTTCTGTACTTGTAGGTGGTAAGGATTCTGTTGCATTTCTTACGTTTATCGCATCACAACAACGAATGTGACATGATACACTCATCGTAGCAAGTTTTTACAATAAAATTAATATTGAAATACAACCTCAATTTTTTTACCGCCCTCCAAAGTTGAGGGATGGAAGAGATTTTTAACAATTTGCGTTGATTTCTAATAAGCTCTGTTAAAAGTGACATAACCATTGCTAAAACTAATCATTTAGCTTATTTCAGAAGAAAAAATAACAGCCCTAAACCTAATGGTTTAGTTGTAATTGCGATTGAAAGTTCAATATCCCGTTATTTCGAAATTTCACGAAATTGCAAATATCTCCTGAACTATAAAATTTCAAACCACACATATAGGGGTTCATTCGATAGGTTTTGAGCCCCTCTATCACCAAACTTCCGTTGATCCACTACTAACTTTACACCCTGTATGTAATTAAACATAAATCCTTTTTGACGGGTGATGGTAAAAAAATGGTTTATAGAACTCGTCACAAGGGGATTCCTTTGACAGGTATGTATGCATATTATTTTTTTAGACAAAGTTTTTTGTATTAATGCGTCGATTTTGTTTGCATATCAATTCTAAAATAGATAAAAAGTGAGATTATCAATTGGTTTGTCGTGACAAAAACGCAAAACACTTTTTTTTAGGTCCGCTAATAAGATGCAAACCAAAAGAAATAGCCGATTCTTTAGGGTATCCTACAATCAGTGATTCTTCCAGTTGGCTCAATAAATTTAGAATTCGGCATAATATGGGTTTTAAAGCGAGAGAAGGAGCGTCAGTTAAGGCTGAAGATGAGTCATCATTTTTGGAAAAAAATCCTTCTTTGATTAAGGGATATTCACTGAGAGACATCTATAATGCTGATAAGACTGGCCTGTATTTTAGGCCTCTACCCAATAAAATGCTCGCATTAAAAAATGCAACATTAACAATTAACAATAGTACGTGTGGGGCCGTTCTGAAATCTGTATTCAATGACCAATCTTTTATTCAATAAACGCAGTTATAGCTCAGTACATTTTTGTTTCATCACAGATGGTCAAAGCTGAGGAAACAACATCAGAAGGTTATAAGTCCCAAAACAGTCCTTATTTTATCACGGTTCCTTAATATCTTTTAACTACATTGCATTTGTATGTAATAAAGCAACTATCTAGAAGTATTTTGTAGAAAAAAATGAACAAAGTATAACCTTATTTGTACATGCAGCTAAAGACCACAGATGAAAAGTTCGTTTTTTTTTAAATATAAGAAAAAATGTATAACCTCAAAAACGGTAACACTTTTATATAGGTAAGTTTTTGTTATTTGGGAGGTCAGTCCAAAGCCTATCTTCTCCTTAAGTTTGTCGTAGTACTTATTGGACACCATGTATTTATTTTTGCTCCCTAATTGTACATCAGCTTATCAAGCACTTGACTGCATTCAGTTTATTTGCCAAAAACTGCTTGGGACCAAGTAACCAAAGAAACAAGAGCAAAATTGGTGTGAGAGTAATAAGCTGTATGTTAATATGGATAAATGTATGTGTATGCAGTTCTCCAAATCTTTAACCGTATCAGAAAATACTTATTCTGTGATAGGGCTATCTTTAAAAATGTTAGGCTGATTAGGGATCAGGGATTCAAAGTTACAGATTATAGAGTTGATTCAGGAAGGCTTTGGGGATGTTGGGTTTCATATAGAGGAATACTAGAGAGTTCACAGACATTTTTTCTATAAAACTACTATATACATCTCTTGTCAGATCTCATTTAGAATCTAGCGTCTTCTAGTGTCTGGAACCCCTACTATCAAGTCCACATTGAATTCTATTCAGAGAAAATTTACTAAATATATAGCTTTTAAAATAAACATCCCCAATGACTACATAAACTATAAGGATATGGAATCTGACCTAAAACTCAATAGTATGGTCAAGCTTAGAGACAATTTTGACACTCTTTTGTGTCACAAAATTATTACTGCACTAATAAATAGACCCGAACTCTTCGGCATGATAGATTTTAATGTGCCTCCTAGGACCTTAAGAGGCCAGAAGTCATTCAAACAAACCTTAAAAAATGTTACCTAACCTTTTATATATGTTATTTCTGATTACGTTGTACTTTATTCTTAATAATTTGGTTGTGTTAAATTTTATTTATCTGGACATTAATTTTAAACATTTCTTATTAAAATTCTAAGTAAATTTAGTTATCTTATTAATTTAAATTGAATAAAATTATAAAATTGGACATGAACGAATGAATAAATAGTTAAAATTGCTTCCACAAAGCAGGATTTAAGCATGAAAATATGCGAAGACCAGTTAAATGAGGATGACTCAGAAGATGATTCACCTCTTAATGTACTTTCAGATATCCTCAAAAATAAGAATTTATTGAAATTGACTGATAATGAAAACCTTTGATTTGTTTAACCTAGATAAAAGTTTGTATGCCGAAGACCCAGACTCAGGCCAAGAAATTGAGAAATCCAGATGAAATACAAAAACTTTCTAAAGATTCTGATGTCGATGAAGTTCCAGTACCAACAATATTCTATTCCAAATTATGATAAAGCTATTACCCTGAGCAAGCACATCAAAACTTTTGTTGAAAATCAGGGAAAGGGAGTCTTTGGAGCTTTTTTCTACACTAGAAATACGATTTAAAGATGTCATTTTAAATAAAAAGAGGATACAAATGACAATATATGAATTTTTCGTCCTCCTAGTGACTTTTTATTTCATTGTTTGGTGTTAATACATATACACTACCGCTCAAAAGTTTTGGGACAGTACATTTTTTGAGGGAAATCAAACCAAATCAAACCATAGAGTGTGTTTAATAAAAAAAAATTAAAAAGAAACTTGTTTCCACTGAAACTTAATCAGTTGGTAACTTAATTCTACCAAAATTTACTTTAAATTCGTGATTCATCGAAATGTCCACCACAAGCCCGAATAACTGCATTACAGACACGACTCGTCCGACGTATCAATTTTTCAAGAATAGTTGGTGATAAGGATACCTGTGCTTCCTGCAGCTTGGACCACAAGTCTGCAGCACTAGTAGGCTCTTGTTGCTTCACCTGCCTGTCCAATTCCTCCCACAAATATTCATCAGGAGACAAATCTGGAGACTGGGAAGGTCACATCATGACTTTCATTGCACCACAAGTTATTGCTGCTGGTCCAAATAATTACAGCATAGTCGAGACGAATGTTTAGGGACGTTGTCTTGCTGACATTCGAAATTGTACCCAACAATCCTTTGTCCTGAGGGAACAGCATGGTTTTCCAATATTTCCAAATACTGCTCTTTTCGCATTGTACCCTCAATACGAACCAAAACTCCTGTTTGATTTCCAGCAAAATATCCCGAAACCATTACAATCTCACCACCATGCTTAACATTGCGGAGTCATGCATCCATGAGGTTGGCGGCGTACAAACTGTCGTCGTCGAGAGCCGAACATTTCAAATTTGGATTCATCCAACCAAAGGACTTGATTCCAATCGTCAATGGTCGAATCCTTATGTTCTTGGGCCCATGCTAACTGGTTGCGTTTGTGTATAGGTCGCAGGAGTGGTTTGCATGCTGCTACACATCCTCTAAGTTTAGCCCTTTGTAAGCGGTGTTTTACCGTAGACACAGACACAGTATTTTCCTTTGTTCTTTCAAGCTGTGGGTGAGTTCTGGCGCAGCTAAATGTATATTTCGTTTACTTGTTATTACTATAAGCCTATCCTCAGGAATAGTTGTAACTCTGCGTCTGCCAGGGCATGGATGATCTATGCCACTGCCTGTTTCTCTCTTTTTCTTCGAAATTTGAGACACTGTGTTCCATGCAGCCTTTTAGCAATTGCTCTAATTGGCAATCCCTCATCACATAAGGCACACACTGCACCCCGTTTTTCAAGAGAGACGTCTTTAACTTTTTTGGTTATTTTGAAAAAGTCTGAGCCTAGCACATCGACTAGTAGTTTATACTAAACTACTTACAATTTTCACTTTGTTTCATCAATACCCAGAATGTTTATGTATTATATTAAGCCAAACATAATACATAGTACAAAAAAAGTAAACAGCAGCAGGAATTCGACCGATTTATGACTGCAATGAACTAATAAAAATATTGGCGTCTCTAAAGGAGTTTACATTTATTCCCTTTTAAGTGGTGTTTCACTGATTCTTATACATCTTTAGCTTGAATAGTTGTATTATAGATGGTAATAATCAATCAATGTCATATATGCCTTATTTATTTTAAGTACTCTTGAAAAAAATAAGTAAACAACAGCAGGAATTCAACCGAATTATGACTGCAATGAACTAATAAAAATATCGGTGTCTCTAAAGGAGTTTACATTTATTCCCTTTTAAGTGGTGTTTCACATATATGCCTTATTTATTTTAAGTACTCTTGAAAAAAGTTACTGTCCCAAAATATTTGAGCGGTAGTGTATGTACATACTTTGTATATATCTAAATGTACCAAACCTTTTGTTTTGTTTATTTTAAAAACATTTATAAACATATACATTTTGAATGTTCCACTTTTCATTAAAAACATAATTTTTTTGTATTTCTTTTATATTGACACCCCTGTAGCACAGACACTTTCAGTCAGTTCTGTTGGTACCTGTCTAAAGGAGATTTCACTGTACATATATTCGTTTTTTATCACTCTTAACCTAATTTCAGTGGAAGGAATCCTGTAAGAACATGTAATAAGATTCAATTTTTTTCTATCCCTTCCAAGATTGTAAGAGCCTCGGACTTTGTCTTCAAGGGCGCGTACAGTTTTATCTAAAGTGGCATTACATGTTAAGAAGTGGTAACTATTACGAAAAGTGCTTTAGCAAACATAGTACATAATTATTTACTAAATACTAAAGATACCAAATGAGAGGTATATAAATACAAGATACAAACTAAATTTTAAAAATGTATTTTAAATACAAGATGAAAATACGTATTTTCTATCTGTATTCCAGAAAACTTGTATCTTAAATAAGTTACATCTCTGTTTATTAGAAGGTTCCTTACATTCTTGAACTAAATACGTGTGTAACAGTATTGCAAAATTTTATATTTTTATAATCAGCCGTCTAAAGGAGCAGTAAATTAAAACAATGTAGAAATAATGATCCTTTTCCAAAGATTTCTTTGAGGTTATGTTAAGAAATTATAAGACAGGTCCCATAATAAATTAAACAGCTAATCGTCAATTATACGATCTGAATGGTATAATTCAGGAGCTTGGGAGCTTCACTTGCAGATACTTACGTTTGAAATATTCATTTGCCTCATTTTTGTACTGTTCCGCCTTCTCTATATCTTCTTGGGATAGCGGATGAACCTCAGATGATTCGGAGCTCATTTTATATTTTGCGAAATTGATGAATAATTATTTAATTGAACAGTATGTCGGTTATTTAACTACAGCTAAAAAACATCACTTAACACTCAAGGTAAAAAATGAATAAGAAATAATCCTAAAGTTGAAGTTTAGAGATTTTTCAAATGAATGCAAACGTCAACGACATCCTAATAGAGATGAGACATCAACACTGTCGTGTTAGATATCGTACATTAAAAAAGACTTTCATACAATCATTTCTTTTTGCGATATTTTACCCAATGGTAATGTCCATGCAACCTTTGTACCACAAAACCTATGTACGTGGTCAACCGACGGCAATGCTGTTCGTGTTGTAAAAACGACTCCAAAAATCAAGGCTCGATCCATCTTCAGCTGAGCTCCACCCGACCTGCGGCGCACCCACAAAACATATTATGCGGGTCCCACACGATGCTTCCAACGTTTTTGTATGACCTGTAAGCACTTGATAATTTATAATTTACTAAAATACATCATATTCTTAGGCTAGCCATAACTCAAAGTTAGTTACGGAACATACATTATTATGAATAGGTAGGTATTCAAATCAAAATACTTCCCACATACCACTACTTCACCATCAAACACGACATCTCGAACCATGCTTCCAACGTTGTAACGTCCTTTGACGCGGGTCAAATTTACTGACAAGAGAATGAACGTGCCATGTGGCGAACGTTGGACACATGCTAATGTGTTTTGTGGCGACAAATCCTGTATCACTTATGAAGTTGATTCTCCCATCTCTAGTCTTCATGATTTCACTCTTGAATAAGTAACTGATACCAACATGAAAATTCCGAATGTCACTAGCAAATTTGGGGAATTTGCTTTTGCACCAGTTGAAACTATATTCCCAAATATATTATATTGCGACCAATTTATTGACTAATTGTAAGTTCTAAACTTGTTATACACATTTATACTTTGCGTAAATATTAGGAGAAGTATAAAATCCCTTACATGTCATGTATTTCCGCCATATGTGATTACACTACATTCAAATTTGGCGCGCGCTTGGGTGTCTTCGAGGATTGCATTGCGCTGCCACTTTGGCATTAGCATTACGTCAATCATCAGAGTTGTTGGGATTTGTACTGAACGTCGTCCCAAATTTGCATTTTGTCTAATATTTGTCTGTTTTTACAAACTATTTTAGTGTTAATAAGTGCAATACATACGGAAAATATTACACAAGGACTACGACAATAAAACGAATATAGAAAATGAATCCAGAATAGTGAGTATCGATTAATTTTGCATTTTCATTAGACATTTTGTTTTGACAAGGATGGTTGGGTATTTGAAGCAAATTACGCAGCGAATCCTTTGTGGAATGTATTTTGTTCGACATATTAGAGGCGATAATCTCTTGGATGCAAATCAAAATGTTATTATTATTTGTTTGCTTTTACACAATTGCTTGCATTCACCATCCACCCACTTTTCAGTTCTCGCACCTAAACTTCAGAAGATGGTCGAGTTTCTTACCTGCTGAGTTGACTCAGCTCCGAGATTATCGCAGATTTTACATCGTGAATCGCCTCTAATTTCTGCGTATCACTAAACTTACTAATAAGCTTTTTTGTGGAGCGAAAATAAAATTCTGAGATAACAAAGAACATTCCAAACATGCCTGTTATTTTTCCTTTATATGATGATCAACAGTATGCAAATTATAATAGTTTTCTCCTGAACATGAACATTGTTCATATAATTTGGGTAATGCTTATTGATTCCAGGACAACTAATGAATCCAGTTTTGTTAATTGTAATTGTGTAAATTTAATTAACCAACATTAATTTATTTAGTAGGAGGTTATAAAAATAGTAATAAAAAATGTGAGAAATGGAAGCCCAGTGTTAGAGCACCCTAAGAGAGTTAGAAGTTAGAATCACTACCATGTATTATATCAGATTTTTTTTGTTTGTTTAGGAGTTATCATTTTTCAGTTCTTAGCTTATTTTGATCATAACTTCATAAATAAATGAGATAATTGCCTATTTTTCCAATGTAATTTAGCTAAAACTTGAGAGCTGGCACAATAATCTTTCCCCCAATAAGGAATTTATGTTTATCAGATTCTGTCAAATATAGTCATTAGTATCCATACAAAATATGATGATGCCTACCTAAGCACAGATCTGATTTGCAGCTTCATTACATAACTTGGTGACTGTGCACTTCCCATGCAATGCCCTTATCAGTTCATGATTATTTTAAGCACAAGCTAGATGCTTTGAGAATAAAATTATACCGAACATAGTTACCAGTCACACAGCAATAATTCCATGTACAATGAAACCTCTTTGTTTCGATACCTATGGGAGTGACTGGAAGTGTCCATTCAAGAGGAGTGTTCATATAGAAGAAATACAGTAAAAATCATGTTTTTAATGAAAACTGAATGTATTAAACAAACAGGGACATTTACATATATAACTAAAAAAGGCTTGTATGTACATGTACAAAGTATGTTTGTACATATATATATATAGAGGGTGGCCAACTGAGAATGTGAGGTACCGTACTGTACTGTAAAATGACTAAGAGAAACTACTGGAAAATATTTTCCAGTTTCTAAAATGGCCACCAGGGGGCATAAGTACAATCTTGAATATAAAAAAGTGATGTTTCTGTAAATTTGGCTATATTAACCTAACAAAAAAATACTTTATCTTTAAAGTTGAGGATAATGTGAACTTTTTTTGATTGACAATTTTTGGGATATCTCTAAAAATAAAGTGGTGGGGGTATTCAAAGGTAAAAAATAGCTAAGCCAGTTTTAACATACTCAGGCTAGTTGAAAATAGCTATTCTTGGGCTACAAATATTATAATATATGAAGTTTTGTTAGTTTCACATGTGGTCTCTAAAACTGCATCTCGATATTTTGTTTGCAATCTAAAACTTAGTCAAAAGAAAATTTTATACAGTAATCCCCTAAATTTTAATTTTTTTAAACTATTTTTTCTAGAATTCTTTTTTATTCATCAGAATAAATATTACAAATTATCGCTAAAAGTAAGTAATGCTAATAACAAAAGGCATATTTTTTTTAAATGCATTCTCACTATGGGTATATATGAACAAGACAATTAATAGAAGCAGGCCATGGAATACAACAAAACATACATAATCTTCAAATTGTCAATAGTCTTGAGCAATTTCTGTGCTTACCAAATGCATTTTATGAATGTTGAAGCTTTTGGTATGCTTGCAGTTTATTTTGAATGTTTTCAGAATGCCGCAGTAGCAATTAGTTACATATTTACCTAACAAGTGTGAAAATCAATACTTTTAGCCACGTGTTAAGGGCGGAAAATACATTTTCCGCAAGTTTTAGATATAAGATTTTATCTAACAGAGCAGCGCGTGAAAATAATAAACGCAAAATTTTAAATATGTACTATGTTTTATTAGAAAGTTAATAATTGTAAAATCAACATGATCAACAACAACAACATCAACCACTCATTTATAATAATAAATATTAAAAGTAAAATAACATTTATTTGGATTATGAAAACTTGTAGGCATTTTCGAAGCATGAGGAGAGGTTATGCGTGCGGAAAAGTGCTACTTTCTGCACGCTGATAGAAAAAAGAGTTTACGCGACTGATATCCAAATCGGCGTCTTTGCGGTGTGATAGTTTTTTCATGTGAGACTGGAAACACTACAAAAGTTATTTTTCAGATGGATGATTGTCCAGCACATTTTGCTTTTATTGTGCGAGAGCATATTAATGCAGTATTTCAACAGTGGTGTTTTGGAAGATTAAGTCTGTTTCCACGGCTTCAAGATCACCAGACTTAACTTGTCTTAATTTTTATTTATGGGGATGGTTAAAGGACATTGTGTTTCAGGCGCAAACTACAACCAGAAAAGATATGAGAAACCGGTTTCATAATGGAATACGAAACATAAACTTCAAATATTATAACATTTGTAGCCCAAGAATAGCTCTTTTTAACTAACCCAAGTTTGCTAAAATCGGCTCGTCCATTTCGATGTTACACGGTATTTTTATGGAAACTTTTGAATAAACCCACTACTTTATTTTTAGAGATAACAGCAAAAGTTGTCAAACAAAATATCCTCGAATTTAAAGATCAGGTATTTATTGTTAGGTTACTATAGCCGAATTCACAGAAACATCACTTTTTTAGATTCATGATTGCAGTTATGCCCCCTAGCGGACATTTCAAAAACTTGCAAATATTTTCAAGGTTTTTCTCTTGGTAAGAACTGTTTTTGCTGCAAGCTTCAGATACAATACCTCGCATTCTTAGTTGGCCACCTTGTGCATACGGATCTTTGTCTTAGTATTTCAAGATCAGTTAGATTGCAAGTGGCCATATCTGCTTAATTTAACTGTTGAAACCATATTTTCAAAAATTCAACTACAGTAGAACTCCAATTATCCGAACTCCGACTATCTGAATCGCCGATTATCCGAATCACTTTAAATTTGTCCAAAGTCCGCGGCGTCAGTGTAGGCACAACAACACGTGGTATGAGTCCCCACTCCAGTTCCGGCACATTGCAGTCACGGCGCACCAATATAGTCAGTGTGCTATTGACCTTGCTCGAGGACGCTACTCTTTCGCTACGGCTTACAATACTATTGTACTGTATTGTTTTTCACCATGGCTTCGAAAAGAAAACGTGTTGTGCTATCGTTAGCGGACAAACTGAAAATTATAGAGCAACTCGATAAAGGTGTAACGGGTAAGAAGTTGTCTGAGATTTATGGTGTTGGACAAGCAACAATTTGTGACATTAAAAACAGTAAGTCAACACTTTTAAACTTTGTTTCGGTGCTTGAAAATGAAGATGGAAGTTCCTCCAGGAAAACAATGAAGACAGCAACCAACAAAAATTTGGAAGATGCCGTGTTTAAATGGTTTTTGCAGCAACGTTCTATGGGAAATCCGATTTCAGGTCCAATCCTTTGTGAAAAAGCCAAAATCTTAGCAGAAAAGCTTGGTTATTCATCTTTTAAGGCTAGTAACGGCTGGCTAAGGAACTTTAAATTCAGGCATGGTGTACGCGAGTTAGATTTGGCTGGTGAGAAGCTTTCAGCAGACTCTGCAGCTGCTGAAAATTTTATTGAAAAATTTAAAACTGCAGCAGAATCCTATGATCCGGAGTTTGTTTATAATGCCGATGAAACTGGCCTTGTTTGGAAAGCATTACCAAAAACCACTTTGGCTTCTAAAAGGGAATCTAGTGCCCCTGGACATAAGGTCAGTAAAGAACGTGTTACAGTGCTTAACTGTGCCAACTCCACTGGAAATCATAAACTACCACTTCTTTTGATAGGACAATCAAAAAATCCAAGAGCATTTAAAAACGTAAAAAAACTTCCACTCTTCTACAAAAGTCAACCCAAGGCCTGGATGACTGCAGCTTTGTTTACCGAATGGTATGATGAAGTGTTTATTCCTGAAGTGAAAAAGCACCAAAAATCGGTGGGAAAAGAAGGCAGTAAGGTGCTTTTAATTGTTGATAACGCACCCACTCATCCTACAGCAGAACTGTTGGAAAGAGAGAAAGGGCAGTTTAAAACGACGTTTTTGCCTCCCAATGTTACAAGTTTGCTGCAACCCATGGACCAGTCTGTTATTGAAACAATGAAGCGCCATTACAGAAGGCAACTGCTGAGAAAACTGCTGATCGAAGGTGCTGAAGATGAAGAATTGGTTTTGGCAAATCATAGCAAAATAAATTTAAAGGACTGCTGTTACATGGTAGCGGAAGCTTGGAGTTTGGTTACGGCAGTGACGCTAAGACGTGCGTGGAATAAACTGAAAGGCCTACCGTCTGAGAAGAACAAAAAAAAAAGAATCTGAAGAAAATGAGAAACAAGAAAATGGAGAGGATGAAGATGATGAAGATGCGTTGTCACTAGAGGAAATAAGAAAAATGATTGTAAAAATTCCTGGTTGTACAGAAGTAAGTGCTGAAGATGTAGGAGAGTGGATGGCTTGTGACACGTCTGACCCTGGTTTTCAAATTCTCAATGACGATGAAATTGTTGAAAGTGTGAGAGAAGATGTTGAAGTGGAAGTGGGAGAAGAACTTTCTGCTGATGTTGAAGTAGACGCTGGACCATCAGCTAGTGAAGCATTTGCCGGCCTCGAGACTGCTTTGAAGTGGATGGAGCGTCAGCCCGAGTGTGACCACTTGCAACTGCTCACCGTCAAGCGAATGCGTGACCTGGCTGCCCGAAAACGGATGAAGAACGCAAAACAGCTTACATTGACGGAGATGTTTAAAAAACAATGATTTTTATTTCTAAACTTGTACATATGTATGTACGTACATACATTTTATGTATTTTATGTATGTATTTATATTTAAAACATGTGAAAATATCATGTTTCTTTCATTTAATTCAATAAAAAAAATAGTGCAATATCAAAACGTAGCATTTTTCTCTCCAATGGCAATTTTTAAAAAAAAAATCCGATTATCCGAATATTTGATTATCCGAATGGGTCCCGGTCCCCATTAATTCGGAAAATTGGAGTTCTACTGTATCATTATGTAAAGAAGGTAATTACCAAGTCTGAGTGTAGGAAACTGGCCAGACCCTAAAGGAAAAGGCAGCTCTTTATTCATTTCAACTTTATGCAAATACCCCCTTTGAGCTTACCAAGGCACAGAGATATGCTCTACCTGCAAAGGGTACAGATATTATGACTATGGTCAGATCCCATTATTTCCAAAAAGAAAATCATAAATTCAATAGGCTAGTTCATGTTGAATAGAGGTGGCCTTGCACACAAGCTGCCAATATCTTGGACATTGAAAACTATATTCACAAAAGACCTTTTCTAGAAATGGTCCCTAGCAGTAATAAACCATTTGTCCCTTTCTCCAAGTATGTCTTAAATACAGTGGACCCGCGGTAATCCGGACCCTGTCTAATCCGGCAACCCCCATAATCCGACGACACGCCTACCACTGATGATTGTACACAGTGTTGCCATTTCAAAAAAATAAAATTCACCAGAAATTGGAATGAAAAATCAACAGATTTAAAAAAAACACCAGGTATTTTAAAGTTAATTTTTAACCTGTATTACTAGTTGTTTACATGTTTGTATACAACTTGATAATTAGATTGTTTAACTCTTAAATTTCATGCTACTGTGGCGAAGGCAGCAAAATATTATTTTAGTAATGCCTACCTAACACATAATTTGAATACATTTTTCCTGTTGTTTTTGTATGATTTTGAATTGCTTTTTAATACCCAGATCAGAATTATCATAAAAGAATACTATATTTTTTACTAAAGCAAATTTTTATTTTCCAATGTGCTTATAATACAGGGATGTTCCCAAAGAAAGTTCATATTTGTTTAGCTTCCTGCGCGAACGCAACGAATCCGAGGGGCACGTGCATGCTAGCGTTTTATAAACACGGCGATTCAGCAACTGCAGCGCGTAGAGCATTTTGTAACATTCGAGGTATTCGGCACCTAAATACAGGGCCAAGCATACAGCTTATGAGAAAATGGGTCAAGATGTTTGAAGCGACTCGTACAACCTTGGAACAGCCAAAATCGAGGAGACCAGGATCTTCAAGAGCGGGAGAAAACGTGGAGCTTCTGAAGCAATCTGTTCCTGGCGATCCGAACTTCTTAATTCGAAAGCGCGCAAGTGCGTTAAATGTGTCTAGATCATCATTACAGCGCATTATGAAAAGGGACCTTAAGCTGTAGCCATATAAAATTCAAATTGTACAAGATTTGAAACCCCAGGATGCCAGCCAAGGGCTTGAGTTTATAAATCAGGCAATTGAGCACTTTTCAACTCTCACTAACATCTTGATTCCAGATGAAGCTCATTCTCATCTGAATGAGCATGTCAATAAGCAAAACTGCCACAACTGGAGTGAGACTAACCCAAGACACAAGCATGAGAAGCTCCTACATTCCCCCAAAGTGACGGTATGGGCTGCAATGTCGGCGCGAGGAATTATCGGCCTTTACTTTTTCGAGGATGAAAGAGGACGCTCAGTGACAGTTACTTTGGAGCGTTATGCTGAGATGTTAGACAACTTCCGCACACCTGAATTGCAAAACTTTCCTGGCTATAACCAAGAGTCATGGTTCCAGCAGGACGGAGCAATATCTCACACGTCCAACCAGTTTCTATCACGAGTTCGTGAAATTTTCCCTGGCAAACTGATCACCCGGAGAGGTGACATAAATTGGCCTCCACGTAGTCCTGATTTAACCTCTATGGACTTTTTTATGTGTCCGAATAAATGAGTACCGTGAGGGAGAAGGTTTACATTTGGACGATGTTATTTTCAAAAAGTAGAGTCGCAAACTCTATACAATAATAAATAATTTACACATTTCCGATAGATGCATTAGTTTTTTCGTAATTAGTCCACAAAATATGAACTTTCTTTTGGGACACCCTGTACATAATACTTCTGTAAAGTAGTGTAAGTAAATTAAGAAGCATCTAATATAATATTTAGAAACTGAAAATAACCCATGTAAGAGTTTAAATATAAACAATCTAATTGAATATTACATCTTTCAAAAATAATAAGCCTGTCTACTTAAAGATTTCTGATCACAAAAAAGTCTATACTTACTGTTTACAGTACTTACTAAATTAATTTTATACATCTCACTGTTGTGTTGTGATAATATTTTATTTGATACAGCAAAGTTGTAGCAGCTGTGTGACTTAATGATTCTTTTAGTATGGAATATGCCACTTGTTTGTGTTTCACCCAGTTTAGTTTTATTTAGATTAATACTAACGTATGTATGTTTTGGCGAAAAATATTCATCGATTTTTTTTTTAATGAAAAAATTTATTTAAACACTTACTAGGTATCATAAATTACAACTCAATACTTGACTAAAGTATAGATCGAATCATGTGAAGTGGCCCATTATGCTCTACCAGACACAACTTTCTTCGAATGTCTCTCATGAGGTCCTGGACGGAATTCAGATCAATTTCTCTCAGTGTCACTAAGCCCAAAAATCCTGTATTGGGCGAGCCTGCCGCAAGTTTAGAGGATTATCGTTTTTGTGCAAAAAAGCAAACTGAAACAATTTGGAAAGGCAGTTATCAATATAGCTCTGATTATTCAAAGTTTTACCCCTCACTCTTCCCACAAAAGGTTGGAATACATTCCTGTTAGAAATTGCGCACCAGACAAGGATTTTATCTGCAAATTTCGCTGTATGTTTGTATCTAAGATTGTCAGGGCATTCGTCTACGTTGTCCGTCATTACTCGAAGTAATAATGATTTTCCCATTGGCAAAATGTACCCGACTCAGATGACGACAGCATCTTAGTATAATGGCGGATTTCCACCAAACCGACTCGTCGAGTTGCTGTTTTGTTTCCGAATATGAAAACTCCGACAGACAACACAAAACAGCAACAAAACAGAACCAAATCAGAAACGCTGTTGCAACTGAACAGACTCGACTACAGTCCTAGTTGTGTGTAAGTTGTCACTCCTTTCCACTAGGCAGACAGTGTTTTGTGTTGATCATGTGGCATGAAGATGATCTTTTCATCATGTTATGTGGATGGTTTATATTGCATTCTAAAGCAAAGAAAAGGAAAAAGCGTCGACAGCACAGGTACTGGGTGAGATCGCTGTTGACTACAAGAGAAAATAATGGCGCGGCAGAAATGCTTACTCAGTTGAAAACGGATGATTTTGGATTGCATGGCGAGTTGCGATCATCGTTTCATAATTTTGTGAGAATGTCCAGCACTGATTTTGAAAACCTGATAACTCTGATCGGCGCAAAGATTCGCAAACAAAACACAAATTACAGAGACGCTATATCCGTAAAAGACCGTTTAGCTATAACACTAAGATTCCTTGCTACGGGGGACAGCTATCAAAGTTTGATGTATTTATGTAAAGCATCTGCATCATCAATTTCACGAATTGTGCCCGAAGTTTGCAGTGCCCTATGCGAAGGTCTAAAGGATAATATAAAGGTAAGGCCACACTGTATATAGGATACTGCAACGAAAATATATTTTGACAAATAGTACGTACAGTAACTTAAGGTTAATTCTTTGGAAACATGTCCTGATTTGTATTATCGTCATGATTTGTATTCAGCCCAAAGGATGATGCAATGGCAACTTGTAAAACGTCATCACTCCAAGTTTGTTGTACTTCCGTCTCCGTCATTGCCGACTGGGTGTCAGATGATACAGTGTGACTGCTGTTAGGTGAAGGTGATGGCACGACGACTCGCATGGTTTCTGGATAATTGTAATAACCGATTCGAGCCTCATATAGTAGGTTATTTATTTTGTGTTGCACAGTAACTCTAGCATGTTCAGTTTGCAGATGTCTGATATTGCAGGCCACCATTTCCCCAAACACGTCGTATTCGTCGCGCCTTGATGTAGTTACTTGCCTGTTCTCAAATACTGACTTCATCATCTGAAAGACCTCCGTAGTCTCATTTTTGTCATCAGACTCAACACGTTTTTTCTTTCTTGAGCCAATTTTTGGAGTACTAAAAACATGTGGTTTCTGGGAAGCTTGTTTCTGAAAATATTCTGCACTTTCTGTATTCTCAACTGAAACATTTTTGTTAACTGACGCTGCAGCAGCGATTTTAGGCTCTTCCCTTGTATTTGCTGCAGGTGTGCCTATTTCCTCAGTTAACTGACATTCTGAAACTTCGCTTTCACTTTCATACTCATTCGTTGCTTCGGTTGTGCTTTGCATATCAGACTGGGTTTCTTCATCACCTTCATCTGACGAATCACTTCCCTGTAATTATAGAGTGCGCATTGAATTGGCTGAATTTCATAAAATGTGGGTTGTATAGTTTAAAATGAAGATTATTTTAGGAATAATATCAGTTGTTTGAAATCCAATATCAAGAAATCAGATATCGTGTCCTTTCGGGATTCTTCCTTCTTACATTTGATCATGGTCCTGAATTTTTTTGTTTTAAGGTTCCCGCAAATCCAGAGGATTGGAAAAAAGTTGCAAATGGATATAATACAATGTGGAACTTCCCGATGTGTATAGGCAGTATGGATGGAAAACATGTAATCATAGAATCCCCAAAATACAGTGGAAGTGAATTCTTCAATTATAAAGGGACTTTTAGTATTGTATTGTTTGCCATAGTCGATGCCAGTTACAATTTTATTTTTGTTTACGTTGGGTGCCAGGGCCGAATATCAGACGGAGGAGTTTTCAAAAATACTGGATTTGCCAAAGCATTGGAAAGAGATATGCTCAATCTGCCAAAAAAGGCGGCACTTTCTGGAAGAGAAAAACTGGTACCATACGTCTTACTAGCAGACGATGCATTCCCCTTGTCACAAAATATAATGAAGCCGTATGCTGGGCACCAAGAACGTGGGTCAAGACAACGAATTTTTAATTACCGTCTAAGTAGAGCTCGAAGAGTCGTCGAGAACGTATTCGGAATACTAGCATCTGTTTTTCGGGTCCTTCGCAAGCCTATGTTACTAGAGCCGGACAAAGTGGAGAAAGTTGTTCAAACATGTGTTTTGCTGCACAATTATTTACGTAGAGATGTGGAATCGAAAGATAGATATACACCGCCAGGCTCCTTTGATTTCGAACACTTAGATTCTGGTACTGTAAGTGGAGGATTGTGGAGAAATGATCCGGAACCATGTCACTCACTTTTGCCTATAAGACGAATAGCAAGGAAACCAATTCAAGAAGCCCGAGAAATTAGAGACGAATTCAGCGAATATTTCATATCGGACTTAGGACAAGTACCATGGCAATCACAGTATGCTTAATTATTTGTTGTAAATTTTCTTAAAATGCTAGAGTTTTAAATAAACACAAAAAAAACAAAATACCTACTCACCTCCAATTCTACGCCAATCTGTGTTCCTTTCCTAGGTTTGTTTTTGTCGTGAAGGAAGCTCATGGCACTATAACCAAACCATTTTGCCTTGAAAACATGACCGGCTCCTGATTTTTTCATTTTTTTGTAACTGCGCCTTTCCCGTTGGTACTGGGTAATTAAGTTTTTTATTTTCCTCTCTATTTCATGTGGAGTTGTTTTAAATACATGAGCTATTTGTTTGTAAGTGTCCATTTTTTTCACTCGATTTTTATACTCCAGGTTTGTGGGGTTCCATAAATTTGGACAATCGCGATAAGTTTCTATTAAATTTCCCACTTCTTCTGTGGTCCACTTTTTCTTTTCTTCAGTCATATCCTGCAATTAACTGCTAGGTATTCAATAGCACAAATAAATTCAAACTGCGCACACTGCAACACACTACAACAGACTACAACAAAACAGAGACGCGTCGCAAGCTGTTTCCACTAAACCAACTGTGTTGCTAGTTGCGCGAAAACCCTTTGAAGTTACCGCCTTCGACCGGGACTTCGAAAACACAACAAAAACAGTTGCCGGCGACTCCTGTCTACAAAATGTTGGTGAAAAGTTGCAGTTTTGTTGAGATAAACACGAGTTTCTGTTTTGTTGCTGTTTTGTCTGTTTGGTGGAAATCCGCCATAAGAAAGGAGTTGCACTTGAGAGTATTTGGGGCACTTAAGTCTCTTTCGATACTTGAGACCATTCCTCCTCAATTCCAAAGATATTGTCTCGTTGTTGACATTCCAATCTGATTTTTTGCTCTTCTCACCAATCTCTGTGGCCTCTGTGCAGTAAATTCACGTGGTCTTCCACTTTTTGGGAGATTCAGACATGGTATCCACTGCTCGCACTCCGCTATTGTTCGATAAATGGTTCTGCGTGAAATGTTGTCATTTTGGAATATTCGACAGATTTCAGCTTTGGGCACCCGCCCAACCAACTTGTACTTAACTTTTTCTTATTTCTATTTTGTCCGACATCTTCAAGCGAAAACCTCAAAAGAAATTAATGTCAACTGACAGTAAAGTAAGTAAACAAACTATTGTTTCCAAAGGCAACTTGATATTATTTTGTGTTTGTTAAAATTAAAGCCAATGACTTATGTGCCAAAACTTTTAGGACATATAGTACGTTACTAAAAACTCTTTCGACACAGTGTTGTGGGGGTAAAATAACTAATACCGTAAGACATACGTATTCATTTAATCTATGAAATTAGATGTGAGTCAAGTAGCCTCGTATATTCATTCTATAAAATCAGCAGATTTAAGGGTTTCCATAACCAACATAAAAGGTACCAGAACATACGAAAGTTAACTCGGATATATATTGCATATTCAAAGTTCATCATTTCAATTCCTCAAAATCAGCAATGCCTATTTTTACTGATACTCATTTTACTCTGCGATCTTATATCAAGGTACAAGGAATTTCATAACCGTCGAATAACTTAGATAGATACCAGTCTGTAGAAAAGTTGTTCATGCTGCATTTTGAAGGTCCATTTGTCCAAAATTTCGTGGGAAGGGAGGGTGTCAATCTACTTGACGTCATTTTTTATCGCTGATTAAAAGTCTGGTTTTCAAGGTCCATTATCAGACCTCTACTTTTTAAATGGTTAACCCTAGATCCTGTACAATTCATAGCACATATCTAGAACAATAAGCCCTTATATATACTTCAGTTAAGATTAATGCTGGAAAATAGAGAAAAACATTAAACTAGGATTGCTATTAGACAGCCTACCACATATTTGTTTAACCAGTTCAAAAGTATTATTAGCCATAAGATTGACGGTCGTATTAACAAGAAATACTTTTTGAAAGTGGTGGAGTGTAAAGCGAACTTAACTGATTCGTATTTGCATTTGAACCATGGGTTTATTGGTTTGATTACAGGGTGTTAATGAATTATATACCATCAATTTAACATACTATTGATTGAGTATTTTAAGACAAAAAGTTTATAAAATCACAAGTCCGCCGCAAATTCTTCATTTTCAAGATTCATGGTACTAAGATAAAAAAAAGATTTTTCGTAAATATCCTGGTCCAGTCGCGTCTTAAGCGGGATCTGAACGAATATTTACGACAAAAAATGTATGCCACTGGCTTTTATGCAATTTTTATTATGATCTTTGGATTAAACAAACAGAAGTACCACGTTTTTGTCTCTTGAATTTTTTTCGTATATTTCTTTAGAAAAAAAGTGCACTTAATTGCAAATACATGGACCATACAACGTTTCTTTTTTAATATATTTTTTTATAATTTTTAATTTCTAATATTGTAACAACAAATAACATTAACATAAGTAGTAATAAACAAAAATAATGATTTCCAAAAGAAACTTTTTCCCATATTCCTTGTGGATCAGGGATATGGAATTAAGAGGACTATTTTTTTCTCGAAAACTAAGCAAGATACGAAAAATAAAAACGTAAGAACGTAATAAAAATTGTACAAAAGGCAGTGGTGTACATTTTTTGTCCCAAAATTCGTTCAGATGCCGCTCGAGAAGATACTGGACTTGATTAGTTTAATCAAGAGATGGCTAAATTAGCTCCTTAATGTTATAAATACTACCGCCGAATCACAACAAAATTAGGTAAATGATATTCAACATATTAACGAAAACCCATTTTTTTTTAATTTTAACACCCTGTATCTTGAGAACGAAGAATTTGCGGACCTATGTTTATATAAACTTTTTGTCTTAAAAATGACTCAAAGAAATGTTAAATTTATGGTACATACTTAACACCCTGTATAAGTGCCACGGGACCTAGACTTCATCGGTTTAAACCACTTGAGAGGTGGAGCAGCCGAATGATGGAACTACGTTATTTTTTTATTTTATTTTTGACTTTCCATTAGTGATAAAAAGTGGACAAGATAATAATAATAATAATAATAATAGCCTTTATTTAACCTGGCGGGTGTCAGCTAAAAGCTGTTTTTCATACCAACCAGGGCCAAACAAAATTATAATACCAAATCTGGGAGACATAAACATTGTTGAGTAACAATAATGAAAAATCTATTATGCCAAGAATAGGCATTTTTTTAATTTAAAGAAAAAATCATATATAGTCACAGTTAACAGTTACACCATTACATAAGTTAAAAACTAAATAATATAAGGAATTATGACATATTTTCAAAAACAAATTTTTTTACTTAGATGATAAATCGAGAGGAAATATTTAACCGTGATTTACATTTTTTTTTTCATAACATCTGATCACATATATTTTTTTCCAGTGATTATTTATTTAAACTTCTACTTATTGGCGATTCAGGCGTAGGGAAGTCATGTTTACTGCTCAGGTTTGCGGTAAGTTTTACGAATTTTTTTCGCCTTCTATGTATTATATATTGAAATATAATTACTTTTTAGGATGATACATATACGGAAAGCTACATCAGTACCATTGGGGTAGACTTTGTAAGTATTTTATTATATTATTTATTGTTCTTATTGTATGTTACTATGTTACTAAGTAGAATTTGATATTTCTGTTGATCTGTTGATGAGCCACATTCCATCGCTGATAAAATATTGTCACTAGATGTGAGTTTAGTCATAATTCATTATTATATTCATATCTTTTCCATTTTCAAATATTCCGAGCATTTATCGTTAATCAAATACTAATACTTATTAAATGAATAGTGAAGTCATTAGCCCATTACATACATCTTTATTGAAGTATGTATCTTTTCGGTTCATACGCTTATTTGTTCAGGGCATTAAACTGTCTAGATTTAATGGGATGGTTGTGTGTTTCTTTACAAATTATTTTTGTTTCAGAAAATCAGAACTATCGACTTAGATGGAAAAACTATTAAATTGCAAATTGTAAGTATATTTTTGATGGTTCATTAACTATTATACAACCATAATTGAAAGGGGTGATAGGCATTCACAGGGATGCAGGCGACTCACTTTATTCGGTCCATTTTATCACTATTTTCGCTCTCGCTGTACATACTGTAGTTTATGAACGTTTCCGAAGGGGCTGTCCTCCTCTCTACCCCATGAAATTAAATTAATATAATTATTTTATAACAATTAACAATGTCAAAGTTGTTCATGTACAGGGCTCTCCCCAAGCTGAGCCAATATGTATTACATGAAACATTACTAGGATTAGCCGAAATATACGTCGAATTTTAATTCAACTTTACTAAAAGCACTCTATATGTACGCACTGGGGATATCAAATTCGGAAACGGTAAGCAATACAATACAAAGTCGAGCTGAAATTTTGTATCATTGTCTGGTTCGAGTGAAAATACACAATGAATGGCGATTTATCATTTTATTAATATATAATATGGGTAGTCAAATGAGAGAGCTTGATGAGAGAAACGTAATAAGCAAACTGACGTAATTCTATATACAATATGACGGAGGCCGCATTTTGGAGATTTATAATTTCTATAATCACCCTTATAATATGGGCATCAGATGAAAGGGCTTGAGAGAAACACAATAAACAAAATGTAATTTCAAATCAAATATGTCGACCTCCGCAAAATGGCGTTTATAATTTCCATAGTCACCCCGATACTATGGATATCAAATGAAAGGAATTTTTTTAAAAAAACAATAAGCAAAGTGGAGTCATTCTGATACAGTATGGCTGACGTTTAATATGACAATTGACAATGCAATATTATTATGACATGGGCATGATCTGATGATGAATCCAGGAAGTGGTCATGAGAACCCATCGAATAGAGCCTCACATGATTCCTGATGCCAAGTACTCTAGTCTTATGGTCTGATGACTATGTTAGTCAACTATTGTGCAAAAAACTCATATACAGGGTGGCCCAATTTCTCCGGGTATATTTTTCGAAAAACGCTCGGACACATCAATTTTGATTTATAGGGGGACGCCTTTTCATCTATAGCCGTACAATACAGGGTGATCCAAACATAACTTACACTTTAGATTTTAAATGGAAAGCCTCTTTTTTCAATTTTTAGATTCTCTAGGATGTTCTTAGTAATTTTTGCATAATAAAGTTTATACCTATCTTCAATCGTTGTGAAGCTATTTATAATAAAATTCTAGAAATTGTGATAAGGGCTTATATCGTAAAAATAATAATCAATATAGTTCCCATAGTAACAAGACTTCACTTTAAAATTAAAAACAAGTATTCGAAAAATTAAAAAACAAACTAAAACTTACAGTATACACGCACATTAAAGATAAAGTAAAAATTAATTCGCTATAAAGAGATAGGTCAATGTGGTAATAAGTGCTCAAAGTGGTGTCCATTTACTTCGATGTTATACAAATTTTGTTCGAATCTATTCCTCACATTTTCAAGCATGTCTTCAGCTATTTGTCTACATCCAGCTGTAATCCGCTGACGAAGATCTGGCTGGATGGAATCTGGCTTCGTACTAAAAACTTTACTTTTCAAATGTCCCCAAAGAAAGTATTCTAAAGGACTTAGGTCAGGAGATCTCGGCGGCCACTCGCTGGGGGCTCGTCTGCCGATCCACTGATTCGGCAAATGGGTGTCCAAAAACTGTTGTTCTGGAGCCGCATAGTGCGGCGGTGCACCATCTTGTTGAAAATGAATATAATTTTCATTACAATTGTCATTTTCTATTATTTCTGTAATTATGTGTATTTACAGCGCCATTAAATAGAACGTACACTCATCCGAAAAACAATTATTGGATAATAGATTTGCATTAAACGTTGGGATATTAATTCGCAAAACTACAACCTTCTATCAAAATCAGCTTCATTGTTTTATCTTGTACAGGTGCAATTTATTGTCTTTCAAAAGTCTTTGTACTGTTGAGCGTGTAAATCCTGAAGATGTAGAAAGTCCATGAGTGCTTTGTGTGTTGTAAAGTGCTACGTGTCTCAAAACTGCTATTTCTGCGGATTCATTTCTAACTGGTCGAGATGTCCCCCTAGAAATCAAAATTGACGTGCCCCAAAATATACCAGAAGAGTCACAAATGGGGGTGCGACCTTTTCGTTGAGCCACCCATAATAATATCTCTATCAAATTTCAACCTTTTAAGATTAGATAGTTCGCTAAAATTTAGGTTCAATCGATTGGGTAAGAATAGCTACGTATTTACAAGAGTTAGTCATTTTTTATGTTTCTTTTATGCATCGTATGCATTTGATCTCAAAATATGCATACATATAAATAATTATTTTTGCATATGTCAATAAAACAGTAAGAAAGTCCTTATAAGAGTTATCGTTTTTTTCCACACATTATTTTATATATATATATATATGTATATATATATGTATATATATATATATATTATCCATTTAAATTTGGCATTATGGTATTCAATTCCTCAGAAAATTAACTCGCTTTTTTATGTATAAAATCACTATTTCTCACAACTTTCTTTTTGAAAATCTCATTTTTCTCACTTAAATACATGCTTTAGGCCGCTAGTACCGCTGAACTTTTCTTACTCTAAACGGAAATAACCTTTGTTTATTGCTTTTTGTTCTGATGCGATATACCCTGTATCTATGCCCGAGCTTCTTTTTATTTAGCTAACACTAATGACTGACGCTTGTTTCTTTCAAGTGGGACACCGCAGGTCAAGAGCGATTCAGGACCATCACTTCCAGCTATTACCGAGGGGCACATGGTATCATCGTAGTGTACGATTGCACCGACCATGATTCCTTTACTAACGTGAAGCAGTGGCTGGAAGAGATCGATCGCTATGCTTGCGATAACGTTAACAAGCTGCTTGTAGGCAACAAGAGCGATCTCACTACGAAAAAGGTCGTGGATTACACTACTGCAAAGGTATGGTTCAATTGTTTACTAATTCTCGGATAGTATTTAGTCTTATCAGTTGGCATAAGGGATATTTGTGAACTTTAATACGATAAATCATTGTTCAGTATGGGACTTCTGGAATATACAGGGTGTCCCGAAAAAAGTGTGCAATATTCTACCAGCGGTTTCTAGAACTTAAAATAGGAAGAAAAGTTTATATAACTATAGGTCGACACCCGTCCCCTAAGGGCGCTACGGTCTTTTAAAGGGGCTCCCCTGAAGATGGTTTTTCCTTAATATTTCCGAAACGTGTTGAGAGAGCAGCAAACACATCGCACACTGCTGCAGGCGCGGAGTCTCTTTGAATTGAAAAGTCGGAGCGTACGTATACAAGGAGATTCTTTTCGGCACCCAATTACATGTTCGTATAGGTACCAAATAGTACACTTAGGTGGAAAGGCATTATTATGTATACAGGGTGTTTCAAATTCGATCCTGACCCTTGGGATCTCGGAAAATGTAAGAGATACCAAGTCGCTTAAATGAGAGCAAATTTGTGTATTCAGGTAATCAACAAAATGCCGCATAGAAAGTTACGAAATTTACAACACTCCCGGAGAGAGACGGAAAAACGGAATTTTCCCAAAATCGTTTTAATTTTACCCTGACTATATTTGTAGTGGGATTTCAAAATAAATTGCACATGACATTGTCACTTTCTTCTCTACAAGATTTTTTGCACAGATGAATAAAGTTTTTAATTGTATAATACATTCATACATTGACATTGCCAAACATTAGTTATTTAAAACAACAGTTTTTCCTAGGTAGGCCTCGAAATTATCAAAATTATCAAATATCCATTTGTTTCGTATTCCAGATTTATCCCAAAATGACTTTATTTGAGATAAGATTTCAAAATAAATTGCATGTTGGTATTGTTACTCATTCTCCTCTACAGGGTGGCCAACTAAGAATGCGAGATCCTGTACCTGGGAACCTATCCATTTGCGACAAAAACAATTATTACTACAACGGCTAAGAGAAACGCCTGGAAAATAACCTAACAAAACAATACCTGATCTCTAGAGTCGAGGATATTTTGAACTTTTTTGTTTGACAATTTTTGCTGTATCTCTAAAAAGTGGTGGGGGTATTTAAAGGTTTCCGTAAAAAACACCCAGTATCTACGAAACGGCTGGTTAAAAAGAACTATTTTCGGCCTACAAATGTTATAATATTTGAAGTTTTGTTAGTTTCACATGTGGCCTTTTTTGACATTCCGTCAGAAATGGAAATTTTCTCAAAAAAATTGAATGCATTGGTATGATTTTTTTTAATGAAAAAGTACTTAAATGATGACTAAGCAAGCTCGCGAAAACCGCATGTCGATATCTGGGTCCTAACCTAAAATTTAGGCCAAATAAAATTTTATACGGAAATCCCTTACATTTTTATTCTGTTAAACTATTTTTTCTGGAATTTCTTATCATAATTGAGGCCCTAAAAAGGATCGATTTAAAAAAGAAAGTTTTTAATGCCCCCATAAATGCTCGAAATGCTTACCATCACGCTCTATGCATCCCTGAAGCCTTCCATAGGTAGACAAACTGCTGCTTAAATTTCGGCTATCTGCAAACTCTGTTGCTATGTTCAATTTGAGGTCTGGTCTGGTATATGAAACAAAATGACTGACTGATAATTTCCAGGCCTACCTAGGAACTTCTGTTTTTTTGAATAACTAAGGTTTGACAATAAATGTCATATTACACAATTTTGAAATCAGAATTAAAAACTCTTATTCATCTGCGCAAAAATCCAATATGAGCATAAATAAAGCTTACGGTGGTGTGACGAAATCTCATATTGAAATTCTAATTATGCCATCTTGTAGAGGAGAAAAAGTAGCAATGTTGATGTGTATACAAGTCAGTAAAGTCAGGAAAATATTGAAGCAGTTTTGGAAAAATTATTTGTCGAATAAGAATTAGGTTTTGAAATCCATA